>SJYQ01001850.1:284108-371190 GCA_006410935.1 Redunca redunca | reverse complement strand
TATGACCAGTGCATTTTCTTGGCAAAACTCTATTAGTCTTTGCCCTGCTTCATTCCACATTCCAAGGCCAAATTTACCTGTTCCTCCAGGTGTTTCTTGACTTCCTACTTTTGCATTCCAGTCCCCTATAATGAAAAGGACATCTTTTTTGGGTGTCAGTTCTAAAAGGTCTTGTAGGTCTTCATAGAACCATTCAACTTCAGCTTCTTCAGTGTTACCATAATCAACAGTTTCTACATTCTCAGTTCTCAGTTAAGGGAAAAAAGAAAGAAGAAAACAATTCAACAAAATTGCCACGGAGAGGTGAAAATCAAATTGCTTCTAAACACATATAACAGTAGGGAGGATGGCTGTCGTGGGGGAAGCAGCTCTGGGCTGAGTGTGTGAGGAAACTTGGCTAATGGCGAACAGTGGTAAAGGCTAATTACTCATGTAGAATTACAGAGACTCCTGAGGAAGTCTGAATCCACTCTGCCTGCCCCACGCTACCAGGGAGCCTTAATCCAAACAATTCTAGATAAATGGGTCTCTTCTTTGTTTTAAGGAAATCTCCAGAGTCTCAGGTTTCGAAGCTGCCCTCACTTGCACATTTCATATATTTTCCTCAACGTTCATAAATCTCTCTTTTTATTAAGTAAATCTAACTTTCCCATAAGAGTAGGGGGTTTGGAGGAGAAATATTATACAAACTTTCTCTATTTCCCCAAAGTTCCAACATAACCGTAGGAAAACACTGGTGATCTTGCAGTATCTGGAGGTGAAAGGCCCGCTTGTCCACCATTTTCACCTACAGGTATCACTTTTCAAACAAAAACACTCACAGACACACAGCACCCACAGAGGTCTTCCCTAATAAGCGTCTGCTGCTGGCTTAGTCGTTAAGTCGTGTCCGACTCTGGTGGCCCTGTGGACTGGAGCTTGCCAGAGCTTTGTCCACGGGGTTCTCCAGGCAAGAATACTGGAGTGGGTTGTCATTTCCTCCTCCAGGGGATCTTCCCAATGCAGTGATAAATTCTGGGACCATTTCACTCAGAACCAGTCCTCCTCTGCTTCTCAAGTGCGATCTCTGGAAGACACAGTGCACTTTCCATATGCACATGCGCTACTTATCCAACACATGTTCTGAGATTTCCTCTCCACGCGTGCTACCCCTTAACAGCCGAGGACTATGACACTCACAAGGCTTAGAAAATGCACAGATGGTAAAACTAATAAACATATGTCTTAAAATAGCTCCTACAAACATATTATGCCACTGAATCCAACAACTTAGGTGAAATGGACAAATGTCTCAGAGAGCAAACTATCGAAATTCACTCAAGAACCTTTGACTGATAAAAATACTCAGAATACTTCCTAAATCTGATAAAGTGAGTGTTAGTCACTTAGAGTGTCTGACTCTTTGTGACCCCATGGACTGTAGCCCACCAGGCTGCTCAGTCCATGGAACTCTCCAGGCAAGAATACTGGAGTGGGTTGCCATTGCCTTCTCCAGGGGATCTTCCTGACCCAGGGGTCAGACCCAGGTCCCCAACATTGCAGGCAGATTCTTTACTATATGAACCATCATGGAAGCCCTAATCTGATAAAAGGAGTCTACAACAACCACACAGTTTATATCATACATGGGGATAAAAATTGGATGGTTTCCTCCCAGGATTTGTAATGAAGCAACAACATTTGTGCTCACCATTTGTTTAATGTTTTACTGGAAGTTCTGGGGGGAGTGCAATAGGGTAAGAAAAGAAAACGCACACAGACTGGAAAAATGTAAAGAGAGGGAAAAAAAGTGAGTTTAGTAAGCTTGCAGAGCATAGGACAAAAATAAATTAGATTTCTATATTAGTAATGAACAACCAGAAATTAAACTTTTAAAAGAATGCCATCTACAATAGCACTGCCAATATGTGAAAACTCATCAACTGTACAAATTAAACCATACGTGTAATTCATTTCCTTAATAAAGCTGTAAAAAGGAATTTAACTGAAAAGTTATATACAATATTACTTGTACAGTAAATCACACAAGGTCAGAGTTGACAACTTTGCCATTTCTGTATATCTTTTTCCACTGGAATCAAAATGCTGTTCTTATGACAAATACTGTCCCCATATTATAACCGTCAGTATATAGTGCAAATTATGTTAAGTCATTCTACAGCAAGAATAAAGAGAAAAGGGCCTAGTCAACAGATACTGGATGGGAAAACGCATCTACAGAATTTTATCTGTCAACATGGAGAGGATGAGGGACAAGAAAATATGCTTTGAGCTTGAGTTTCCTAAGAAACTCAACTAAGAAAGAAAATAGGAACTTTGGGGCAACTCTATTTAAAAGAAAGCTGAGTTTGGATTTGAAACATGTTAAGTCTTCAGAGGCAGCACAACTTGTCCGAAGGCTGGAAATACAGACTTCAGCCCCTCCACACACAGTCTTCGTTCCGTTTAGAGCCACGCTGCCCAACTGAGCCTTCCGTGAGGGTACGAATGTTCCGTATCTACACTGTCCAACATAGCAGCCACTCCCTGCGTGTGTCAGCTCAGCACCTGAAATGTGGTTGGCTGATAAAGATACTTAATTCAAATCAGCTTAAACTGAACTAGCCGCACATGGCTAGACAGGTTCAGAGGCTCATTATTCATTCAACAGTCCAACCAAGAAACTCCAGATAAGCCTGTCTCCTTCACCTCCTATTTTTTCATACTGAATGAACATGGCTTACTTACTCTGCTTTGTTCATTATTGTGTTCCCACCATTTAGCACAAACAAGGTCCTCATCCTCATGAAATTTATGTTCTAATGAATCCTGTTAAACACCAAATCCTAATTATAGTCTCAACTGAAACTTTATTCAACATTATCCACTTCATCGCTGCTATTTTCAACAAAGCCTCAAAATCATTAAATTCATCCAAAAGGATGAAATAATCCAAACATTTTGCCTTGGTTTTTGCTGTTGCTGTTTGTCTTTGGCGCTGTGAAAAGAAAATCAAAGTTGCTCTATAATCAGTTCTGGTGTCAAGGTATTATACTCTAAAATGCTAAGTTTATGAGTTTCTCAACTAGAAGACATTAAATGTTCAAGGTATCATTTCACATGGAGCTCTCTCTCTCTCTCTCTCTTTTTTTTTTTCATTGCCAAGGAACTGCTGACAATAAATGTTGATTGAAATACACAGCAAACTTTTATTCAGGCCTCATACTGTTCATGCTGACGTGTGTCTATACGTTGTTTAACTATGCTTATATTTATGTCTATGTTTCCATCCCTGGGTCAGAAAAATCCCCTGGAGGAGGAAATGGCAATCCACACCAGTAATCTTGCCTGGAGAATCCCATGAATAGAGGAGCCTGGCGGGCTGCAGTCCGTGGGGTCAGAGAGTCGGACACGACTGCGCAGTGAGCACAAGCACGTGTTTTGTCATCAATTCTGTATTTTCATCCAGGTTAAAAAAATCATCTTACAGAGAAAACCTCATCTGAAGTAGCCCTAATTCTTCAAAGACTCAGTGAAATTGTCCATTATATCTGAAGCTGCAAGTGATAACATACACAGCGTATGTCGAAGTGTTTCCCATGCCAAGCACACAGCATAGCTTCCAAATGGCTCTTCATTAGAAATTGTCTTTAGATAATTTGATAATAAAGCCATGGTAATCAGACTGAAACTTTTAATTAGCAGAGCATGTTTTCGAGTCATGGAGGGGAGAAGAAAAACTTGTCGAAGATTTTATCTTATGATTGCAAATCCATCCAGGGCTCGAAATTTGTCAGAGAAACCCACTGAACAATCCTGGGGGAAACCAAGAGCGTTTATTAAGGAAACACGAACCTCATACAAGTGTCAAAAGGATAGGAAGCCGACGTCTGCGAGTCTTAGACTGTCAAAAAGACCCGCTTTCAGGGCCCGCGCTCTGCCTCTCTGGGACACCCAAAGGAATTATTAGAGCCTTGGAACAGCAAGCTTCATTACCATAGAGGTAATAAGACTTATTTTCTGTGCACTTTCTGGTTATCACTATTTAAAAGCGGTGAAATGCTGATATCCCCAATACACTAATGAAAGATGGGGTAACTAAATCTCATCTCTTGAGTCTGAAATCTCTAACCTCTTAGCAGAGTCAACAAGAATGACACGAATGACTTCACTTTTACACTCATGATGGAAAGTAACTCGTTATGTCAAAAACTTGCTACAGTTTAAAGAAATGGGGGTGGGGTGGGGGATAAATATTTCCAACCTAACATCATTGAGACAGAATCAAAATAATGTGTGCTGATGGGTCAGAAATAAAAAGTACCACAATGTTCTGTAGCCATGAATTAGTTTAACATATGGCTATGTGCATAGCACATTAACCGGCGTTTGGCCGTACCTTTTGTAACATAGAAAACAAATCAAGAGAGCAAGCCAGTCGTGTGTAGCGGCTCCTAACCTTCTTGGCACTAATGACCAGTTTCATGGGAGACAAGTTTTCCAGGGACTGATCGGGGGGATGGTTTCAGGATGATTCAACCACATTTACGTTTATTGTGCACTTTATTCCTAATCTAACGCCACCGCTGATCTGACAGAGATCCCTGACCTGGAGGCTGGGGATGCCTGACCTAGAAAGAACATTGGAACCTCTGGAAACCCAGAGGAAGGAAAAGCTTTGACACGCATCTGCAGGCATGAAGCCGTGTGATCCAGCTCACGCAGGCAGGCATTAAACCTGCTTTATCAACATTGATCCTGAATCCTGTACACACAGGGAGGTACTCGGTCATCAGCCCTTCTAGCCTCGAGAGGGTTCCGCTGCTCTATCAGCAGGGAGCTTGATTTCCATTGTGAACAAATGGTGCTTTGAGAAACTGCACGTCCAACTTGTTGACTGTTTCTATTAGTGTGGTTTTCTTGGTAACTAATATGGGAGCTGAAGAGGTCGTTGTTTGGACCTCAGAGCCCATGAGTCAGGCTGCTGGTAACAAAAAAAGGGCTCTATGCAGATAACCTGTTGTTGGTATTTCTGTAGAGGTAATTTCTCTCAACAGCAGGATCTGGCGAAGTTTTGGTCATAATTTAATTTCCCCAAACTTGCCTGGATATAAGACTCTCCTGGAATGATTGTTAAATGTGGGTCGTGAAGACCCTCCCATGGGGATTCTGATCCAGTGAGGAGGAGGGTCTCAGAATCTGAGTTTTTAACTTTTAAGGAATGTTGCCCTAAGTTATCACCCTGCTGCAACCCACAATGAGAAAGCAGAGCTAGAACTGGGGTCTGAGCAAGTCCCTTAAATCCTGGTTACAACTTGTTCCTGTCAGCTTCTTTATAGCTCTCAGAGTCTTATGGAGATGTTTCCAGACAGTTGCACATTTATGCAAACTCTGATGTACAGGATGGATAAACAATAAGGTCCCATGGTATAGGACAGGCAACTATATTCACGACCCTGTGATAAACCAGGATGGAAAAGATATGAAGAATATAAGTGCACGTAATTGTACTTTGCAGAAATGAACACATCATACATCAGCTGTACGTCAATACAATTAAAACACAGAAGGAGAAAGAAAGCTGCCCGTCTGACTCTATAAAATGCGGTGGAGGGGACTCTGTACCATGTAAAGCAGTCTTCATGTTTATCGCTGGCTTCCACACTGTGACAGCTTCAAAAATAGCTTGTTCATCTTCTTGGCACTCTGAAGCGGATGCGGTTCAGGGTTCCAGGAACCAGACTCTGTGATGGAGATTGTGTGGTAAATTTACTGGGGACATTTAGGGATCGACTCCTTTAAAGGAGTCAAAGAAACAAGTGTAGCTGAGGGAACACGCTGGCCAAAAACGCAACAAAGGCAGAGCTGACCCCAAGGAGAGGTCTGAAGCCAGGACGGCCCTTTCGAGTTGCTCCAAATACAACAAGGTGGCCAGGCCTTTATACGGCTCCAGTGATGTTTAATGGAGGTGAGCTACCCTCGGGCTATGATCCTGAGTTATCTTCCAAGAGCAAACCGGTAGAAGAACTCAGTCAGAATTCATCAGCAGTCAACATCAGCTGGGGAAATGAGCTGACTGGAAGGTTCCAAAGGCAAAAATCAATGACACAGACCACAGAATCCACTACAAAGTCCAGCCACCGGTTCCAATCTTGCTTATTTACCTTTGCTCATGTCTGGTTGTTCCACATTTCGATAAGAAAACAAACAGACCCAGGCCCACCGTCACCTTTGAGAAAACTAAGAAGGTTCAAACATTTTAAGACTGGAAATTTATGCACAGTTTCAATGTACAATAAGGGCAGAGTGGGAGAGTCAACACGCCTCAGCACTAAGACGTCAGGTTTCATTAAGAGTTAGTTGTTCCAGGGAAGCAAAGGGAAATAAAACACAGAGAAACACTAACAAAGACTCACATTACCAGCCTTTTAAGCACACTGGCCATACACTAGTAGTTTATATTGAAAAAAAGAAAATGTGCATTTTACACATTTCAGTGAATCAATATTCTCGTCCACTAAGACCTCTCATCAATCATTCAGTGGTCAGACTACCCTGCGAACAAGGAGTGCATCCACGCCCACCTCTGGATCATGCACTTCAGGCCTCGCGTGACCACCCCGCACAGTGAGCACTCTCACAGGGCAACAGGCAACGTGCGGCACACATCCACCGCTGGATGGTCTGGTTCTCAAAGCTTCAGCTGCGGGTAATCACATGCAAGTCTTGAGTGTCAACAGAGGTCTTATTTAACCATGAAAATCCGGAGAGTGCAACCGAGGCTCCTGCACTGCCTGTAAGACTAGTGTTCTCTGGAGCTTGGCTTTTTGCTGTCTGTACCTTCTCTCACTAGGTGACTTTATGCTATCCTCTGGCTTAAATATCATCCATAAACTATGACTTCCACACTCCTGTTACCAAGACTGAGCTGTATGCCCTCTGTGCAATCAACATCAATATTTGGATATACAATACACATCCGGTAAGCCTCTTACTTGGCTATAATTTCTTCCCTCCAAATCTGCCCTTCCCTCTATCATTTCCATCAATAGCACATCCCACCACCTACCCAATTTGATCAAGTCAAAGATCTGCACACTCACCTTCTTTCTTCTCTTACTGTCTTGGTGGTGGTTTAGTCGCTAAGTCGTGTCCGACTCTTGTGACATGGACTATAGCATGCCACGCTCTTCTGTCCACGGGATTTCTCAGGCAAAAATACTGGAGTGGGTTTCCACTTCCTTCTCCAGGGCATCTTCCTGACCTAGGGATCGAACCAGGGTCTCCTGCATTGCAGACAGATTCTTTACCCACTGAGCTACGACCGTCATATTCATCATCCATGATGTCTCCTTAAATTCAAAACACAGCCCTAACTTAGCCCATCAGATCTAGCGCTTGAATTCTCAAGATCCTCTCTGACTTGCACCATAAACAAAAGCCTCCACCTCACCTCCCATTCCCGCTCTTACCAGGAGTCTTTTCTCCACAGAAAGCCCAAACGGTATTTTAAGAACATGAATCAGATAGGGTTGCCCCAAAAGCTTCCATGGGATGCAGAACAA
Source organism: Redunca redunca (assembly GCA_006410935.1). Classification (NCBI taxonomy): domain Eukaryota; kingdom Metazoa; phylum Chordata; class Mammalia; order Artiodactyla; family Bovidae; genus Redunca; species Redunca redunca. The sequence goes on along the minus strand of SJYQ01001850.1, from coordinate 363,646 downwards.
ACCCTAAGTGCCCTACCGATTCTGGCCACTGAGACCACACATGTCCACCGCCATTTATTTTCACTCTTCTCCTGCCTTATTCCTCACAACAAACTGTGGAAAACTCCTAAAGAGATGGGAATACCAGAGCACCTCACCTGCCTCCTGAAAAACCTGTATGCAGGTCAAGAAGCAACAGTTAGAACTGGACATGGGACAATGAAACGGTTCAAATTTGGGAAAGGAGTATGTCAAGGCTGTATACTGTACCCTGCTTATTTAACTTATATGCAGAGTACATCATTCGAAATGCCAGGCTGGATGAGGCAGAAGCTGTAATCAAGATTGCTGGGAGAAATATCAGTTACCTCAAATATTACCCTTCTGCCTTAGGGCAGAAAGTGAAGAGGAGCTAAAGAGCCTCTTGATGAAAGTGAAAGAGGAGAATGAAAAAGCTAGCTTAAAACTCAACATTCAAAAAACTAAGTTATAGCATCCAATCCCATCACTTCATGGCAAATAAATAGGGAAACAGGGGAAACAATGACAGACTTAATTTTCTTGGGCTCCAAAATCAGTGCAGACGGTGACTGTAGCCACTAAATTAAAAGACATTTGCTCCTTGGAAGAAAACTTTTTACAAACCTAGACATCATATTAAAAAGCAAACATTACTTTGCTGACAAAAGGTCCATCTAGTCTAAGCTATGGTTTTTCCGTTAGCCATGTTTGGATGTGAGAGTTGGACCGTAAAGAAGGCTGAGTGTTGAAGAACTGATGCTTTTGAACTGTGGTACTGGAGAAGACTGTTGAGAGTCCCTTGGACAGAAAGGAGATCCAACCAGTCCACTCTAAAGGAAACCAGTCCTGAATATTCATTGGAAGGACTGATGCTGAAGCTCCAATACTTTGGCCACCTGATGTGAAGATCCAACTCATTAGAAAAGATCCCGACACTGGGAAAGATTGCAGGCAGGAGGAGAAGGGGGCGGCAGAGGATGAGATGGTTGGATAGCATCATTGACTCAAGGGACATGGGTTTGAGCAAGCTCTGGGAGATGGTGAAAGACAGGGAGGCCTCATGTGCTGCAGTCCATGGGGTCGCAAAGAGCCGGACACGACTGAGCAGCTGAACAGCTCCTGCTTTACTCTGCATCAGACAAGACTGTTTTCTGGTTATTTCTCAAACATGCCAATGTGTCTGTCCAGGCTTCAGGTCTTCTGAAATTTCTATGCAACATGTCTGGAACCTTCTTCCTGGATGTTCACGACTGGTTCCCTCAATCAAGAGTGAGTTCAAACAGTGCTCTGTCCCAGAGTCTCTCTTCCTTTCTCATCCTTCCTAGGTAGTATCCATCCCCGCCGTAACTCCAATCACCTTACTGGACTTTATTATCATAGCACTTAGAGCATCTAAATTCACCTTTATTTCTTGTGAGTCTTATTAAAGCAAGACCCCTGTGGCTCATGTGTAATCCCAGAACACAGACCAGGGCCGGGCATGGGACAGACACTCAACTCCTATTTGCTGAATGGAAGAATCAATTTCCTTCTCTCATTTCTCCCTTTTCTCACTTATCACTTCTTTGTGTTTCTCCCTTTTAAAATGTCTCCTTTCATTGGCAACAAGAATCAGGTTTTAATTAAACCATGCTCCTTTTGAAATCTCTATTCCAAGTAACATACAGATCTGACCCACCCTTTAAAAATCATCCTTTGGTTGAGCTGGTTATTGGATAAGCCACCTTGTCTAACAAGCAGTTGGGAGGGCCAGAATGTGTTCTTCTCATCACAGAGCTATGTTATGAATCACTATGGTGGGGAACAAACCGGTGCTTGATAAATATACTATGTGGATAAAAAAGGTTTTAAGTAAGACTCACTCCCTCTAGATTCCATCCTTGACTGATTCAATCATATCTTACCCACTGAATATGTATTTTATGTTTAACATTCTGCTCTCTGATTAAGACTAAATTACTATTAGTAGTCCCCCTCTATTGGAGAAGGAAAGGGCAACCCACTCCAGTATTCTTGCCTGGAGAATCCCAGGGATGGGGGAGCCTGGTGGGATGCCGTCTATGGGGTCACACAGTCGGACATGACTAAAGCGACTTAGCAGCAGTCCCCCTCTACTTTCTTTTGTATATAATTGGAAAAGTCCAATTTAAATCCAAAATATATTTTTTTTTCTGAAATACCAAAGTTATTTTCTAAGTTCTACAACAAACTTTGTTGGCAGAGTTTGGGCTTCCCTGGTGTTGGCAAAACATAGTTTAAACAGATATAAAGTTGTAGTCATGTATTTTACTTTGTGTGAATATTCATATGCTTACCTGAAGAATTAGTGACATGTTTGATTATAGGGTAAAATCTCAGGCCCCAGTGAGTGTGTGAGGTAACATTCAGGAAAGGCACCATATTTCCTTTGTGACATTTAAAACCTTCTGCTTCAAATGGCAGGAGGGTGGGCTGTCTCTCACATTCTCTATCAGTTCTGAGGGTGTGGGCAGAGCATTATCTCTAGGCTTGAGTTGCCAGTTTTCAAGATAAAATCCACCAGTTACACATACTCCATTCTTAACCATCCTGCTTTCAACACACCACCACCTGAATGCTGCGGAGGAATGCCAAACTGAGCCTTTGCTGAATAGTTTAATTATTAACCACCAGCAACAACCAAGGCTTCCCTGGAGGCTCAGCTGGTCAAGCATCCACCTGCAATGTAGGAGACCCTGGCTTGGCTTCTGGGTCAGGAAGATCCCCTGGAGAAGGGAGAGGCTGCCCTCTCCAATATGCTTGGGCTTCCCTTGTTGGCTCAGCTGGTAAAGAATCCACCTGCAATGTAGGAGACCCTGGCTTGGTTTCTGGGTCAGGAAGATTCCCCTGGAGAAGGGAGAGGCTGCCCTCTCCAATATGCTTGGGCTTCCCTTGTTGGCTCAGCTGGTAAAGAATCCACCTGCAATGCGGGTGACTTGGCTTTGATCCCTGGGTTGGGAAGATCCCCTGGAGAAGGGAAGGCTACCCATTCTAGTATTCTGGCCTGGAGAATTCCATGGACTCTATAGTCCATGGGGTCGTAAAGAGTAGGACACGACTGAGCGACTTTAACTTTCAACAACAACAGCACCACTGCAGGGTTATTAACTGGCCAAGTCCAGGATCACTGTGTCTCAGGGGAATAGGGCCCTCCGAGGAGAGGGAGAGAGATGGGTGAGCTGCAGACTGGTGGAGCAGCCAGAACACATTAATGTTAAGTGTGCCATCTTGTACCAGCGTGGTTCATGGCGACCCAAAACAATTACAATAGTATTAATAACATCAAAGACCACTGATCACAGATCACCAAAACAAATACAAGGATGATGAGATAGTTTGAAACATCGTGAGAACTACTGAACTATAACACACTATAACACTATATATTTATATATATAACACTATAACTATAACACTATAACAAGAAGTGGACAAACGCTGTAGGGAAAATGCTGATAGACTTGCAGAAGGTGGAGTTGCTACAAACTTTCACTCATAAAAAAATGCAGGCTCTAAAGCACAGTAAAGTGACATGCAGTCAAATGAGTATGCCTGCAGTCTTATCTTTTTTTCTCCTTGTGACTACTCATATGTTTAGCTGCAGAATTATTAACGTGTTTGATGACGGGTGCAGTTTCTCTCAACTGTCTCCATGCACCTAGTTTCCTTAACTGCTTTTTCTGAGTTTTCCCCCAGAGATATATGTGTTTAGAAGCAAATATGAATAAGTAATTTTTGTACAAATGTAGCACACCAGGAATATTAGATGCATACATTTCTTCAGCTTTTTCTCATTTTATATCTCATAGATACCAATTTACAACAATAAAAATGGTCTTCTGAGCTCTTTTCTATGTTTTTTTCCTAAATTGTCACAATTTCTTTAGCTGACCTACTTATAGATATTGCAATTATTTCCAGTATTTTGTTATCATAAATTATAAACCAGTGTTCAGATGTCCAGACATAGNNNNTGTCCAGACATAGCTCTCAAATAAACACTTTAGAAACCTAGCAAAATGGACAAAGCATATGAACATATAATGTAATAAAAGAAAATCTGAATATCATTTTTACTGAACATTGTTAGAGAATTTAAACCTTTGTCTCTGACATGTTTTACATATATATATTTCCCAAGTTATCACTCAGCTTTTCACTTTCTTTATGGCATTTTTCTAAGAATTTGTTAAAACTTTTCTGTAACCAAGTGGTTGGCTTTTTTACACTTTTTAAAATTGCACAGAATTGATATGCTATTTCCACACTAAGATGATTGATGCAATGCTTCTATGTCATGTTCTGTGCTGATATATACATATCTATATCAGTTTTGCTCTCTCTGGGTATATTTTGGGGTAAGATGCTTGGTCTGACCCCTTTCTGGTCACCACCCCTCACCAACAGTCACCCAATATTCCTAATACCATTTATTGAGTAGACTTGTTTTCCCTTCAGTTTTTTCAGTTCTCTTCTCATTACACAAAGTACTCAGAGTACAGGATGGTAACCAGTGCACAGAACTGACCATTTCCATTAAGGCTGGAGATGGCTCCCTCTGCTCTGGGCCTGGGATCCCTATTAGGCTGCAGGACGGAGTGAGGGGGCAGGGCCAGGAGGCTGCGCTCTGAAGCATCTGCATTTCAGATAACTTGACATCTGGGGACAGGCCCAGGGGATTTTCTTCCTTCTGCTTCCTGGTACCTATTTTGGAATCTCAAATACAGAAAACACCTGAGGCAATAAAACAAATAAATTCTTAGGAAGTTACTCTTCCTTTTCATTGCATTAAACACACACACACACATTTGACTATCAGGCCCTCTATAATGAGAGCTAATAAACGTTTTTATCATAAATATCATATTTTATAAAATTAGTTGTGTTTCAATCTTTACCCAGATATTTTAAACTCCTTGATTAAAATTTTCTTTGTTGGCAAATTCTGCCAGAAATTTATTCATTCATTTAAGAAAATTCTTGAGTATTTCTAGGTGCATTTTATTCTTCTAAGGATGGTGAAGGACTCATAAATGAAGAAGACAAGTCCCTGTTCCATCACCATTTTTACTAGCAGAGTTTACCAGATGAGACTGGAGCAGAGCATCTTCCTGGCAGGAGCAGTGGACATGTGTAACTCGTGGGAGAATGTGATAATCGTTGCTATGAAGACTCAAAGAACATCTCTGGCATGCCAGTTCTGAAAGACGGGATAATATGACAGGTTCTTTGTCAATGTATTTCTCTTTAGAAGACTTCAGGGGATTTACATGAAAGGTCATCCTTCAAATAGCCAGGCAGAGTTTACCAAATGTCTGTTTCAGTTCAGTTGCTCAGTAGTGTCTGACTCTTTGCGACTCCATGAGCCGCAGCATGCCGGGCTCCCCTGTCTATCACCAAATTCTGGAGCGTGCTCAAACTCATGTCCATTGAGTCAGTGATGCCATCCAACCATCTCATCCTCTGTCATCCCCTTCTCCCACCTTCAATCTTTCCCAACATCAGGGTCTTTTCAAATGAGTCAGCTCTTTGCATCAGGTAGCCAAAGTACTGGAGTTTCGGCTTCAGCATCAGTCCTTCGATGAATATTCAGGACTGATATCCTTGACGATTGACTAGTTTGATCTCCTTGCAGTCCAAGGGACTCTCCAAGGGTCTTCTCCAACACCACAGTTCAAAAGCATCAATTCTTCAGCACTCAGCTTTCTTTCTCCAACAGGTCAAAGCTTTTCCAGTAGTAATGTATGGATGTGGAGTTGGACTATAAAGAAATGTCTGGTTACTGAAGCGATTATATACAACAGAAGACCAGAGAGCTGTAATTGCTACTGTGAAGACTCTCTCCTTTATCCACATCAATCCTTTGATGTCTTAGTCAAAATGTCATCTACTCACTATATCTGAAACAACAACTTGTAACAAAATTGGAAAAGGTGCTTTGAAAGAGGGTAAATTTAAAATTACTTGCCACGCACCATTTTCGAGAATGCATCACTCATATCAGGCTGTGTGTGCGTGGAAATTACTCAGTGTTCAGTGTCCCTTGCTTGCTTGCTAATACATGCTAAGTCTAGTCTCAGCCGCACGTGTCTGCAGTCAGGCGTTGTGGTCCCAGCCAGCCCTTTAATCTTGCTTATGTTTACTGCCCTCCTTGTAGCTGGGGTGGCCGTGTTGCCGAGTGTTGTCAGTGACACGCAGAGCACTGGTGGAGGGGACGGAGGAGAAAGCTGGTGACGAACCATAAAGAGGGCTGGCCCACGTGGCGTCTTTCTCTTTTGCTGTATCTCAGAGCCGTGTGATGACCAAGAGCCCAGATGAAGGACACTTAATACAGCAGAGCGGGGAGAGACAGCTTGCAGGGTTTGGGTGATTTTCGTAGAACCAGGGGATCAGTCCCATCTGCTTGTTATGTGAGAAGCACAGAACTGCTTTTCGTCAGGTACGCTGCTAATTGCAGGCAAACACACTTCCAAAGACACAGTGTGCTGGGTAGCTGAGAAGAAAGCCTTCCACTAAAGACTTCCCACTTTTTGTGCCAACCCTTCAGAAATTTTATGGAGGACAGTCTATAAACAGGGCTTATTGATTCTTAAACATATAGACGTGAAGAAGGTCCCTTATAAGTATGGTGAGACTTCATATGCAAAAGAAATGAGAGCAGTTGTTCAGGATAAACTCCAGCAGTAACAAAGAAGCGTCCTTTCAATTATCTCTGTGAATTCTAGAAATTCCCAGAATCTTAAACTAGGTAGGTTGGTCTTAAGGTCCCATGTCTTCACTTAGAAACACTCAGATCCTTCTGTTGAATGTCACAGGAGCAGCGCACGGCCATGCCTAACGCACGCAGCTAAGGGAGGTAATCTCAAGAAGAGAAGGTGTGGCTTCTCATAGCACGAGACAGGGAGCTCAGGGCCGGTGCGCTGGGATGACCCTGAGGGATGGGGTGGGCAGGGAGGTGGGAGGGGGGTTCAGGATGGGGGATATTGTAAAGTAATTAGCCTCCAAGTAAAATAATAAATTAATTAAAAAAAAAAAAAAAGTAGAGCCGTTGGCCGGTAAATGTGTTTGGTCAGTCAGCCTTCTAACCCATGAATTAAAAGTAATTAGTTTTCAAGTTTCAAACTTTTTTCTTTCTCTGAAGACTTTGCCTTCAAGTTATTTTCATCTTAAACAGAGCTCTGGGGCCCTGGGCAGATATCCTGATGCCCTGATAATTTGCGGTCTTGCTAAAGACTCACTCTTTGCACAGCTTCCCTGGCTCGATTTGTTATTTCAGGTTCCAATTATTTCACACCTTGCTCTTCAACTTTTTCTAATTGGGTTGTATTTTCCCAGTTGAAATTAGAACCGGCCCAACTCTCACGTTAATCAAAATCTGAGCCCCCTTTTAAAGATTAAAATTCTTCGGTGTTTTTAAATAGATGCTGTTATTTTTACAATCTTCCTAATTTCATTTCGTGGGACGAACTAGGCCCTTAAAATAGTGAGAAAATATTTTCTTACTTGATCCCCAAGCTCTATCTTTACCTAATAAATTTCCTATAAATAAACATTTTGGACAATGTTTATAGCTTTTAAATATTTAGCAGCCATTGTGATAATTATCTATGAACCAGCAAGTGAATTTTGTGATTTGTGACTAAGATTCTTTTCAACTTTGTCCTTTCCTCAGCTAGAAAAAGTCATATTACTGCCATGCAGCATATGTTCAAACAGCCATTCAAAACCATTTCTCAATAGAAATAAATAATAAGGAAAAGTTTAGGCCAGAGAAGCTAAATGTCATTCCAAGTATAAAAGATCTTGTTTTAGTCCCGAGAAGAAGTGTTTTGGGTAACTGGAACTTGATGGGTGTGATTTGCCATTCTTTTTCATTTCCTAAAAAATCTTTAAAAAAAAAAAATCATAGCTTATCTGCCCCACTGCCTTTAACTAAACTGTTAAGTATTGAAGCTGGTTTCTAAAATAGTCCTTAGTTTTCACACATGTACCTGTCCACTCACGTGGCTATTTGATGCTTGCTGGTATAACTATTTCTCTATATGTCGACTCAATGAATCATGATGTTTCCAGAATTGAAAGTTGCTTATTTAATCAGTGAATTCACAACACTTTATCAAACCACAATCAAGAAATTTGCAGCCAAAGAAAATCCAAAAGCAGGTTCATAGTTTCGAAGTTCTCGCAAGGGATAAAAGGACCCTTCCTCATATCTTTCATGAGTTCTCCATCATCGTCATCATCATTATTCTTACTGTTTCTTTAGAAAGTTACACCTCTCTAACAGGAAATATTTTAAGGGTCTTAGCCTACTAACACATTGTCTCAGAAACACAGGTCACAGATTCAACAAAATGAAAGATCAAGAGACCCCACGCGGTGTGTGTGTGGGCTCACTCAGCCATGTCTGACTCCCCGCGACCCCGTGGACTGTAGCCCGCCAGGCTCCCCTGTCCACGGGATTCTCCAGGCAAGAACACTGGAGTGGGCTGCCATTCCCTTCTCAGGGGATCTTCCCGACCCGGGGATCGAATCCACGGCTCCTGTGCCTCCTGCCCTGGCAGGTGGACTCCTCACCACTGGACCGCTGGGGAAGCCTCTGGCAATCCAAACATTAGACGCCACAAAATTTCAAAATCTTTACTCTTCCTAGAGCTTCACTCTTAGTCAATGCCTACTTGTTCTTAAGATACGAAGATCCAAACACCTTTGTCTTTAGGTTATATGACACAAGGGAGCTTTATAACAATTAAGAGATAAATTTCAAGACAGGTTTGCCTCGAAAAAAGCCAGACTTGATACCCTAAAATAGGAAAAATTACAAAAAACAAACAAACAAAAAAAAAACCGAACAGTTTTTGAGAAACGTTAAAGAAATCCACAAATAAAGACACTGAAGTTTAAGACCATTTAAAGTCTAAAAACAAACCTACATTCTCAATAGTTATCTTTTTAGTAATAGTTCAGAAATTTGGACCAGTACGAAAATACTGTATTTTTTCAGCTTCTAGCATAAGAAAACAAGGAAGAGGCTAAAAACAGAGTGCCTATTTCCTGTATGATAGAAAAAAAGCCAGACACAAATGTGAGCCATATACATATTCCAAAATTTTTAACAGCCTCATTAAAATTAATTTCAACAACATATTTTTAGCCTCATATATCCAAACCGTAACATAATCATGAAACATATTAATATTTTAATATGAAAATATTAATAAATTCTACATGATTGTACTTCTGTTAGGTCTCAGAAACCCGCCGCGTGTTTTGCGTCTGCATCCTCACTCGCACGGGCCGCCTTCCAAGAGCTCAGTGGCCGAATGTGCCCGCGGCCGCTGCGGTGGGCAGCGCCCGGATGAGGACGCTGCTTCCAGGGGGCTCACGGTCCACTTCAGGGAAGAAACGGGAAATTACAGAAACAACAAACCAGGAAAAAAGAAGCACGTGATTTTCAATGCCTTGAAGAAACCAGACAGGTTGGTGAGGGGGAGGGCAGAGGGCTGGGCAGCTGCGACCTCTAACCTGGGCCCTGGGATGGAAAGAACCGGGGGCAGGAGCGAGCTCTCCGCGGATCGACGGCAGGAAGGAGCCCGTCTGTGCAGCAGCAGCGGGAAGGCCAGCGGCGGGCGCAAGGAGGGAGAGGCCGCGGTGCCGGGCGGCGGGCCGCTTAGGACGCGGGGACGGCCATGCCGCGCTCCGGGCGGGCGGGGGGCCCGGGTCCACGAGGCGCTCAGGGGCAAGCCCTGCAGGGATGGGCCCGACGTGGGGGCGGCAGGAATCAGTCCCCACGGAGCTGAAACAGAGCCCCGGGTAGTCTCCGCACCTCGCTGGATGAAGGTGGTCTTCGTACATCGACTGCTAGAAAATCAAAGCTGCTTGGGAGACTCACCCTAGAGCCTCCATTTCTCAGTGTAAAGTGCCTAGCTTTTCGTCCCAAATCGCCATGGATGCTGGCAAATGAGAGCAGCCAGCCAGAAGGGAAGGGAAGGGAAGGAACAAAGACGGAAAGGCATTTTGGTGGTACAGACTGAGTTATCCCACTCCCGCTTTATAATAACTCTGACTAGTGTGTCCAAGAAAATAGATGGGAAGATGGAGAATTTCACTGAAGAGCTGAACTACATGAAAAGTGAACCAAATTCTCCCATAGTTATATACAGAGAAAAAGTCACAATAAATACATACTTCAGTGGAAGCGTTCAAAAGCTGATGTGATAAAGCAGAAGTGGAGATTAGTAAAACAGAAAATTAATCAGCAAAAAAAAAAAACCAGAGCAAAGGAGAGAGAAAAAGAAAATTTTAAAAATTAAATAAATAGGATAATAAGGAGCATAAAAGACTTGTGGGCAATAAGGAAAAATGACCTAAAGTGTATGTTACTGGAGTTCCAGAAGGAGAGAAAAGGATAAAAAAAAAAAGGAAACTGGGTGTGGTTTTTATCTTTCTAATGCACCTTTCTAAATATTCAGGTTTTTATTATTTTTTTAATGTAGATCATTACCTCACATCATATATGAAAACAAATCCCAGATGGATTAATGAATTTAATGTAAAAAATAAAATCACAAAACCAAGCAGAATAAAAAGGAACAGGCAAATATTTATCTTGCCTTTCTCATCACAAACACAAAATCTGAAACCATTAAATAAAAACTGTTATGTTTGTCTATATATGAATTTTTGCTTATGAAAAAAACACCATAACCAAAGTTCAAAGGCTAAGGGCCAGATGAGAAAATAGTTGAGCCAGGTGTATGATGGAAATATGTGCAGTAATTAAAATCATATTTCACAAGAATATTTAACGACATGGAAAGTGCTCATAATTTGTATTTATATTTAAAATAGTTTATTGACTTTCCCTCCCAGCGAATATGGAAGAACAAGGGCTGGATTCACTCTTTCACGATAAGCAATGAGAAAATCATACAAAACACGTGAGACAAGGTTGTCAGATATGGAACAAGTGGCACCACAGAAGCAGGTCCTTAAGAGACGGGGAATAAACACAGTCAGTCCCAACGTGGTCCCCATTACTGCTTCAGGGCAGTTTCCACTCTACACTGCAAGGCGGGGAGACCAGAGAGAGCCCGTGGCCCCAGGGAACAGAGAGCAGACGTCAAGGGAGCCAAGGAAGTGAGGGCAGGGCTGTGCACAGGGGCCCCCAGAGCTCTGCAGAAGGGTGCGCTCAGGGCTTTGACTGCTCGCTCATCTGTGCGTATGGGCGAGAAAGCCAGCAGAAGATAGGGGACAAAGTAGTGGAACACGGGCAGAGCAGTCCCCACAGTCCGCACTCGCAGGGCATGGCGTACGTCCACAGAGCAGAGCGACTTCCTATGACACGGGGTAAAAGAGCTGTTGCGTGGATACTTAGGGCTCCTCAGTGGTGAAGAACCTGCCTCCCGGTGCAGGAGAGTCAAGAGATGCAGGTTTGATCCTTGGATCAGGAAGATCCCCGGAAGGAGAAAATGACAACCCACACCAATATTCTTGCCTAGAACATTCTATGGACAGAGAAGCCTGGCAGGCTCCAGTACAAGGGATCACAAATAGTCAAACACACCTGAGCAATTGAGCATGTATATACATACAGCGTATAGATATTGTTCAAGAATGGGGAGGAAAACATGATCACTATGAGAGGCAAAACAGTGACTTATGAAAAAGAGAACCCAAAGGAAACTCATAGAGATTTTTAAAATAAAATGTATTAATATGAGTTAAGAACAGTTTGGATGTTTTAAATCCAAAGCACCCAGATCTTGTTCCTAATATATTATACTTGAATGAAGCAGACGAAGACTCCTTGGAGGAAAGGCTAGTTCTATGACTGGGGAAGGAGATACGCAAGATATGCCTGGAGCGCCCTGTAACGGCAGAAAGAAAAGAAGTGCAAAGAAAACCGACAGTAACGTTGACGGGGGTGTGTTAGAGAGACAGTGGGAGGGACTTAAAGAGCTTTCAAGGGCTAACCCAGGAAATCGCTGCTGCTGTTTTTAGTCACTCCGTCGTGTCCCACTCTGCAACCCAAGGGACTGCAGTCCGCCAGGCTCCTCTGTCCCTGGAATACTCCAGGCAATAAAATTGGAGGGAGTTGCCATTCCTTTCTCCAGGGGATCTTCCCACCGCAGGGATTGAACCTGGGTCTCCTGCCTTGCAGGCTGATTCATTACTGTCTGAGTCACCGGTGTAAGCCAAAAAAATACGTAGTATTGATTATAACACAAAGAATAAAACAAATATTCACAATATAAATAATTGGATAATTAAATGAATGAATGAAGTGAGAGGAACAGACAAATCTCCCCTGTGCAGAAACATTCCAAACAACTTACACACATACTCCATCTCAAGAAAGGTAGAACCACCCCCCACTGCCTGAACACGGGGTGCATGCAGTGACCTCATTCTACAGAAATACAGCAGGGAAAAGGGAGGCAAGGAGTAACTTTACTGAGAAGAACCTGACAACTGCTATCTCGGTGAGGTGACCAAGGTCAACATGAAGAATAATAAATTATGTTAGAGGATATGCTCTTGGCGTGATAAAAATAAAACGTTATCTCTCTGGGCTTCCTCCCAAAAATGTATATCCCCAGTGTAATCATGAGAACAACAACAGAAAAAATTCTAAAAGAGGGAAATTGAACAAAACAATCTGAGAAGCATTGAGGTCATTGAAGAATAAGAGAACTCTGAGAAATTGTCACAGGCCAGAGGAGCCCAAGGATACATGACAAGTAAATATAATGTGGGATTCTGGATGGAATCCGAAAACAGAAAAAGCGCACGAGGTAAAAACAGAGGAAACCTGAATGAAGTATGGACTTCGATTAATGAGAATATATCAATATTGGGTCAGTAGTGATAAGAAGAAAGTGAAGTCGCTCAGCTCAGTCGTGCCGACTCTTTGCGACCCCATGGACTGTAGCCTATCAGGCTCCTCTGTCCATGGGATTCTCCAGACAACAGTACTGCAGTGCATTGCTATACGATGCTAATAATAGAAGATTGAAGGTGGGAGGAGAAGGGGACGACAGAGGATGAGATGGCTGGATGGCATCACCAACTTGATGGGCATGAGTTTGAGTAAACTCCAGGAGGTGGTGATGGACAGGGAGGCCTGGCGTGCTGCAGTTCATAGGGTCACAAAGATTCGGACACGACTGAGCGACTGAACTGAACTGAACTGAATAATAGAAGAAATTGAATTTGGGGGGTATGTCAGAACTTTCAGTAGTATCTTTACAAGTTTTCTCTTTATATAAAACTATCCTGAAGAAATCTGTTTTAAAATGCATTGGATAACATTAATGGCACTTTAAATGCTGAAGATTAAAAAAGAAACTTAAAGTCATAGCAAACTCCAGGAGATAATGAAGGACAGGGAAGCCTGGTGTGCTGTAGTCCATAGGGTCGCAAAGAGTTGGGACGTGACTTAGTGATTGAACAACAAGAAGTCATAGCAACAAAAACAACCAAAATCAGAGAGAAAAAAGAAATGCCATCAGAAACGTGTAACTAGAAAAACAAGAAAGAGAGAAGGGGGCTAATGGCAGGGACAGAAAAAAAATTTGACAGAATAACGCCCAACTTTTTGTTAAATTTGATGAAAACTATAAGCATACAGATCAATATTCCTTATGATTATCAATGAAAAAATCTTCAATAAAATACTAGCAATCTAAGCCCAAAATCATATTGAAAGAATTATACAATATTATCAAGTGGGATTTATCCCATGAATGCAAAGTAGTTCAACTTAAGAAAATCAGTGTAATACACCATATTAATAGAATGAACGAAACAAACAGGACCATCTCAATTGATGTAGAGAAAGCATTTAGACAAAATCCAACACCATTTCATGACCCCCAAAACTCATAAAACTAGGAATGGAAGGGAAAGCCCTCAGCATGGTAAACGGCGTTTATGAAACACACGCTCTGTGCTTAGTCGCTCAGTCGTGTCCGACTCTCTGTGACCCTATGGGTGGCAGCCCGCCAGGCTCCTCTGTCCATGGGATTCTCCAGGCAAGAATACTGGAGTGGGTTGCCGTGCTCTCCTTCAGTGGATCTTCTCAACCCAGGGATCAAACCCAGGTCTCCCGCATTGCAGGCAGATTCTTTACTGTCGGAGCCACCAGGGAAGCACACAAGCAGCATCTTATTCAACAGTGAAAGATTAAAGCTTTCCTCCTGAGATCAGGGATGAGGCAAGGATGCCTGCTTGCACCATTGCCTTCCAATGGCATACTGGAAGTTCTAATCAGAGCAATCAGGCAAGGGAAAAATAGGCATCCAAACTGAAAAAAAGAAGTAAAACTCTCTATTAACAGATGATGTGATCCTATACAAAGAAAATCCCAAAGAATCCATCAAAAAAAAAAAAAAAATCAAAGCTAATAAGTGAATTCAGCAAAGTTGCAGGGTACAAGATCAAGATGCAAAAATCAGTTGTACTTCTATATACCAACCATGAACAACCCAAAAAGGAAATTAAGAACACAGATCAGTTGTTGTTAGGGGCCATGGGTAGGGGAGGGAATTTACTGCAAATATATATGAGGAATATTCTGGAATAGCTGGAGCTGATGAAACACTTTATATCATGACTGTGGTGGTGGATATAAGAATGTGCGTCTGACAAAACTCAAAAACTGTACATTTAATATTGATTTTCCTAGTTATTTTTACTATTTACAATATCTAAATTGATAACTTCACCTATCTAAATTATATGTCAAAAGCTAACAAGGCAAATTTTAAAACAAAATGTGTACTCAAGATCCTCTTTTTAAAACACCTGAATGGATAGATGAAAGTAGGGAATGACAGACAGTACCAAACATCCAAGGAGAAGGTGATGGCACCCCACTCCAGCACTCTCGCCTGGAAAGTCCCAGGGACGGGGGAGCCTGGCGGGCTGCAGTCCACAGGGTTTCAAAGAGTCGGACACGACTTCACTTTCACTTTCACTTTTCACTTTCATGCATTGGAGAAGGAAATGGCAACCCACTCCAGTGTTCTTGCCTGGAGAATCCCAGGGACGGCAGAGCCTGGTGGGCTGCCATCTTTGGGGTCACACAGAGTCGAACACGACTGAAGCGACTTAGCAGCAGCAACAACAAAACATCTAAAAGGTGGGTTATGAGTGGTTTTTACTTTTTGTCTATGCTTTTTACTTTAAATGGTCTATAATATATATTCATTAGCTTATATGTAAGAGCATTATACACTTTATATTTATTTCCAGTTAAGAGTTAATATTATAAAATATTGGCCCTTACCATGTAAAATGAAGGGAGGTATTTTAATATCCTGAGCTGGCATCAAGTGCTCAAAGCCCATTTTCACATTATGTCTCACAGAAGTCTGTGCACTAGAACCCCATTTTTATATGGGTACAATGGAAAGACTTCAGATACCTAGACCATGACTGGAAATCCAAAGGCTGTTTTCCCAAAACATTGTCCTGGTATGCTTAAGTAGAAACCTGGAAAGCTGTCTGGTTACCACAGACCCATCTAAACGTCAAACGACATCAAACAGTAACAAGAGAGTTTTAAGAGCTCCAGGGAACAGACTTCAAGTGGCAGAGACATGAAGAAGCGAAAGTTAGCATGGATGTTAATGATCAAACCTCACGTTGTCCTTGATCTCATAAAGAAAGATCTCCTGGCAGAGGAGGACAAGGCATCCTGAGAAGTACTCTAGAGAACAGACTAAAATATTAGGGATCAGGCGAGATGCGCATTGAAACGATGGCATTACAAAGCTTGTTGCTGTTTAGTCTCTCAGTCGTGTCTGACTCTTTGAAGCCCATGGACTGTAGCCCGCCAGGCTCCTCTGTCCACGGGATTCCAGGCAGGAACACTAGAGAGGATTGCCATTCCCTTCTCCAGGGGATCTTCTTTACTCAGGGATCGAACCTTCGTCTTCTGCACTGGCAGGCGGGTCCTTTACCACTGAGCCACCAGGGGAGCCCATTACAAAGCTGGACGAGCTCACACACAGACCTGGCACCAAAACCGGAAATTCTGGCTTTAGTAGTCTCACTTTGGAGAGGTAGTGGGAAGTACACCTAACAGATTAGGTGAAGATACAAAAAGTGATTACTCCAGGTGCAGGTACCAGCTGAAGGATGAGCAGAAGTTGAGTCAAGAAGCCCATGGATAAATTTACAGACACTTGGTCCATAATGAACAGTTAAAGCAAGTGCACTTAATTCTACCACAATGGACAAGAAAGCCCTTTGGAAAACTTCACTAACTAAAACAAAACTAAATAAAAAATCTTTTAAAAGCTAAAATAAGACCTTAAAAAAAAGCTTCCCCGTGTAGAGTGCTCACTGTATAAGAAGCACTCTGTATACATTATCTCTAATCTAAATGAAATACCCAGATTTACGTATGAGTTTATGATGGTTGAAACAACTGGCAACAGCCTTTACAGTAAGTAAATATTAGTGCAAGGCTTAAGTCTCAGGGCGGTTTCAGTAAAAACCTCAGTTTTTTCCAATCTCATGCTTCTTCCTTCTGCACTAGGCTGAGAAGACATTAAGTCTGACTGTGCTTGGAAGGAAGCGAGGGGAGAGAGCCTGCTACTTCCATTACATATACCACCGAAAGCACACTGAGTCCAGGGAGCTCCCAGGAAGAACGCAGGCTTCATCTCCACAGAGGAGCACAGATGTCTAAGGTCACATTCAACAGAGATCCTCCTTCCATAAGTTTATAAGGAGTGGCTTCTCTTACATCCCGGGTCCCGTGAAAGATAAAGACGAGTCTATCTTTTCTAAACTCATTCTCCTTCAATTATACCAAGTGGAAAGGAAAAAGGTCATTCCACCCAGCTCATTAGTCACCTGTCTGTAAAGCAGGAATGACATTTGCTGCACGGGGCGGAAGGAATTCAGTTACATACATATTTTTAACGTGCTCAGCATGAGTTTATCGGTGCTATTATCTGTCTCTTGAGTCCTCAGTGTTTGATAGGGCCGTCCACGTGACAGTTCTTTGAGGGGTCATTATGGAAGAAACCACCAAAGTAACAATTGGGTGAGCCTGGCACAGTGGACCCTTCTGCCCATGGGATTCTCCAGGCAAGAATACCACAGTAGGTTGCCATGCCCTTCTCCAGGGGACCTTCCCAGCCAGGGATCGAACCCTGGTCTCCTGCACTGCAGGCGGATTCTTTACCAACTGAGCCCCCAGGGAAGCCCAAGCAGATCCCAGCTCCTCACCAGGTACTACTTAGCTTCGACATGATATTTTCTGACTACAGCTCTCAAGTTCTCCTTTCCTTTTGCATTTTGCAGTTTGAATGACACCTCCCCAAAGAGGTTATATACTTCACGGATGAGTATCAAAATAATAATTAAAAATTATTCTTTTTTTTCATTTGCATTTGCACTAGGTGAGGAGAAGGTGAAAAGGTAGAGATATTTCTGCTTGCATGAACTGCAGGAACTCTGCTCACAACGTCAGGACCGTCCATCAGTCAATAGTAATTCAGGACACTTTTGAAACATGTGGGGGGCAGGCGGGTGTGTGCGTGTGTCAGCAAGAGCAAGAGAGAGACCAAGAAGTCATTGCCTCGTTGCCCCAAGCACACTTTTTCAAATCCAGCATGGATACATTAGGCCTTTTCACTCTGAGTTTTTACTGGCAGCGGTGCTAGAACAACCTTCTGAATAGCAACTACTGCTGAATTTTAAAATCTTCCTGGATTTTCACTGAGCCAAATTTTAAAAGTACATCAGGCTTGGCTCATTCTGATATTCAGGAACCTTATCTTCCCTTAAAATATAAATTAATCTTACCAGTACTCAAGAGTACATCCAAGTACTGCCATACGAAGACAAGACATAGGCCATTCTATACTGTGAAGAAAAAGACACAAAAATTTCTTTAACTTTCCAATGGAAGACAACCTCAGCCAAGTTCTATTTCACTTCATCCCCTCATTCTCTTGAGGAACTCCTTGTAGCTAAGGAAAATCAACTGTATAATTGTTTTTTGTTTTTTTCTGACTGGCAAAACCAAACGATTAGATGAACTGTATAATTTGTAAAGGTTTTAGGAAGTCATCTCCTCAAGAAATTAATTAACCCTGCTCAACAGTCTCTCACAGAAGACTTCTCTAGCATTTTCATCAAGTTTTCCACTAGACTTATCTATCCTGGTACCATTGGGCCCCACAAAATAAATGCAGATTTCAGTGTTCACAAACACACATCCTTTTCTTTGACCGCTGAGATTTCAGCCTAGGAATGTTTCCAATAGAAGAATTTCTTCGGTCTCATCAGCTGGCATACTGGAAGTGCACATTCCAAGGAAGGAGGCGATATTTATTTTTTCAAGCCTCGACTCCAGCCAACCACCATAAACTTGGCTCTTCTGAGGGCTCCTTGTTTCGCTTCTATCTGGGGTCTGCCCGCAGGTGACTGGATACGACAGGACGTGCATCTGCCCCTCGGGGCTCCGTCTGATGGGACCGTAACTTGGAACCAGTCTTCCAGCTCAGGAAAACCCCAAGTCCAGAATCGGCAGCCCCTTCGAGTGCCTCTTCCCACGTCCACACCAGGAGTGGTGTTCCAAGGTGGTCTCAGCATCCACCCACCAGCTTACGACTGGCTCAGCAGGAAGCTTATTAAAAGGAAAGAGAACTCAACGAGCATCAGGTACTCTGCACCAGGCAAAGTGAAGCTGTAATGCAGTGTCACCTGAGGTCACCCAGTCCTCTGAGATTTAAATAAAATTGGCTTGGGCCCCGATTCCACATCCTGTGGGGAGATGCCTAACTTTCCCCAAGATTTCTGCAAAAGATCAGAGCCTCATGTTCTCATGGTCATATCTACATTCAAATTCATTCCGCCCCCCCACCCCCGCCTCACTGAACTTTTGATCCGAGTTCACTTTGCCAGCATCTCATCTCCTCTGGGCCTTTTCTTTCCTCTGCTCCAGACATGGGACTCAGCGGTTTTTCTTCCTGTCCCCCAAACGCATGGCCTTTCTGTGGCAAGTAGCTTTCACACAGGTTTTGGCTCCACGGGAGGTTAAGGCGCATGATTTAAAGCAGCAGCTAATTCCGGTCACCCCTAGTCCTAGTCACTCACGCACCCGAGCGTCCCCCTTGTCCGGTTTCCAGCGGCTCCCGTCTTGATCTTTCTCTCTTCTCCGTTTCAGTTCTCTTCTGTCTTGATGCTCCTGTTGATGGTCATGTTTCTTTTGTCTTATTTTACCTTAGTCCATGCAGGCTGCTAGAGCAAAAAGCACCGTAGACTGGGTAGCTTGCAGCTGCTAAGGTCACTTCAGTCGTGTCTGACTCTGTGCGACCCCGTAGATGGCAGCCCACCAGGCTCTCCCGTCCCTGGGATTCTCCAGGCAAGAACACTGGAGTGGGGTGCCATTTTCTTCTCCAATGCATGAAAGTGAAAAGTGAAAGTGAAGTTGCTCAGTCAAGCCCGACTCTTAGCGACCCCATGGACTGCAGCCTACCAGGCTCCTCCATCCACGGGATTTTCCAGGCAAGAGTATTGGAGTGGGGTGCCATCGCCTTCTCTGAGACTGGGTGCTGGAGTGGGGTGCCATCGCCTTCTCTGAGACTGGGCAGCTTAAACAGCATGTATTTGATTGTCACAGCTCTAGGGGCTGGTGTGTCCAAGATCAAGGTTTCAGCAGATCTGAAGTGTCTGGTGAGAGCCTGCTGGCTGGCTAACAGAGGGCTATCTTCTTGCTGGGTTCTTATCTAGCAGAAAGGGGGAGGGACTCTCCTGAGTCTCCTTCATAAGGGCATTAATCTTGTTCATGGGGGCAGAGCCCTCCTGCCCTAATGACTTCTCAGGGACCCTACCCTTCCTAATACCAGCAACTGGGGATTAGGATTTCAACCTGTGAATGTGGGGAGAATGCAAATATTTACTCCCCATCATTTCTGTTTTACTCCCTGAACACATCACATACTAGGGACCTCACTTTCCACATTATAGTTAATTTCTTAAAGAAAAGTTTTCTTTCCACTTAAATCAAGGCCATTTGTTATAGCTCTAGAAATACATTAATTCAACTTTGAAAATTCTGCTCCATAACAATTTTAAAATCCCATAAACACGATACATCATTTGACTGTGAGGCCTTTCAAACCAAAGCCATTTCTCTTGGGGTTGTATGGAAAATATTTTTCCAGCAATGCCATCCCCACCAACTCCTCTCCAACACTATAAACTGGAAATGCTAATATCCTATGAGCATGGTTTTTTAAATCAGCTCTGTCTTTCGACGAACCCCACAGTCTGCTTCTTGTTTTTAACTGTACAATCACGAGGGAAACTATTGGGAAAGTTTCCAGTTACTATGTCTTCAAATTAAGTTTGCTGCCACTCCATCGCCTCTTCTCCATAGTGTGGATATTGGTCCAGAGGTCTCTTAAACCATCCTCATTTTAAAAAATATGTTTTTCTATTCAATTTAACTGATTTCCTTGTTTTTAGTGTGAATGGTTTTACAGAGGGCACATATTCATTTGCCCCAGGTCAGATGTTCCCCCGCAGACATGTAGCTGCTATGATCTGACCATTTATCCTGAAGTGATTCGAGCATCTGACTTAGGACCTGGGACATTTTTTCTGAACGTATATTCTGGACTGTTTGGTGATAATCCACCTAATAAGAACTATGAAGCTAATGATATCTAGGTTAGTCAAGAGCACCTTTTTTTCACCCAAAGTTGGCCCTCGTTTTTCCTGGCTGAGATAAATTTATCCCATGAAATCCTTCCTTCCATCTACTCTCTAGCCCGGGTCTGGTCTGTGCTCTTACTTGAGATTGAAATAAAATCTTCTTATCTACCAGCTCCCTTAAGGATGTCTCATTTTGCCTGTTTTGCTGTTTAGTCACTAAGTTATATCCAACTCTTTGCAATCGCATGGACTGTAGCCCACCAGGGTCCTCTGTCCGTGGGATTCTCCAGGCAAGAATACTGGAGTGGGTTGCCATTTCCTCCTCCAGGGGATCTTCCTGATCCAGGTATTAAACTCTCGTCTCCTGTGTCTCCTGCATTGGTTGGCAGATTCTTTACCACTGCACCACCTGGAAAGCCCATGATATATGGTAGGTTTGGACAGATCAAAGACTTTTCTCTGAATTTGTCTGATAGAGAAAAGGGGTGCAACGATTACTGACCCAAAGAAGATCAAATGGTGAGATTCACTCAGGGCTTTCAGACTGAGAGCCAAATGGAATAGACCTGAGCTCATTTATGCCTTTGCCTGTGGTTGTAGGGGTGGGGGAACTGGAAATGGACAAGACACCCCATTGCCAAGAGAAGCCCCTGGCCTGCTGATCACACTGGAGCAGGCAGCAAGAGGGAAAGAATGTGGAACGCTGTCAAAGATAGAGACCATCTCACATGCCATTTGTATTAACCTACCTGCGGGTCTTAGCTCAGCATCAAGGACACAGTAGAAACTATAATAAAAAGATTTGGAACTAGTTGAGAAAATGAACCATGCAGCCTGGGCTGTGCTGGGCTCCTTCCGCTTAGCACAGGATTTTCAAAATTAATCTGCGCTGTGCCCTGTGTCAGAGCCTCGCTCCCTTCATGGCTGAATACTGCACCACTGCAGGGTATGCCACACTCTCCACACTGCTCCCACCTCTCGGCTCTTACGAGGAGCTGCTAACAAACATCCATGCACACGTTCTTGAGTGAACATGTGGTCTCATATTTCTTGGGTAGATCCCTACAGGTGGAATTTCCGAGTCCTATGGTAATTCTGCTTAACTTGTTGAGAAACTGCCAGACCATTTTCCAAAGTGGCTGCACCATTCCACTTTTCCACCAGCAGAGTATGAGCTCCAGTTTCTCTGCATCTTCACCCATACTTGCTACTATCTGGTTTTTGATGATGGCAAGCCCAGTGAGGGGGAAGTGGTTTTAATCTTCTGTGGTTTTAATTTTCCCTACTAACTAAAGATGTTGAGCATCTTTTTCTGATCTGGGTATTTGTATATTTTTTTTTGCTGAAAATTTATGTTTGTTTCCTCATTTTCAAATGGATTGTCTTTTTATTCTTGAGTTGTAAGAGTTCTTTGTACATTTTTAGGTACATGTACCTTATCAGATACATGTTTGGCTACCATTCAGCAGGAAAAATCAGACTACTAATATTGTCACATTTTAAAAAACAGAAATAAACAAACAAACAAAATCTTCCAGTACAAGATTATAAATACTGCACTGTTTTCTGTGAAAACTATTTTCATTTTTATATGTTAATCATCAAATACTTTAAACCCAGTTTTTTCCTTAACTCTCATTAAACTCACCCCCAACTTTGGTTGGTAAGAAAGTAAGGACATGCATGCCAGTGCCTCTACAGAGAAGAATGGCTGATTCTTCAGTAAAACCGTTGCAGCTTTTATAAATCATGTTTTACAAATTCCCATACTAGAATTACATCCCAAAATAAGTCTTGGAAGGCATCTGGCTACATGCTGTAACCATTAAAATGATGTTCTGTGCTGCAGAAAGTGTGTTAGAAGTACCCTCTACACGGAGTACAGCTAGACAGCTCAGGTCTCCTATGACTGACCAGCACGCTGGTTCCCGAGAATAAACACCACAACTCCAGAAGCCACGGGAACCCCCCTCATTAAAGCAAGCCATTTTCTTGTCGGGCCAGGCCTCCGTTATGTGCTGAATGGTAAACTGTGTAACTCACTGGTCACTTTGCTGTGAACACCAGAAGACTTCATTTCTGAGAACGTACCCAGGCAGGATCACAGAATTCAGAAAACAGAACTCTTGATGCGAAGTCGAGTTCAAAGCCGAACGCGCTCCTCTCTATCCCTGTGTGATCCATCTTCTGCTCCGACAATTCTAGCTGGGTGCCTCGCTCCAGTCTCACCTTGAAATCCCCTCTCCCGGAGCCTTTGGAGGCTGCAGTATGTTTGAAATTGTTGAGTTCCACTCTGCCGGGCTGAGCCGTGAGCCTTGCTTAGAAAGACCTGGGAAACATTAGCTTGCTTCTGGTCTGGCCATAATGAAAATAAATGAGGGCTTCAATTTAAAGTCGTTACTAAAAATTTGTTCTTTCCTCCATTCTAATTCTGAGACCCACTTGCAGCTAATTAGAACGGTTCCCAGCGTGATCCCCCAGCACACTGCTAGTGTAAACACCGACCATCTGAGTTTCATTACAATAAAGAAATCAAATAAACAGTGGACCAGAAAACAGTAGTCTGGGCACGGCTCATTACAGCACAATGCAGTTAACATTCCTTGCTTGGGAAGGAAAAGGGGGCATCGGGGAGCAAAGCTGATGCCCAGCGCTTTGCATTCTTATTAACGACGGGAGTGGAACAGGGAATTATTTCTTACCATTAAAACTTGCTGGAGAGGGAAGATGGATTTTTTTTTAAATGAAAATAAAAAAGAAGTGCTCTCTGAACCTCGTTGTAAACAGAGAGAAAAGGTAATTATTTGCTTTGGACTACTCTCTGCTTCTCCAGTTCCTCATAGGATATACTGTTTACAATTTAAATAAGGAAAAAGAAAAGGAGGAATAGAGTGCCCATTAATCTGCTTAAAATTTTTATGATTTGTCCTTGGTACAAACGAACCTCTGCCAACACAGGCTGGACGTGACTGTGTGATTCCTAATATCTAGAATATTTTAAAAAGTAAAATAAGTGAACATATAAATAAGCAAAAGAGCCACTCGTGTATTTAGATGCTTTACTGCCCTAACTCCCATCGACTAATATTTGGAAAACTCACAGGAACAAACAAGCACTTTGCAAGTTCCACTGCATTGTTCAGCATGACCTTGGAATTCATTCAAAGGGAAAAACCCCAAGCATTTGTCTCTAAAATTTAACCCCACTCTTAAATAACTGAAAAAGTCTACATTTATTGAATCTGGTTCACAAACCCAACGGTGGTCTAAGAGCTCTCTGGTTAGAGCATCTTCTATGAAGAGAGCGTTAACGAACCCCAGCACTTCCTGGGCGCCTACCTGTCTGGCTGTGAGGGTCAGTATTCCCACCTGGTCCCCGCCGCAGGCCCCGGGTTCACTGCACGTAACAGATACTACCTGGCCTCTTAGCGATAACTCGGCTTCAGTGACGTGAGTGAGAAAACCCCCGTTCTTCCTCTTACACACTCTAGGTCTAGTATCCCACTGCTGGTATTACTTTTACCTTTTTTTTTTTTTTTCATTTAAATGGTTACAGAAAGACTATAACACTTGTGCAAATGTATTCATTCAGAAAGTTCTAGACACTTTGGGCTAAAATTAAAATAAGTCTAAAACAGGCTCTTTACACTCCACTTGGACCACTCTTAAGAGCTGATGCGTGAAAAGACCCAAAGCAAGATCAACCAGATTAATACTTTGAGAAGAAAAGTCTCAAAAATGCAAATTATACTGAGGTGGACCGAGTTAAGGGGAAAAAAGAGCTAAATCAATGGAACTAAGAGCTGAAATGCATGCTTTAATCTTGAGGTCCCTTTGGACTCTGTGGAAGGAAACAGTCACTCATCCCAGGGAGGAGGGGGTGAGAAAGAGTGAGGCATCTGTCTGCAGCAGTCAGTCGTCTTAGGAACACATCAAAAAAAGCTGCCATTGTTTTGGAATCGTCTATCTATCATCTCCATGTTGAAAGAAAATTAAAGTCAAGGAAAATAAATGTATTGATATATGTCTAGAGAAGTTAAACCTAAGACAGCATTTTTTAAAAATCTGAACCCACTGTCACGTCACATATTTTGATAATTTTCTTAACCTGCTTCAGCTCCAAGCATGATAATTTGGTTCGAAAGTAGCTCTCTTTAACTGGACAAATATTTATTCAACATCTGTCTGCTAGATGCCAAATCTATTCACTGGTTTCTCAAGTGGAATTTGCACATGTTCGTGTCCACCTCTGGAAGATGGAAGATTTAGATGGAATCACGGAGAGGGGTGGCCAGCCCTTCCGGTTTAGAGGCGTTCCCTCGCCCACAGGCAATCGAAGGTGGCCACAGTCCTCTGTCTGAGCAACATGTGCTTCGACACCATCAGAACCAACCTTGAATCAACCACTTTTCAGCCATGAGTGTAAGGACTGAAATGTTTAGCAGAGTCGAACGGGAAAACTACGATTCCTCAAGAGTTCCCTCTGCATCCGTGTCCTCCCAAGGCTGGAAGAATGCTGAACGATAATCTAAATAGCTCAAGAATGCCAAAAGGATGACAATAATCGGCACTCAGTTTAATTTTACTTTATATTGGCATTATTCCTTTCCAAGCATTTTTAGTATTAATTTCTCATACAGCACGACTTAACCTGTGATGGAATATTAAACCAAGCGAAGCAACGAAACGCTTAAATAACTCCATTATTCCTCTTACCAACTGCCTACCGTGCGTGAGGCCTTCAGATGCTCCACAGCAGGGCACGGGGTCTGCATCCGGAGATGCGGACGTGCCTGCTTGGTTTCTCACAGGTGGGAAGCAGAGGAGCCAGGGCTTGAACCAGGTTGATCCTTATGCGAAAACCCACGTTCTTTCTTTGTACCTCGTGTGGACTTATTTAAACTTTGTGCATTTTGCCACAGACTAAGTTTTAGGAGATAAATACACAATGCATTTAAGAAAGTAAACATAATTAAGGGAAGTTGTATGATGGAAAGAAGACACAGTTCTGAGGTACAATGACCCTCATTTGAACATGCATATTCTAACGTTAAAGCTTGCACAGTAAAGCAAATCCTGGAATAGGAAATAGCAACCCACTCCAGTATTCTCGCTTGGAAAATCCCAGGGAGAGAGGAGCCTGGCGGGCTACCGTCCATGGGGTGGCAAAGAGTCGGACACGACTGAGGGACTGAGCCTCTATGGCAAGGAAACCACAGAGCAGCTGGGCTGCGTCCCAGATGGCTCAGCCTGAGCTGCATGGCTAGAGGCACACGCTGAAGACCTTGGGTGGCTTTTCCCCTGTCGTTTGCTTCTAGGACATGGAGCCTGGCAATGACGGGGTTACCTAGAGTTTTGTAAAAGTTTCTTGCTTGGTTGTCTGTTGTGATGTGGACCATCTTTAAAATCTTTATTGAATGTTTTACAGTATCGTTTCTGTTTTGATTCTTGGCCATGAGGCAGGCGGGATCTTGGCTCCCCGACCAGGGGTCAAACCCACATCCCCCACACTGGAAGGTGAAGTCTCACCCACTGGACCAGTGGGGAAGTCCCAAGGGTGACCCAGAATGCGAAATGACATAAAGTGAGCAAAACCTGTCCTAAGGCTTTTACAGGGGAAACAAAGGGGATGAAGAACTGACTCTCAAATTACTCTGTCAGGGATTATTTGTACCAGTTTTCAGGTCATCATTAAGGACAACCGAAAAGGAGATAACACTATGATAAAAGACGTAAAGAACGGAATGAGGAAAACACCTTTATCTGTGCTCAGCCCCTCAGCAGTTGCCTCAGCTTGGGGGTGACGTCCCTTATGCTTTCGGCTACTTTACATGTGCAAAACAGGAGTGTTAGGTCTCAGATTTCCCTTCTGTTTCTGATGTGCTCATAGACTGTGAACCATTAAAAGAAAAAACACACAGTGTTGCCCATCATGATTTTCACGTAGAAGTTATTCTTACTTTGGCAGAAGGAAATTCTGCTGCCTCTTCAAATCACATATGCAGCCTGAAATTCAGTTTAATTGTCCACAAGTCCAGTCTAGGCAGGAAAGCAACAGATGCTATCAGACGCTCAAGGCACCAAATTTAAAGTGTGTGTGTGTGTGTCTGTGTCTCCAGGAAAGGTCACAAATCTGACCTCCTGGAAGCAGCAAAGGTTCATCCATGGAGCCTGCTGCGACAGCATCTGGAAATTCCTCTCTGGGGTCAGTGGGGAGACAGTCTCTGTTTGCTTTGCTTTTATTTTATACCCGTGTGGTGTCCGGCATATCAGTAATATATTTCAATCTCATCATGAAACCCTTTAATGATTTACTTTTCAAACCTCCCAGGCCCATCTAACCACAGGAAAACTCATTCCTTTTGTTACAAGCTGAAAGGGTGACAGGCAAAACACAGACAGCAGAAAAAGCGCTCAGTGGAATCCTGTGTCATTCCTGCTGTTTGGCCCCAGCAGTCAGGGCTGGGCTTTCAACGTCTGTAGAGACGAAGGGAAGGCTGCTGACTTCCTGTAGTAGCTTTTTCTGTTAAGTGACACGTGTCAAAACGTATGGAATTTTTGCATGATTGGCAGTATTCATAAAAAAAATTTTATGTGAAACAGAATATGGCAGTAATTGGTTCTGGAATACCTTAACCAAGCTTCGAAAGTAAAAGTCACTCAGTCGTGTCTGACTCTTTGTGACCCCATGGATCATACATGTATGGAATTCTCCAGGCCAGAATACTCAAGTGGGTAGCCTTTCCCTTCTCCAGGGGATCTTCCCAACCCAGGGTTTGAAGCCAGGTCTCCTGCATCAAGATGATTCTGTGAGTTGACACCACTCACTCATCCTTCCACGTGCCCCAGGTCAAAGCTTTCAGCATCATCTTTGTCTCACTCTTTCCATTTACCCATTGGTTCTAGTTAATTTCCACCTTGGTCTATATTTTAAGCTAAAAGTGCCCAAAGCAATTCGTTTTCCTCGTCTCCTAAACAAGCCCCATCCCCAGGGCACTATCCTGTGGAGCCGGGATCACTGTATATGCGCCTACACTCTCTTGCGTAGCTCTTCCCCCACAGCTGAAACGGAGTAATCATATTTAAGTGACTTCTCAGGTGGCTCAGTGGTAAAGAATCCACTTGCCAATGAAGGAGACAAAGGTTGGATCCCTGGGTCAGGAAGATCCCCTGGAGGAGGAAATGGCAACTCACTCCAGTATCCTTGCCTAGAGAATTCCATGGACTGAGGAACCTGGTGGGCTACAGTTCACAGGGTCACAAAGAGTCGGACATGACTGAGCAAGCAAGGACTCATATTTAAATATAAATCTGACTGCATCATTTCCATGCTTGAACCATGCAAAGTGTCTCTTTGTTCATACAGATGCTCAATAAATATTGTTTATTGTCTGGATGACTTGAATAATCAGCATTCCTGCAAAGGTGGCTGTGTATAGAACAAAATGCTAATAATATCATCATGTATTTGAAATTAAACAGGGTAATTAAAATGGGGCGAAGAAAGGAAGAAACATTGATTAACCCTTATGCCCCTGCTGGTGGATGTATGCGATTTCACTGGTCACGGGAACTTACCATAGTAGGCTTGCTAGCTCCCATCTCAGGAAATCGAGGCATACAGGGATTAAGTGCCGTGCTCACAGAGAGTTACACGCTGACCAGTGTCGGGCCAAGAGAGCGGTCTAGTTCCGGGATGGCTGCCTCGTGCTCGCCCCACACAGTAGGTGAGTCAGTCTTTAACACCCTCCTCCCGTCTCGGGATGAACTTTGTCTGCACGGTAAGGCTGACTCCTCGTCCCTCCAGTTCCTCCTGCTCTCTAGATGTCCCCCTATGTTCAAGAGGAAAAGCAGCGCGTCCCAGTCGTCTCCTGCCCACACATGTCTCTTCCACCAAGTCCCCTCCCATTCATTCCTCCAGCCTCTACAATAAGACCCTTCCCCATCCCTCACATAGACAGTGCCCACCAGGGTCACGGTGACTCCATGTCACACAATCAACAGTTCTTTTCAGCCCCCTGCTACCGGAGCGGCTCAAGAGCAAACAGTACTTTTAACCACCGTATGTAAATCCCTATCTTACCCCAGAACCCCCGACTCTCTCTTCCATCTCCATTTCTCAGTGTCCCGGCGGGCTCATCTTCTTCACCACGGCTTTTAATTCCTGCTAATAGCAGTCTGCTATCCCCCTCCCTCCCTCTCTTTCTCTATATTCTGTCCATAGCACACTTCACCTGCTGTTGCACGCTCCTGGAACTCTCAGGGTAATTCTTAACTCACTTTCGTTCCTCATCTCCCTCCATGTCCAATTCATTACATGGTCCTGCAGGACTCATGGAATATTCTCCCACAGGGAATATTCTCCAGGAAAGGCTAGGTCATAGAACGAACCTCAGTGAATTTGAAAGGCCTGAAATCATACAAAGTATGTTCTTTGACCACATAGAATTAAATGAGAGATCAGTGACAGAGGGAAATAGGAAACTCACAAATACATAGACATTAACAAACGTAAATAACCAATGTGTCAAAGAAGTCGAAAGAGAAATTATAAAATGAGATGGACAAAAATGTTGCAACATATTATAACATATAGGGAGAATTTTAAAGCAGAAAGAAATATACAGCTGTATATGCTTAGATTTGAAAAAGAACAATTTCAGATCAATAACTGAATCTTCCACTTTACCTGACTGGAAAGAGAGGAATATGCTCAACCCAAGATGGACAAAACGAAAGAAATGGTAAGGTTTAGGACATAAATAAAGGGAGAAAAGCAGTTAAAAATTAATAAAGCTACGAGTTAGACACAAGATTGACAAAACGTTAGCTAGACTAAATAAAATAGAACACTAAAATCATATTATAATCATAATAATCCTAGGGAGACAAAACATGAAGCCAGGGGATGTGAGAGCAGATGATGGCCAAAGATTCAGGCAGGCAAAAAGCTAAATAGGCTGAGGACCCCACCCTGAGGCTGCAGCATAGGAAAGAGCGCTGGAGATTTCAAAACCAACTCGTGGCACATCCATCGGCTCTGCGGCAGGAAAAGGAAGACAAGGATTGAAACAGGGAGACTGACACCGAGACAGGAGACTCGGTGCTGGCCCCAAGAGAAGCGAAGCGGCAGAACCAGGCAGAACCAGGCAATCGTAACAACACGCAACCGCAGAGGCAGAAAGCCACAGAAGGGACGTGGTGCTAATACTTCACATATAAAGCTGGATTCCATCAATCCCCGATGCAAAGGTCAGGACACGGCCTAAAAACTGGTGCAGCTGACATTTGGGTTGAGTGGTCTCTGCCATTAGGAAAAATCAACTTTTGGATGCTGGAAAGTGTAGAATGCTGAACTTGTGACCTGAAATCTAGCGCTGTTTCACTCTCCTTCTTCTCTGCTTTTAAGGTGGGCATTCCGATATAGTTAAATAAAGGACAGAATTATATACGGATAAATAATTTTGCAAATAGAAAATTTTATACACACACACACACACACATATATATTTCAAACCACATATATAATTTTAACTTTCCTCAAGACAAGGGGATCTCTCATTCTCTCCAACACCTCAATAATCTTCATACCTCAGAAAGAACGAAGAATTTAAGAAGGTAAAGTGGAAGTGTAATACTTCTCTCCAGAATACCCCGTTACATTCTGTCTCTAGGTCGGTGTTTCTCAAACAAGACTGAATCCCAGGTCTGTCAGAGAGTTTGTTTTGGTTTTATTCATAGTATAGACTCATGCCTCCTCGTGAAAGCGAGCACTTTTTGAGTTCTTCCTATGTACCAGGCTAGTGTGAGTGTTATTTCTATGCCACAGATGGGGAAAGTCAGGCAAGAAAACTAAACAGCTCCACAGAGTGACCTGGCTAGTATTGGAAGAGCTGCAATCCACGTCCAGGCACTCTGGCTCCAGAGCAGGGCGCCTCGAGGGCGTATCCATCAATGTTGTGGGAAGGCGCCCAGCATGCTGTATGTTTTTGAAAGTCCTAAAGGACACTCACGCTCACCTGGGCTCGGGAACCACTTTTCTGGCATGCTTCTGTTCGAAAGTGCACTTACAAACAGTTTGTGGTTCTTCTAACATCTGTGCTAATATTGCATTAAGAGTCCAGCATGCAGGGAAAAGGGTGTTCACGCTACTGCTTTAATTTGCTGTGGAAAGTTTCTTTTTCTTTAAGTTTATTTATTTTTAATTGAAGGATAATTGTTTTACAGTATTGTGTTGGTTTCTATCAAACATTAACATGAACATCACTTATTCATTACATAAAATATATCGGTGTGTCAGGAATATATTTTGCTTACATAATAATACTACAGAATATTAAAGTAGTAATAAAGATGGCTAACCTTGCTTCAATAATAATAATACAGAATCCTGAAGTAGTAATAAAGATGGTTAAAATCCAGTGAGTTCCACTCACTAAGATATCA
Source organism: Redunca redunca (assembly GCA_006410935.1). Taxonomy (NCBI): domain Eukaryota; kingdom Metazoa; phylum Chordata; class Mammalia; order Artiodactyla; family Bovidae; genus Redunca; species Redunca redunca. Next base: position 332,497 of record SJYQ01001850.1, on the reverse strand, counting down.
GGCTGAATGTTTTGTATATAATATCTCTAACTCTTACAACAATGTCACAGTTATAAAGATAACAAAACTGAATCTATGGAAAGGTCCAAGGTGAAAAACCTGAACTCACCTATATTAATTTCAAAACTCTTATTATTTCCATTAAGTCTATGGGACTTCGCATCCTCTTCACACCCTGAATTTGTAAGAAGCACCATCTCATAATCCCATGCGATTTAGTTGCTTAGTCATGTCTGACTCTGCAACCCCATGGACTGTAGCCCACCAGACTCTTCTGTCCATGAGATTTTCCAGGCAAGAACACTGGAGTGGGTTGCCATTTCCTTCTCCACGGGAATCCTCCCGACCCCAGAGTCAAACCAGGGTCTCCCGCACCGCTGCGCTGCAGGCAGATTCTTTACCGACGGAGCCATCGGGGGGCCCTCGAGGCCTACGCCTGTGCCCAGGTTAAATCATCGCCCTCTTCTCACGGTTCTTTCTATGACTAAAGCCAGTTAAAACCCTATTTGGAGACTATGATTTTCTTCAGAGTCCTACAGTTTCTGGAAAAGATAAGTGAAAAAGATTCTGTTACTTGAAAGATTTCTGGAGTAGCAAAGAGGGGATTAACACAACGGGACTCCGGAAGAAAACCCCAAAGAGGGTGGTGGCACGCCAAGCCGAGGCCTTGAAGGGAGGCAGTAGTGGTGTGCGGCGGGGCCCTGGCACGGCTTCCTACATTTACACAGTCTGCAAGCCTTACTCCAGTGTGTGAAAGCAAAGGAAGACACTTTGCTGAGTCCATAGCTCTGCGATCCGTAGGGTCACCACAAGAAGACTCATGGAGATGACGGAAATACAAGCACACTGGGACTTCCCTGGCTGTCCAGTGGTTAGGACTCCATGCTCCCGATGCAGAGGACCTGGGTTCGATCCCTGTTCAGGGAACTAGATCCCGCATGCTGCAACCAAGATTCCATGTGTCTCAAGTAAGGCCCAACACAGCCAAAAAAAAAGAAAATACATGCACATTTAAGTGTAAAAGTCCCCCAGCCACACTCGAGGTTTCCAGCCCCAGTTCAGTCACTGCCACATGTTAGCTGACCTCAGGCATTGTGTTTATCCTCTCTGGATCTCAGACTCTCTAGTTTCACATAATTAACGCACCAATATATTGTCTGGGGCTTCTTTCCAGGTCCAAATAAAAATTAGTCATCTGTGTTTAACTTAAAGTTCGCAAAGGAGAAGAAAAAGGATGCCACACATTTCCCAAGCTCCCAAGAACTTTAAGTCCCAAGAAATCAGGTAAGTAGTGACATGGGGGCGTTACTGGCACTGGTGGTAAAGAATCTGCCGGCCAATATAGGAGACACGAAGAAGCACGTTCAATCCCTGAGTCGGGAAGATCCTCTGGAGAGGGAATGGCCACCCGCTAAAGCATTCTTGCCTGGAGAACCCCACGGACCGAGGAGCCTGGTGGGCTACAGTCCATGGGGTCACAAAACATTTGTACACAACTGAGTGATTGAGCAAGCATGTAAGTTTGCAAAAGGCTAACTTGACTCAGGTTCTAGAAGCTGTGTTAAGCATGCTCTCTATTAAAAAAAAAAAATTATCTTAAGAGAAAGATTTTCTCTGGAGGACTTTTCAAAGATCTTGATAAGACTTTCAGACATCATCAAGGAAAGAATGAAAGATTCTTCTCCCGAATGTCACAAAACTGGAAGTTTACACCTTGATGTTAGAGTATAAACTGGTATAGCCTCTTTGGAATACTGTTTAGTCGCATAGCTTATGGCCCATGGATGGGTCCTATCAATGTTCTATTTCTCCATCCAAGTGCTATTTGCATTTGGTTCTACTCAGCTGAAAATCTGTTGCGGTTTTCCTTAAACTTAGAACATGTCTCTGTACACTTGTTATTCTTCATAAAACTTATTTTTTAATCCTCTTCTAACATCACAAATTGTGACTGTCTGACTTGGGAGCTCAGCTGATAATGGTGGTTAAATGCGTCAACTCATGTAATAATTATAGTACCCAGTGTTATGGGATAAATTATTTCTTCCAAAACTGTTGAAGCTCTAATACCCAGGACCAGCAAATGTGACTTTATTTGGAAATAAGATGTTGGCAAAGATAATCAAATTAAAATGAGGTCAGACAGTATTGGTCTTTGTCTGACTTAGCTCACTTAGCATAATGCCCTCAAGGTCCATCCATGTAGTCCCAAACAGCAAGATTTTCTTCTTTCTCATGACTAAATGGCGTCCATCGTGTGTATATGTATGCATGAGTGTGTATATATATACACACAGACATACCTATCCATCTTCTCTATCCATTCACTTGTTGACAGACACTGAGGTTGTCTCCACATCTTGGCTCTTGTGAGTGATGCTGCAATACGCATGGGGAGGGAAGATATCTTTCCAGCATTCTGCGTTCACTTCCTTGGGATGTACGGCCAGAAGGGCAGTAGCACTTATATATGGAATCTACAAAAGCCAACTTATAAAAATAAGGAGTAAAAGGGAGGTTAGTAGGGGCTGGGGGAATTCGGGAGATACTTTTTAGGAAACGGACTCATAACTAGACGGTAAGTCAGTCCTAGAGACCTAACGTACAGCATAGCGATCGAGGTCAACAATACTGTGTCACATACTTCAAAGCTGCTAAGAGACTACATCTTAACTGTTCTCACCTCAAAAAGGAAACGTTAATTACGTGGCATGATAGGGGTGTTAGCTAATGCTAAGCTATGGAGGTGATCATAATGAAATATATCAATTTATCAAATCAGTACACGGTATACCTTAAACGTACACAATGACATAATTCTGTCTCAATATAAAGAACAGTGAGGTCACCCTGAGTTAGAGTAAACCCTGATCAAACATAGCTGAGACCACATGAAATCAGCAAATGGAGGGACAGGTCCACCAGCTGAGGACCGCCGAGGCCTGCTGCACCAGAAGTCAAGAGAAAGGCAGGGAGATCTTCGCACGGAACGGCCGTGCCGATAACTTGGTGTTTGGAACCCTAGTCTACACAACTGTGAAGGAACAGATTTTTGTTGTCTTAAACCAATCCATTTGTGGTCATTTGCTACAACAGCCTCAGAAACGCGCGCCTGTGACAAGGTAGGTCCTCACTTGACAAGCGATGTAACTAAGGATTAGAAAGATTACAGAACTTGACCGAGATGGTACCTCAAGAGAGTGCTGGGCTGACGTGCCCAGCTTTCATCAGGGGCTGGCGGCCACCTCCCCAGGCCATCTCCCAGTAGTTCCCCACAGCAACCAGCCCTCTGCATGGTGTTTGCTGAGGCAGGTTGCTGCCTCCATCCCTAACTCTCTGAACTAGTTGTGGAATAGTCACTGGTAATTTAAAGCACAAGATGATGCCTTAGGTCACTTAGAAAGCAAGCATTTTTATTTCTGCCACTCCCAATATCCCTTCTATCTTGTAGAAATCCATCAAGGCAAACTCTCTTCCCCCGAGGCCTGTTTGATGAAGCTGATTACACTCCTGGCTTCTGAAACATATGTCAAAAGTAATCCTCTAGGTCAGCTCAAATCCCTGGACACAGCACAAAATTTATAAGTGGGCACATGAGCCACATTAGACCAGTCAGAACCAGCAAAATATCCAAAGCCTTTCTTCGATGTCTCAAAAATGTCCTCTCTCTCACTAGACCTGCAGGAGGGAAGATAAAGCTCCACAGTGAGAGAGAACCGCCGAAAGAGGAAGCAAAGGCTCCAGGCAACACCCGTGTAGCTGAGCACTGAATTTATCATGGCTGAAGCCAGGCCTTGGGTAGCTCTTTCAGCTTATCACAGACTACTAATCAAAGACAACTTACTTTTTGTCTCAAGACCATTGGTGATTTTCTGCCTGTTGCACCCACAAGAGTCCAAACTAAAATAGCCTTGTCTTCAGCAATCTCCATAAATACTGCATTTGTTTTAGGAACTGTCTCTTTCTGACAGTTACTTCCACCTACCACACTGGGAAAAGCTCCGGGGTGTTGAGAAATAAGCGGAGTTCCCAGGAACCTTGATGGCTCAGACGGTAAAGCGTCTGTCTGCAATGCAGGAGACCCGGGTCCAGTGGCATTCTTCTCCAGTATTCTTGGTATAAGAATAAATGGTATTCCACTCTAGTATAAATGGTATTCCACTCCAATATTCTTGCCTGGAAAATCCCATGGATGGAGCCTGGTAGGCTACAGTCCACGGGGTCGCAGAGAGTCGGACACGACTGAGCGACTTCACTTCACTTCCCAGGAGCCTTATCTCTGATAGCCTCCTGAAGAAGAACAATAAGAGTCCACGTGGCACAATCCACTTGGCACGTGGCGCACTTGTCCTCTGGGGGGGGGACCCTTTCCAAGCCAAAGTCCTTTCATCTCTCCTCTTAGCCTTTGCCAGAGACTAATCTAGAAACACAGCAATGCAAGACGGCCCCTACCTGCCAAATGGCAGGGCCCAGGCTCCGTGGTCCAGAGGGTAGGGAGTGGTGACGGGGAGACATTCCATCTGGTGTGCCGACATGTCAGGCAAGCAAGTGATGCATGGAGACCGTGGGTGACAAACGGAGAAGACCTTTAACAAGTCTCAGACTCGGAAACGTACACGGAGCATCTTTTCCTTATAGCTTAGAAGCAGCCTGAGTCTTCTGAAGTTTGGAAACTTTATCATTGGCAGAGGCAGTAAATAAAGCTGCCATTAAGGAGTTAAAGAGCACTTTTTTCTTTCTCTTTGGTATTATGATAATAAAGGGCACACATTTTAAAACTAATTTACCTTCTAAAAAATTAAAGCATTTTTACCGCTGTTTGCTTTTCCAGCTTCTTTAATTTGGGTAATTGCTTAGTCAACTTTCAAAAATATATATTCTGTCTTAAAAAAACAGCCAAATATGACGGATCACCTTCATTTTCATTTCGGATTTGGCATGCTGGACCCAGATTGTGTATTCTTTCCATGGCGCCACACCAGCGTCGGATACTTAATTAATTTCCTTTCGTTTGTGCAGACTTGCACTTAAAGAGACAGTGTCCCATTTTGATGGCTTACTTTTGGCTGAAGTTCAAAAGTATCACTTCTTAAATCTTTTTCTTTCCCCCTTCAAAACTTCCCAGAGTGCTATATAGAAAAAATAAAATAAAAACACCCTGGTGTTTTCCTCCTCCCTCACCCTTCTCTTCAACTACCATTTCTTTCACTCATATTTATTCTTCCTTTAAGCCAATCTTTGCTTAAAAAGAGGGAAAAGAGAGATGGAAAGAGAGAGGAAGTCATGAAAGAACGAGACAGATGTGCTCTTGCTTCCCTCCTCCTGACACCTGTTTTCAAAGCTGGGGGTGAGGCTGCATTTCACAGTTGTGTCCATGGGTCAAGATCACTGGGAATAATCAAAGACTTTTGAACATTAAGACAGTATCTTCTCACTGCAAATGAAGACCTGCCACCTTCTCATTAGATACCCCACACCATCCTCAGAGTAAAACAAACATTTTTAAAGATAGGTGGTAAGGAGGTGAGAGGAAGGTGTGCAGTTTGACATTTGAGAGGAAGCTGGGGAGATAAGCATTTGCAATGCAGACCGACAGCACCAAGAACAGACTGAGCCAGGCAAGGCTTTTTCCTACCGGAAAGTCCTTGGTCGTTCAGCACAACGTTATCCTAGAGCAGCACCGCCTGGCTCTTATGTACCACTCACACAGTGGCATTCAGTGAGACACTATACCCGACAGTTTTACGTGCTGTGTCCTGAACGAACACTTTCAACAATGGATTGTTGCACAGTGACCTTTCCCCCCTCCACCCCCGACCTAGACCCAACTCTCTATCCAGGAAGGGAGATGGGGATGAAATATTTAATCCCAACTTGCAAATACACTAAACAGAAAGAATCTCCTGTGGGGAATTTGACTCTAGCCTGCTTCTGAACCTCACTTCCCTATTCCATTGTCCCTATGGCGCAACGTTTGCTGGTTTGGGACTTCCTTCCTTCCTTCTCCTCTCGACTTTCTGCCTCTACTTACTCTTGGTATAATACCTCAAAAAAGTAAAATCACAAAGTATCTGTCCTTTTCTTCCTGTTTTATTTCAATCAGCCAGTTCATCCGTGTTATAACATGTTTAAAATTTCTTTTCAGGGCTGAATAATATTCCGTTGTGTGTATATACCACATTTAGTTTAGTCATGGGTTTCTCCCACTTTTAGCCAAGTTAATAACACTGCTGTGAGTGTGGGTGTACAAACGTATGTGTGAGTCCATCCTATTAACTCTTTTTGATCTACACTCAGAAGCGGAACTGCTGGATCATATGGTAAATTTATGCTTCATTATTGTAGAAATTCCCATCCTGTTTTCCACAGAAAGTGTACCATGTTACATCCCCACCAGCTATCCACAAGAGTTCCTATTTTTCCACATCCTCACCAACTTGTATTATTTTCTGCACTACCTTCCTTTCATCATAACGTTACTCTCTTGTCTAATAGTTTGCTAACTTTCAAGCAACTGCACCCTTTATTGTTCCTGAGAGTCTTTGTCTAACACGAACTAGACAGGGCTCTGAGTGGCGTCTTCTTTCCCAGGTTGAACTGGAAGTCTGACAGAGAACACGAGGAAGCTTGTAAATGTACCATCAGCTACTAAGCCTGAGACAGCCTTCCGTGGTCTGAGAACAGAGGTTCAGCATTTACTGGCCTGGTAAAAATAATTCTTAACTCTAATCCAGCTGTCAGTGGGCAGGAACCTACTCTAAAACCATTTCTACAGCAGGAAGAAGTGATCGAACTTGGAAGGAATGTTGAAGTAAAGCAATTCCTTGTTGGTGGTCATAAAGCAGCAGTCCCGGGCGCCACCTCCTCACTCATCTTTACTGCCGAGGCCCCTGGACAGTAGGGAGCCCACACTCCATATTTTATGCAACCCCTTGGTGCTGGCTTCACTGTCTATTCTACCTAAGAGATATATATGTGTGTGTGTGTGTGTGTGTGTGTATTTACATTTAACATAACAAAGATAATGCAGTTTAGTTTTTTGTTACATTTTTCTTATATAAAAAATTATGCATGCATCATAGATACGCATACACATGCATACACATACATAATATACACATATTAACAGACACACGCTAGAACCACAGCAGTACCCCACTGGCAACACTGAGTGATGAAAAGCAAGCTCCACTTTACCTCCTCCCAGGCAGACGCCCCTGTGTCTCAGACCTTCAGCCCTTCCTACTTCTCACTCTGCCTGCGGGCTGGTTCCTGCCTGAACCCTTTTTCTCACAGGCGCTCTCATTATCGCGCTGAGATACTGACTGCATGCACCACCCTTTACTCACTTTCTGCCTCCAGCCTGGGGTAGAGTTCTCCAAGGTGGAATTTTTCCACCTATTTAAAAATGTATCAAAGTGACCCAACATGCATATTCAAGAGAGGGAAAGAAAAGTCTCAGGGAAGAAATGCCCTTCAACCTATGCCCTTCATAAATTAATGATAACAAACAGCAACCCAAGGTTCCGAAGGCCATGTGTGGTAAAAGGGAACTGCGAGGGCCCCACCTATCGACGAGAAACCAGCTGCCTGATACACTGGCTAATAAAATCAGGAGGTCTCCCGTGCAGCCAGGACCTCAGTCAAGCCCAGCAAGTCGAAACATCCAGCGACAGGGAATGGCAGCTCACACTGTCATATCCGTGGCCAGGTCAGGAACCGCCAGGAATACTCAACGGGAAGATTCTCGAGAAGTGGTGACGCATGGGAAGAAACAAAAAAGAGAGAAGATGCTGTTGGCAAAAAATCCTCCTTGTGTCTGTAAGCCACAGGCCTGCTCACCCTGAGTGCAGTCTCTGAGAGCAGAACGACTTTCCGATGAGGGGAAAGGAGAAGATGCGACTGTTTATTAAGCACCTGCTGTCATACACTGAATGTGAATTTATTGATTACAATGGACAGCAATTGTGTCACCTGCTCTATAAACACCAGAAAATTGAACCTTCCTACCACTGATGTGGGGCAAGTTTCTTTCTCACCATATAACAGGCAAAGACACTGAGTCAGAAAGGTTACATAACAGGTTCAAGAGCCCCAAGGGAATGCTGGAACTCGGGCTGGGACCTTGGTCCAAGAAATACAGATGCAAAAATAATGCCCCAGACCTGCGCTAGACAAGACCATGTAGGCCTGGAGAAAACGATGTGTGCAGCCTGTGGACCAAATCCAGCTGACCAGATATTTTTGTATGCCCCACAAAATAATATTAACGGTTGTTGAATGGGTTGAAAGAAAAGAACAAAAGAACCTCTCATGACATGTGAAAATTACATGAAATTCAAATTTTTGTATCCATAAATACAGTTGTATTGAAACACAGCCATGCTAATTCATCTGTGCTTATGGCTGCATTTGCACTTCAGCAGGAGAGCTGAGTCGCTGCCACAGAGACACTGCGACCTACAAAGCCCGAAATATTTACTATTCAGTCTTTCACATTAGATGTTCATTGACAACAGACACTGTTCTAGGAAACAGCTCGTGAAATAAAGCCTTAGCTATCACACTGGTTACAGAATTTGAGCACTCTCAAATTTTTCACGAGAGAGAAACAGTAATGGACGTACTCCGAATGCACGAATCTGTGTCTTGTATGAAAACAAATTCGCTTTTCAAAAGGATGCCCTCAGCGCTTTTATTAGATTGTTTCAGATGGGATTTGAGTTGCCGAATTCACGTTCATTCGCTCTTTCAGGAACACACACGACAGGTAGGATGAGGCACACCTGCTTTGCCAAGCTCGGTCCAGCACAAGTCTGTCCTGGATCCCATCCAAGGGAGGCTAATTTTCAAAGGACCAGAGGGACCTCATTATAACTCCTGCTCCTTCTGTCCCAGACACCCCACGGCACGGACGCCCATCCCAGGCTTTCCAGCCAGGTCCCCGGATACTCAGGCGCTGGGAAGCTAATGAACCAGGACCTGACTCCAGCCAGCTCTCAGCCAGCAAAACGACCAGGCTCTGGGGGAGCATTATCGGCAGGGGAAATAACACTGCCAGCAGGCCTTTTTTTCCCCCAGAAATAAAAGGATGTAAGGGGGAGGCTTCCCAGGTGGCTCAGTGGTAAAGAATCTGCCTGCAGTGCGGGAGCCGTGGGTTCGATCCCTGGGTTGGGAAGATCTTCTGGAGGAGAAAATGGCAACCCGCTCTAGTATTCTTGCCTGGAAAGTTCCATGGGCAGAGGAGCCCCCCTGGCAGGCTACAGTACAGGGGGTTGTAAAGAGTCAGGCATGATTGAGCACATGTGCACGCGCACACACACACACACACACGCACACACACAAGGTGGCTAACACAGTATAAAGAGCAAGACTGAAGAGATTGAAGATGCCCTGTTTCAAGCCACAGGAGACCTAAGACTGTCTGGAAAGTTTAAGTTGCTCAGTCGTGTCCGACCCTTTGTGACCCCATGGACTGGAGCCCACCAGCCTCCTCTGCCCATGCGCACGGACTTCTCCAGGCAAGAATACTGGGGTGGGCTGCCATGCCCTTCTGCAGGGGATCTTCCCCACCCAGAGACTGAACCCATGTCTCCTGCAGGGCAGGCAGATTCGTCACTGTCTGAGCCACCAGGGGAAATCTTCTCATGTTCCATTTGTTTAACATTTGTGGCAGCTTGAGCACAGGCATTAATTTTGGGACACTGAGCAAAGAAAGGTTTAGCCATTAACTAATACAAATACAAAACAAGGTCACAGACTTGTGGGCCAAAACTGGGATATAAAGTCAGGCCCTCACACGCTCTTTACAAAGCCCCGCTGGGAAAGGAGAGACGCCCTGGCTTTTCACGCGGGTGACGGGCTGAGCTTGGCCATGAAGACACAGGCGTCCGGCCCGCTCTCCTGGCTGGAGCTGCCCTGACCGCCCTCTTCTAAATCGTAGTTTCTCCCCAGCCACTCACTCTGTCTCCCGCTTCATCTTCTTCCACAGCACTCATCACCACCGGACATGCAAGCGTTGCAGTCGGTCACTTGCTTATAGTCCGCCTCCCACCTCGAGAACATGAGTTCCGTAAGGGCAAGGATTTCATCCGTCTACTGAATTCTCAGCCCGCTCTCTGGCCCGCAGCATGCGGTCAAGTTTTCCTGAAATATAAAGTGACTTAAAGGGGGTTCTCAACCAAACGCCAGAACGAATGCTCTTGATCTTTGGGTCCTGAGAAGATCTACACTTTCCTCCAGGAAACGGGAATACTAGGGTGACATGTAAACCTTCAAACCACCGTGAACTGACTCACCCTCTCACTAGCGACAGTGTTCATCTGTTCTATGCGATCAGCCAGAACCAAATGAGGAAGTAATCCTCAAGCAGTCCCGCACCTTCACTTCACGGGGGCTTGATGCCTGCGACTGCCTGAACGACACCTGAGTGACTGAGGGAATGGCACAGAAGACAAGCCAATGAACTGACATGCTCTGGTAACTGACCACCAGCAAGAAGGCTCGTTCTGAAAGCTTAAACCTTTCACTCCCTTGATATTACCGTCTCTAGGTTCTCCTTGACCCTCCCTTCCTGATCTCTTTCCCTCCTGTCTCCTTCTAAAAATTATTTTCATCTCCCCTCCCCTCAAGTAATACATTCAGTGGTTGTGAAACACACTAATATCTCACCTGCTTTTCCGTATCAGGAAACCCTTCTAGAAGATGATAAAATTGGTGCAATGCACAAAGGAGAGGAGACTGATAAAGCCGCTTGTGGCCCCAGGGGACGGCTCTTGGGGTTTTGCTGGCCCAAGCGCTGTTCTGTGGCTTCAGGACACTTGGAGGCAGTTTCCGGATGGAAGAAATCAACATGTCTGTATACCTGTCGCCCATCCACGGCATGGCCTCGCACCGCAGCAGCACGGTGGCTGGGGAGCTCTGCTCTGCTCTTCTGCTTCTAGACCACTCTAGTCGACTTGATCCACTCACGCTTTTAATCAGCACCTAGACACAGTGACTCCTACATCCACGTCTCTCCTCCAGACACCCACCCCTTCTTAGCTCCCGGACTGAGGGGCATACACGGACCGCTAACTGAACACGCCGTCAGGACGCTCCGTCTCTGACTACGTCCTCTATCCACATGCTTCCCGCCAGATGTCACTCTCCTGAGTGGCAATTAAATCTGAGATTCAAACAAAAGCATGGGAGCCTTCTTTCTTTATCCATCACACATTTTCCACGTCTCCACGACCGCCAAAGCAGCCTCTATCTACATCAGCTGCTTCTCTGATGGCTTCAGGCCATGTTGTCTTTGCCGGAACTGTTAGGCCTCCTCACAGCCTCAGTTCTTCCAGTGTTATCCCCTCCAGTCCAGCGGTGGGTTGCAGCTGACCCCACTGGCTCCTGAGAGTCAACTGTGCCCTTTCTCACCCCAACTCCTGGCTCAGTGGCTTCAAGTTGGTAGCTTAAAATCCACCCGGTGGGAGTATTTACACCATGGAAATCAGCAAATGCTACAGTCAAGATTTTTTGTTTTCAGACAGGCAGTTGTTAAACCTTTACTAGCATATCACTGCTGGAATCTCTCTTCTACAGAGAATAATGTATTTTAAAACAAACATTTAGTCAGGCCATGATTTAAGCCATTCTACTCCTAATTTCCCATAAGATTAACCCAAGCTCTTAAATGTCACAGGAAGGCCCCCTGAGATCTACTCCCAGTTCCTCCTAAAACCTTATCTGCTAACATTTCCCCTCCCTGATGGAAGCTTTTTGGCAGCATTGGACTACTCATAATCGCCCATAATTCAGGCTATTCTTGACTCAACGATTTTGCATAAATGATTCCAGAAGCCTGGAGTCTCTTACCATAGATCATCCCCTTTTGTACAACTATCTCTTTACCCAGAGTTTAATGTATAGCTGAGACAGCATTTTCTGCAGAAATTCTTTTCTGGTAACCCCTAAGCTCCGATGCCCACTCCCCCTCTTCTAGGCACTGAGAGCGCCCTCTAAATGTTTCTATCACTGAATTTACTATTTCCTATTCTAACCATGAGTCTGTATCTCCCTTTCTAGAAACAGGCTGGGAGATTCTTGAGAGCAGAGCGCATGTATAGTCATTTTGCATCCTCAGTTCTTGGATAGTAACTTGAGACGTTGTAAATTCAACCCATATTTACTGCATATATAGGTAAGTGAATAAATAAGTGGATGAATAAACACTGGCAATGACTACAGGAATTTAAAACATTTGAAAGAATACTGAACCTGAAATTCACACTTTCTAACTGAGTAACTGGGATTCCTTAATTTCATGCGCATGAAAGGCTGGTTGGGTTGCAGCCACCCTCACAGGGAGGGTCCCTGCTGGAGGCTATTATCCATACTAGCTCCTGCAAAGAGCATTCTCTCTCATGCAAAGTTCTTTTTTCTTTGAATCTGCCTGATCCTGGCGTAGCAGATCTCCAGATAAACTGGCCACTCGTGAACAAGTAGAAAATTTGTGTGAGTGTGTGTGTACCTGGGGGAACACGGGAAGAGGCTTAGAAACAGACAGAAGGGTGCTGGTAGACTGTTGCTCACCAAAGTCAACAGCACCTGTTTTCTTTCTTCCTGACAGTGCAGCTGCCAAGAGGGCTCCGCCTTAATGTCGCGCACATGAAATCTGTATAATATAGTCACAAACCAATGCCAGCTCAACAAGAAATCTAAAATCTACAGCATTAGGCAATCTTGAGGGCTTCCCAGGTGGCTCCGCAGTAAAGAACCCGCCTGCCAATGTCGGAGATGTGGGTTTAATCCCTGGGTCGGGAAGATTCCTTAGAGAAGGAAATGGCAACCCACCCCAGTATTCTTGCCTGGAGAATCCCCATGGACAGAGAAGCCTGGTGGGCTACAGCCCATGGGGTTCCAAAGTGTCAAACACAACTGAGTGTTCACGCACACACATGCATACAGTGTTGTCTTGAACAGATTTTTAGAATAATTTTTCTTTTATATTTTCACACTGAAATACAGTGAGTCTCCTATACATCAAGTATTCCTGTGACTTCTGAAGTGCAGTACTGCAGTTTGGAAAGGAAGCAAAATGTTCATTTCTAGAAGAAAACATGTCCTGAATAACTTTGTGAAAAAGGAGGCATCAGTCCTTCCTGAGTGGTAGCTCAACCAGCAGCAGCTGAGAAGCTTAACAATATTCCTTTCCTATGAGAAAAAAATAATAATAATAATGCTTTTGTGGTAACAAAAAGAGTTTCCTTCTCTGTATCTCTATTTCTTCCCCCTTTTTAAGGTCCCAACGAAAGCACTGAAAGCAGTAATTCCATGAGTATGTATTAGATATATTTATTTTGTTAATAAAGTATTTAAATATGAGGAAGAGAATCAATACATGATTCTGCAACTAAGGCTCAAGGCCATGAAGAGAAACCACCAATTGAATTTAGAATCTACAGGAGTTTGCTGATGTCAAGAAGAAGTTATTGAAAGTATTCTGAAAGGTCTGATGAAGGATTTTCTCCAGTCCACCCCCACAATACCAGCACCACCATCAACAGGCCCACTAACCATCTGTCTACCCACAGCATTACCAAAAAGGTGACATTTATTGCAAGCTTGGCATTTTCTGAATCTGTCTTGAACCACAAAAATTATGCTGAACTCCCCAAAAGAAATGAAGTTGTTTTTACTTTTCCTTCATCTCTGTCTTTTTGCCTGACTAGTAACAGGAAGCTCTTGGAAACTTCCCAGAGAATGGCTGGTCTTGTAAGAGTCCCAAACCACCCTTGTAGGCGCCAGAGTCTTGGCACATGTAAGGTAAGGGTTTTAGAAGCACCTGCATTGCCCTTTCAACCAAACGTCCCATCACTGAGCCTGAGAAAGTCCCCTTGTTATTTACTAGCCACGATCCAGAGTGGAGGCAGGTCATGCAAAAAGCTACAAGGCTTGCCCCAACTAACCGTGCATACTGATTGTAAAGAAAATATAGAAAATGCCTACAAAGCTTCTAAAGTTTGCAGCCGGAATTAGGACCCTCAGTTAGACCCTAAGGTCAAGCTATCACCTGTTCCCCATTCAAAACTTATCCTCTAACAAATAAAACATAAGGGAAGATGGAAAACTCACGACACCTCATTAGTCTAATGAACGGGTCCTTTTTTTCAACCTCAGCGCTTTGGGAGGAAATTGGGAGATGGGTGAGGGAACTCATGGACCTTCCCACTTCAGTCTACACCGAGTGATCTTAAACCCCGGGCCTGTTCCATCCCCTTCTCCAGCCTGTGGTTAGGACCCTGCTGCAGTTGGAGACATTGCAAGAACAACAGTGATTATCTGAGGGAACACCTTCCCCGCTCCCGGAGCCAACTGGGTTCTACCAGATGTTGCTCTGAAGCTGGCAGGAACTCCGGGGACCTCGAGGGGCAGCAGGAGAGCGGGAGGGCTGCCAGGAGGAAGGGGCGTCTCTGAGGTCCTTAGTGCAGAAGAAGGCAAGGGGCTCTGGACGGGCTTGAGAAACTGTTCTGCTCGTAATAAGGTTTTTCCTTCTTCCTGGATGGGTCAGTGACTTCCCAGTCCCAACAGTAGATGTGACTCCCAAGGGTGGCTCTCCTCCAGTTACACGACCACATGCCTGGCTAGTCACTAAGCCGATTCTGCAACCCCATGGGCTGTAGCCCGCCAAGCTCCTCTGTCCATGGGATTCTCCAGGCAAGAAGACTGACTCCAGGTGCCAGTTCCTCCTCCAGGGGATCTTCCCAACCCAGGGATAGAACTCACATCTCCTGCGTTGAAGGCAGATTCGTTACCCGCTGAGACTGGGGAAGTTCAAACAAATGCATGGATTTCTATAAAAGTACCCGGAGCCCACAAAACAGATTCCGAATTCATGCTCATTGAACGTTGACACTGATGTCAACAAGTCTACCATTTATTATTGCCATTTAAAGTCTCCTGGCTTATTAGAAGAAACCAGTTCCTAGAGAAACATAAGAGGTAGTATCTGCACTTCTACGTTAGTATAAATCAGTAAACTGACCACTAGCTAATAATAAACAACAATTCACTGAGAGGTGTTGTTTTTTTTTTTTTTTTTTTGGTGCCTCTGTCAGTTCAGTCGCTCAATCCTGTAGGACTCTGCAACACCAGGCTTCCCTGTCCATCACCAGCTCCCCGAGTTTGCACATCCAGCCATCTCATCTCCTGTTGTCCCCTTCTCCTCCTGCCTTCAATCTTTCCTACCATCAGGGTCTTTTCCAATGAGTCAGTTCTCCACATCAGGTGACCAAAATAGTGGAACCGACCTTCAGCATCAGTCTTTTCCAATGAATAGTCAAGACTGATTTCCTCTAGGATTGACTGGTCTGATCCCCTTGCAGTCCAAGGGACTTGCAAGAGTCTTCTCCAACACCACAGTACAAAAGCATCAGTTCTTTGTGGCTCAGCCTTCTTCATAGTCCAACTCTCCCATCCATACATGACCACTGGAAAAACCATAGCCTTCACTAGATGGACCTTAGTTGGCAAGGTAATGTCTCTGCTTTTTAACATACTGTCTAGGTTGGTCATAACTTTTCTTCCAAAGAGCAAGCGTCTTTTAATTTCATGGCTGCAGTCACCATCTGCAGTGATTTTGGAGACCAAGAAAATAAAGTCTGACACTGTTTCCACTGTTTCCCCATCTATTTTCCATGAAGTGATGGGACTGGATGCCATGATCTTCATTTTTTGAATGTTGAGTTTTAAGTCAGCTTTTTCCCTCTCCTCTTTCACTTTCATCAAGAGGCTCCTTAGTTCCTCTTCACTTTCTCCCATAAGAGTGGTGTCACCTGCATATCTGAGGTTATTAATATTTCTCCCGGCAATCCTGATTCCAGCTTGTGCTTCATCCAGTCCAGCATTTCACATGATGTACTCCGTATATAAGTTAAATAAACAGGGTGACAACGTACAGCCTTGACATACTACTTTCCCACTTTGGAACCAGTCTGTTGTTCCATGTCCAGTTCTAACTGTTGCTTCTTCACCTGCATACAGATTTCTTAGGAGGCTGGTAAGGTCGTCTGGTATACCCATCTCTTAAAGAACTTTCCACAGTTTGTTGTGATACACACAAAGGCTTTAGCATTGTCAATGAAGCAGATGTAGATGTTTTTCTGGAACTCTCTTGCTTTTTCAATGATCTAACAGATGTTGGTAATTTGATTTCTGGCTCCTCTGCCTTTTCTAAAACCAGCTTCAACATCAGGAATTTCTCAGTTGATATACTGTTGAAGCCTAGCTTGGAGAATTTTGAGCATTATTTTGCTAGCAAGTGAGATGAGTGCAATTGTGAGGTAGTTTGAACATTCTTTGGCATTGCCTTTCTTTGGGATAGGAATGAAAACTGACCTTTTCCAGTCCTGTGGCCACTGCTGAGTTTTCCAAATTTGCTGGCATATTGAGTGCAGCACTTTCATAGCGTCATCTTTTAGGATTTGAAACAGCTCAACTGGAATTCCATTGCCTCCTCTAGCTTTGTTAATACTGATGCTTCCTAAGGCCCACTTGACTTTGCAGACCGGGATGTCTGGCTCTCGATGAGCGATCATTTCAACATGGCTATCTGGGTCATGAAGATCTTTTCTGTGTAGTTCTTCTGTGTATTCTTGCCACTTCTTCTTAATATCTTCTGCCTCTGTTGGGTCCATAACGTTTCTGCCCTTTATTGTGCCCTCCTTTGCATGAAATGTTCCCTTGGTATCTCTAATTTTCTTGAAGAGATCTCTAGTCTTTCCCATTCTATTGTTTACATCTATTTCTTTGCACTGTTCACTGAGGAAGGCTTTTTTATCTCTCCTTGCTATTCTTTGGAACTCTGCATTCAGATGGATACATGTTTCCTTTTGGTGCCTGGGATTCTATGAAGTGTTTTATGTGCAGTATCTCACTGAATAATTAATAAAACACTTTGTGTAGCAGTCATGGTGGCTGCTCCCTGACATCTACTATGAGTAATTATCTTAAGATCACCATTATCATGTCATTCTTTTCAGTGCTGATCTGGGCATGGGCATGTTATCAAGTCCAAGCCAATAAGTCATGAAAGGGAATCTGGTGAGGGGATTTCAGCAAAGATTTTCTTACTCCTAAAAAGTTTTCCCTGGTGGCTCAGTTGGTAAAGAATCCACCTGGAATGCAGGAGAATGCCTGCAATGCAGGAGACAAAGGTTCGAACCCTGAGTTGTGAAGATCCCCTGCAGAAGGAATTGGTACCCCACTCGAGAATTCCATGGACAGAGGAGCTTGGTGAGCTAAGTCCATGGGGTCACAAAGAGTCGGACATGACTGAGTGACTAACTTTCCCAGTATTCTTGCCTAGAAAATCCCATGGACAGAGGAGCCTGGCAAGCTCCAGTCCATGGGGTTGCAAGAGTTGAACACGACTTACCGACTAAACCACTGAAAAAGAATATACAAGAATGAGACAATCTTTCTCCTCACCTGACGTCATTCCTGGTTACAACACCTGCAGTTAATGCAGCCACACCACCACCATTAAATAGCCAAGGGGGTAAACAGAAAACGTTTGAGCCCTGAGCGGTCCACAGAGCCAATGATTATACTTCCCCCTGACTTCCACCCACCTGAGAGCGTAAATTTTGTTACTAGGCAGGCCAGTTTGAAAGGGGGGTTTCCTGTTACTATCAGCAGAGGTCATCCCAACTAATACACAACGTGCTTAATAAATAACACTGTCTTCCCCATTCCACAGGTGAAGAAATTGAGGCTAAGTTTCCATGTCTCCCAAGGTTATGAAACAGCGATTTGAACTAAACAGAATTCCGAACTCATACTCAAACCACCATGCCACATTCTAATAATGTTAAAGAGAACAGTCTGAGACTAGCTCCATGGGTGACCAGATCGGTTCCAAGGGTAAATCTGAGCAGAGTCAGGAGACGACAGGGCACAGCGGGCCGCTCAGTCCCTCCAGTGACAATGCCGGGGCCCTCTGGAGAACCCTACAGAATTGTTCCCGTAATGCCCGCAGTAGTCAGTCACCAGAACACACAGGGCCCCGGTTCCCAAGGCTCCTGCGCTCCCCTGCTTCACAGTAAAGCAGGGAGATGTTAGAGAGTTGACTACTAAAGAGGCATCTTATAATGACTGTAAAATCGCTTTCATTTAGGGGCACAGCCAAGGGTAACTAATTCCAACAGAAGATGAATCCTTTTATCGCTGTTCGCCTTTCAGGGCTCAGGTTGGCCAAGAACGTCTCCCTGTGCCACCCTTTCCTGTGTCCCTTAACTGCAAATGCAGTTACGCTTTCTGATGTTTTATTTTTTTCTTCACGGTCCTTGTTCAGGCCCGTCGTCTCCAAGGACAAGGAATCATGGCCTCTCATCAGGGCTCCTGGATAAATGGAGAACATCTCCTTCCATTGACCGATGAGCCGGTCCAGGGGCTCTGGCTGTGAGACTGCAAGCAGACGAGGGCTGACAGCAGTATCTGTTCCTCACTCATTTTTAATCCTGGCTGTTCGCTGTTCAAGGTCTTCCAAACACATGCAATTATCTTTCAAGGTCATGACCTTGATATCGAATTTTTACCTAAAAATGCTTCAGATCTGTCATGAATGGTTTACCCGTGGGCCCAAGGAGCCAAGCTGCTTGCAGCCGCCAGAGTGTGGAGAGCCAGGGTGGCCGTGAGGGCAGCAGCGCAGTTACCTCCCGATACAGCAGCTGAGAACGGCACCAGTTCTCAGTTGCAGTTCTCAGTTCTCTCAGCCGCACCAGTGTGGAATGTAGCCGGGAACAACTCCCGTGGGAGCGGTGTGTGCCGGGAGCTCATCGATAAGCTCTCTGCCGCCCCATTTACGATTATCTTGTTAATTCTTGGTATGCTAGAAATGCTGATTTCCAAAAATATCCAACTGGACATAGAAGGGAAATACAGAGTTTTGGAGATGCTGTTTCAAAGCAAATTTTCAGTCAAAGTGCTATTAAAAATGAGCTCAACCAGGCAAGAATACTGGAGTGGGCAGCCGTTTCCTTTCCAGGGACTCTCCTCGACCCGGGGATTGAACCCGCCTCTCCTGTACTGGCAGGCAGATTTTTCACCGTCTGAGCCACCAGGGAAGCCCATTAAAAATAACACTCACCGTCCATTTAGAGGCATCCCTGCCTGACGAAGATGAGCAGGTCACATTTCAGCGCTAGGATCTAAGTCTGCAAGCAGCTTCCCTCATGAACGGTCACTGAGAGGCATGTCTTACCACGTCGTACGTCAAAGCACTCTTAAAAGAGCTGCTCCAGGCGAGAACAGTGAGAAACGCGCACGCCGTGGCACAGCGAAGCCATCAACACTCTTGCAGAGCCATTCACTGCCCCCCAGGGACACAGAACTATTCCATTAGGCCGGAGAGTCTGTGGAATGTAGATCCAGGGGCCTGAAATGCTGCCTGTTTTTCAAGGAGTACAAAGTGGAAGCCATTGATTCCATGGATTCACCAAATGAATGGATTGTTTCATCCGCACAAATGAACTGTCAGAAACAATGGCCATGTAACACGTTTGCTCCTGTTCCCCAAAGAGGAAAATCCCACCTCCCAAACAAAGCTATGTCTTTTTTTCATTAAACTTGAGCACAGAAGCATGAGGAAAAGAAAGTTTGATTTATACTCTAAAATCTAGATGCCTAAATTCAGACAACATGGGCCAGAAATATGCAGCTCAGTTCTCTCTGAATTCTCAGAAAAGGTATGAGATAAGCCCGCAGCCTTCAAAATACAGACAGGTGACCCTCAAGTGCAGGTTCCAGGTTATTTGACCAAACCTGCAGAAGCACTTCTTGTATTATGCCTAGCTTCATTTTCTTATCACTCTGTTTCTTAAGGACCTTTCTCCAAAGTTTTTATTCTGAACACGTTAAGACAATTTCATCCTCCACTTTTATACACTTTCTTGTTTGGGGATGTTGTCTTTCATTATAAAATATTCAGAACACTCAGAAAGTTATAATGAATAACATAAGAAACACCATTTTGTCTTTTTCTACCATTATCATAAAATCTTACCATCTTGATAAATTGAGTCAAATTTATTTTAAGAAATTATTCTAAAGCTGTTGCTTCTTGTCTATTGGTCTCCAAAATTATTACACTTGTCCCTTTTACATGACCTCTTCTTCCTGAGATCACTACTGTCTAAAACTTGGTGTTTACTATTATCCTCCTTCAGATGTTATACTTTTAGGTAGGATTTTAAAATGGTATGACGTGTGTGTGTTAGTCACTTAGTCATGTCCAATGAGCCCATATCCTTATGGAATTTGTTGCATTGTCTCATCGTTTGCCTCATTAATATCCATGTAGCCTGAAGTTGCTCATGGTAATGACTGTATTTTGTCGTTCAGTCACTCAGTCATGTCCAGCTCTTTGCAGTCGTCTCTGGACTGCAGCACACCAGGCCTCCCTGTCCTTCACCATCTCCTGGAGTTTGCTCAAATTCATGTCCATTGAGTCAATGATACCATCCAACCATCTCATCCTCTGCCGTCCCCTTCTCCTCCTGCTTTCAGTCTTTCCCAGCATCAGGGGCATAGTTGGTTCTTAGCATCAGGTGGCCAAAGTACTGGGGCTTCAGCTTCAACATTAGTCCTTCTGGTGAATTTTCAGGATGGATATGGGTGTATATATGTCTGTATGGCTGTATATGTACGGTCTGATTTATTTCTGATGAGCATGTGCACTCCTGAACCCATCATTGTTTTCTTTCCTGTCATCTATGACCACTTAAGACTTTTCTGGGCCGGTTCCAGTTCTTTCTCTGTGTAGAGATGTACCTTTCAGCTTAGGCAGCAACAGAATGCCATCTGCCCTATCTGCTTTGGCTAATGACTCGTGCTTTTATTTCCTTTCGGTTTATTTGCATACCATGTTATGAACGAGTGTTCTGCTATCATCTCTGCATCACATGTTTAAACAGAGAGCTTTAGGACTGGCAGAATCTCGGGAGTCACATTCTCCGACCTCCTTTCCATAAACTCTGACACTGCCGAGAGGAGGTGAATGGCTCCAATCGCTTAGTGAGGAGCGCAGCTCAGGACCTGGGTCCCCTGGCTCCTGTCCCTGGTTCTTCCCACTACAGACGCTGCTCACCCATTCAACTGAACAGCATGTTTTGGTATTAGTGGCTTCTCAGCAGGTCTCGGACATCTCACACCAGAGCGCGTCAGTCAATGTGGAAACATCCCAAAAGGGTGTGCATCCTCAGGGACATTAAACTAAAGACAAACGATAACATCACACGCAACGATGTCAACCCAGATACGATGAAGGTCCAGTAGGAAGAGAAGTGATGTCTCCATTCACGCGTCTATAGAATTTCATGCACCTTTGAGAGTACGTTACGAAGTATCACTTTATTACATATGTGCTTTTCTTTGAAAAAGGGTATTCTCTTACACAGCTACAAAACTACGCTGATGCAATACTATCGTTTCCCTGGCGGCTCAGGGGTGAAGAACCCGCCCGCAGTGCGTGAGGTGCAGAAGGTGCGGGCGCGTCCGTGAGCCAGGAAGCTGCCCTGAGGAGGAGATGGCACCTCACTCGTGTTCCCACCTGGGTGTCTCACGGACAGAGGAGCCTGGTGGGCTACAGTCCACGGGGTCGCACAGAGTCGGACACGGCCGAGTGCTAAACGACAGAAACAGAGCGCCAGTACGGGTGATAAATAATAAAAGCTTGGACAAGACCAGCGACACTGCTGAGGCAATGTGAGAGATTTTAATGAAGGAAAGCGGGCAGGACTCATAAACTGCTGGACGGAGGATGACTGGTAGTGGTAAGTAAGAGGGATGAAACCGTCTAGAAAAATTCCCTGGATCCAGGATGGGCCTGGATCCATCCTACAAAGGAAAACACGAAAAAGTCTGTGATTCCAAGCCATCGAAACATTCTGGCTTATTCTCCTACGAGTCTTGCTATACTCTTTGGAAACATGGAAAAAGCTCATATTCCTGAGCCCTGCCCACACGTTTCCCTGACTTGCACACAAGCGTCCTGTCTTCTGGAGGAGACGTGGGCGGGTCGTGGTCCCTGCTCCCTGGGTGACCTGGCCATCCCCCTGCTTGCAGTATTCCATCATTTCTCTCAGAGTAAGGCAGCCACATGGCATCTCCCTTTCAGTCCTGCTTGGGTCTCATGCGTCATTCTGCCACCTACTGCTGCTAGACTTTATAATAATATTCCTGTAAATATTTCACAGTTGGTGCTCAATGTGCTTTAGGGTGTTTATTCTTCCCCCTTCTTCAAACCAAAAGGCCCTTTTTTACAAGCCTGAATGTATTTCTTAGCCTACAGCTTCTTTAAAAATCTGCCAGTTCCCTATTACCGTTCCGTGGGGCACTCATGTGCTCAAGAACACCACTCTTCCTCGAGGCTTTAAAGATGGACCTTCAGCTGCTTTTGCTCTTAAATCTTCTAACCTTCTCTCCACTTGGGTTAATGTATCTTATTCTCTCCTCTTTGTTATCATCTGTCTATAATTTCAAAACATGCATGCATTAACACTGTGTTACGGGGGTGAGAAGGGAAAGGCCCAGGTGTTCTAAGGAAATGAAGTGAAATGAAAGCGGGCAAGGGGAGAGGCGAGAAGGCAACCTTCTCTGACTTCATTCTTCGGGTAACGAGTCCGACAGTCTAACTGTAGTCTCCTCCCCTAACACCCACGCGTGTCTCTTCTTCAACGTTCAGTAGACTTTCTGCTGCTTCTTCATTTTCACTTTCGCGTGGGCTATGTCCCCAGATTTCTTGCTTGTTCTTAATACCATTAACCTCTAGCATTTCTATCTTCCGACTAGGCTCTCAAAGTCATTTATCTTTGTTCTACCAAACGTCCAGTTCTGCTGATGGTGTAAAATCATCTGCATTACTTTTCTTAAATTTCGTGCACATCTTCCTGATATATTTGCTTCTGTTTATTTCTTCCCTTTTGATGAAGAGAAGTTGAAATGGTAGAGATGCTTATCTGAAGGGTCTTCTACCAAAAAAAAAAAAATGAAGGCAATGCTTTCTCTTCACCTTCTGCGTCACCTGGTCTTCCTACGGGCTCTATTTCTACTGCGCCGTCTCCAGAATGAGTTCAGGCTTAGCGTTTCTGACTTGCATTCAATGTGCTTCTTGTTTCCTTTGTAACCCACTGTGCCACTTTCAGCCAGACATGGGGCCTCTCTGGCCCCAGGATGACCCTCTTTAAACAGGAAGCTATAAAAGATGAGGGGCTGGCATTCTTTTCATACTAAGGTATAAGATGCCGCAGGTTAAATTTAATCTTTCCTTTATCTTTTAGTATTCATGTTCCAGCTATCATAGCTCCTTTTGGTTTCCAGAGCCCTTCCTATCTACTCCAAAATACTTTACTCAAGTATTCCTTGAGGTCTTCCTAGATGCCTTCCTTGAGGGCAAAGCAAGAATTGTTTCAGGGGTTAAGCTTGCTGCTTCTCTCTGGATACCCTTTCCATGCCAATATGATAACAGAGATAAGGATAAAGAGATCTCTAACACCAGACAGAACTGAGATCCTTCTGGCCTCCTTGCAAGGTCACCCACGGTGAGCGTCAACCATGTGCGTCTTGAGAAGGAAACTGTGGCTGTGGCCGTCACTCTGTTGGACCAGCCCTGGATCCTTAGCCAAGCCAAGGAAATTTAGAGATGATGGAATCAGCAAAATGAAAAGTAGCCTCAATAATGAGCATGACGTGCGGCCCTACAGTAAAACAGTTTGGGATGGATGTAAATCAATGCTCAAAGGCTTGACTATAATAGTAAAAATTTAGGATCAACGTCCAACATCAAGAGACCATGGACTTTGTTGAGAGGAATTTAGGGAGTCATTGAAATGTTTATGCAGGGAGTGCTCTGATGAGATTTCTGTTTCAGAAAGATTAGGTTTTGCTAATGAAGAGGCCACTGTGGAGAGGCATGTGCTTTAGAGAAGGAACACCAGTGGCTGGGACCGTGGTGCTGGGGTGAACACGAAGAGACATATCTGAGGGCTTCGCGGAGAAACAATCTCTAAGGAAGGACTTCCTGACTGATTGGAGATGGAAGTTGGGAGAGAGCTCCCGCTGGTCAGACATTAATCAGACCCCTCCAAAGTCTTTCAACAACTTTTTCTCCTCAAGGCCCTTTTCTGTGTGAACCTATGTCAGTCTCAGAACAGCCACAGGGCACAGAATCAAACACAAAAGCCTGTCTTCAGGGTCAGGGTCACCAGCGTCTCCTCATGACGGCTCAGCTTCCCTCTGCCTGCAAGCTTCCCGCTTCCTTTACGTTTAGGCACCAGGGCTCTCGGGAGTTGGCTAAGTCTTACAAAGCGTAACCGAGCTCCTGAACCTCACTGAGCCTGGTTCTACTTGTGTAAACTAGGAAAAGAGTGCATACTCCCCAGGGACACGATGAGTCCGACCCAGATCTGTGGTACCTAGCAGTGTGATGGGTATGGAACCAGCTCCCAAAAAATAACTGTTATGAACGTGATCCCACCCAGCTAAGCAGTATTTTATACTGTTTAAAGTCAGATTATTTCCTCTCCCAGAAACATTTTGTTTTCCACTCTTGCCTCTAATACTAACAATGAAATGACAGATTTTGCATCCATTAGAGAAATCTGTGGCAAAAAAACAAAAAAAAAACACACACACAAAAGCCTATAGTGGAAGGGGCATTCTTTTTGTGAACTAGGTTCTTTCAATACTTACAGCCATTCCCTCTCCAGTAATTGCCTCCTTCACCCTTATAGACACAATCCGTCAGCACAGCCCAAAGAACAAGAGAGATCCACCTCTGCTCTTTACACATTTAGTCTGTTCTGACCAAGCTTCTGAGATGCTGAAAAACCTCAGTGTCTGCCTGGCTATGGAACCAGGGGAAGTCAACCAGAAATCCGGGAAGAGTGTCAACACAGAATGTAAAGCTTCACTTTCTGGAATTCTCCCTTCCTACTTTCCAGGTACTGTGATCACCCAAGCCTCTCTCCTTTGATTTTTCAAGCTAATCCAGCTAATATGACTTAGATTTTGTGTCTGATCTTCAGCCACTCCACGTAACACAGACTGACTGGGGACTGTCCTCAGGCTAAAAGCTCTGAAAAACGGCAGACTCACCCAAAAAAAAAGGCTGCCACCTTCTTTCCGACAGCAACTTCCTTTCACTTTCAAAGCCTGTCTTTGCTTACCCTCGGTGCCTTCATATACTTACCTGCATTTTGCGTTTTGCCCAGAATTCAGTGTTTTTACTTATTAGAGGACTGGTCTGGCAGGAGCTACTGAGCCTTGCTGGAAATAGAATCCCATAGTATTATTACGTCTTTCAAACAGAATAAAAATCTACAATGGAATTTTTTTTTAAGTTATAAAAATTATCCAAATATCACCACTCTAAATATTCACATTTTTCCCACCTGTGGTTCTTTCCAATTTTTGTCCCTGAATATATTTTTAATTAATTCATAAGATACTTATACTATGGGAAAGATTGAGGGCAGGAGAAGGGAGCGACAGAGGATGAGATGGTTGGATGGCATCATTGACTCAGTGAACATGAATTTGAGCAAACTCCAGGAGATGGTGAAGGACAGGGAAGCCTGGTGTGCTGCAGGCCATGGGGTCACAAAGAGTCGGACGTGACTTAGCCACTGAACAACAACAACACTGGCCCAAGCCTGTCATTTTGACTTCCATGCTCCACTCTTTATAACAGAGATTATAATGAACAATGTTGCTCCTGTTCCACAAATAGAGAAATGGAGGTCTGCGTAACATAAGTAACTTCTCCAATACTTCACAGCCAATCAGGAGTTAGATTGCAAATATTCTGGTCTTACACTGGCTAGTCTAACAACAAATTTTAAACAGCCACCCCACACCCCTTTTCTGACATTTACAGAGGAGGTTAGAAATTTGTGTTTATTTCATTTCAAAAGGTATGGGCGTACTTATGAGTTTCTTGAGGCATGAAGATAACAGAAATCAAACGGGACAAGCTTTACCCTAGTTCTAAGTACTTAAAAACTCAGTTTCAAAAAGAAGTTTTTTGAAAAACCTTCACTTTGCCCCATCCACAAAGTCACTTCTTTATAAAGTTCACTTGACTGGTGTTTCCTTACCTGTCTATGTGTGGTATCAAATTTCCAAGAACTAATATACTTCACGCTTCCTACACACAAGCAAATTCCAGATGGAGCAGTCAGAACCCCCACTCAGGCGATGGATTCCCAGCAGGGTGGATGTGTCCTGGCGTTGCGCTTTTTCGTGTTGTTTTTTTTTTTAATGTGTGGGATTTGGAAAAAGAATGTTGAAAATTCCTTTTCCCCATAACAGTTTAGGATTCTAAGTCATGTAGAACTGTGACAGTTATTTGCCATGCAATGCAGACACCAGCGCCACAGCAGCCCGCACCCTCTGCCAGTCTTAGCAGCCTTGACGCACTCATTGGTCTGGGGACGCTGCTTCAAGATTTTATTCTCCTCTGTGATATTTCTCATGGAGAAACACACCCTTGGCATCCCTGTGGTAGGCTACCTGTGTCAGGGGAGCTAGGCTGTTGAACATTTAGCTACTAGGCAGAGAAGTCCTTTCCAGCCCTCTTGTTATATTTAACCTACTCTCATCTGATGTATCTTACAGGAAATATATATATATATATATAAAATATCACAGGCTACTAGACAGTAAGATTCTGAGCCCAGTGACCAGAGATCCTATCTCATTCTAACATTCCTTGGACTTTCCACAATGTTCTGTACACAGCCGATAGTCTATAACTTCTTGGATTCAACTGAAATAAGCTATAGAAAAGTTTTAATATACTCTCTAACATTTGCTTGATGGTAAGACCATGAGAAGACCTCTATTTTCAAAATCTGAGTGACAGAAACGTGCTTATGAAACAGGAATATTTATTGGCTAAGAACTTACAGTGAACTTTATTTTTTGTAAAAACGCTTATCAATGCAACTTAGATATTTTTAAGCCAAACATATCTCCAAGAATACTGCCTTAAAAGGAACACTTTGTGGTTTGATACCTTACCAAGCTTCCAAAAGAGAAAGAGACACTTCAGCAAATAGATATTTATATGTTAAAAGCAAAGTGATTTGATAAATTACATGCCATAAACAGTTTTGAGAGAAAGGAGACCATAAAACCAGATACTGGTATAATTCCAAAATAATATCGATGCCAAGATAGCATTTGTCAGTGTATTCCTAATAACAGGATTTCTAAAATATGCTCCAGGGGGGCGGAATACTAGCAGTCACATATTTTCAGGAAGCAACGTTCACTACAGCATGCAGTCACAGATGTGCAGCGCACAGGATTGTCCCGAGGGCTTTAAGAAGCTTCATTTATTTAATCCAGGATTCTGATAAATGTTATTCTGGGGAGCAGGGTGAGGAAAGATGGCATCTGCACGCAGGCATCATAGCTTCTAGTCCTGGCTCAGTTACTTACATGTGTAAGCCTAAGCAACAGGTTTAATCTTAAGAATCCTGCAGATTTCATCATCTGGAAAATGGGAAACAATCTTTACTTCATGAGATGCTCTTATCTTTAAAGTCAGAATAAGATATTGCCCTAAAAACCCCTCGTAAATCTTGACGCAGCTTTGGCACCTGGTGGATGACAGCGTCTCCTGACCCTGCTGTTTTCCTTCTCCTCCCCTGCCACCCTCGACCTCTTCCCTTTCCTCTCCTTCTTCATTGACTGTTACTATGTGTCTCAAATGAACAGACTGACTTTGGTTTAACAGATCATCAGTGATTGCTTTAATCAACCTTTCAACCTTCGCTTGCCAAGAGACAACAGTGAATCCCAACTCTTACATCTATTTCCATAAAGTCCAACAAGAGGCAAATTTAGAAGCCCATTCTCCGCCCCTCTTCCCCAACTGCCAAGCTAACTATGGGCAAGAACTAATATGAAAGGCGCATCCAACTCTTTTTCAGTCCTCTGGCACACCAGCACACATCCTCACTTGATTAAATGCCTTCCTTTCAGCAGAGCTCTTTGGGGATTAATGCTTGAAAATATTATTACCTTCAGAATGAAAAGTGAGAGTGAAAGTCGCTCAGTCATGTCCGACTCTTCGCGACCCCATGGACTATAACAGTCCATGGAATTCTCCAGGCCAGAATACTGGAGTGGGCAGCCTTTCCCTTCTCCAGGGGGTCTTCCCAACCCAGGAATCACACCGGGGTCTCCTGCATTGCAGGCGGACTCTTTACCAACTGAGCTCTGGGAAACGGTACACGCCTCTCGGCAGGGACCTCTGTTCACTGTACTAACGCACGCTGATTGTCTGCTGGACACAAAGCAGCGTGGGCGCACCCGTGTGCAGCCCTGAAGAGGAGAGCAGAGCTTGCAGCCGGATGAACGCTCCTGGACTGTGGCGCTCTTTCCTGAGCCCCTGCCGTCTCCTGAGTCATGTGCCCAGGCTTTCACTGGCATGCTCGCGTTCTCATCTACTCCTGAAGGTGGGGTAGAAGAAGACAGACTGGTCAAACAACTGGAAAATCTGAAAACCCGCAGTGAAGCCATTCAGACACATCATTTTGTTGGGGGTCGGGGGGGAGGACTCCACAAAATAACTGGATTTGATGGGTTTTCAAAGCTCTCTATTCCCTGAGGTGAAAATCAGCAAGTTTAGTCCAGCCTTGAAATGCCCTGATCAGTTCATTTCTTTTCTAGTCATGCTTTAAGCACCTACTATGTGCAGGTACTATAGTCTTTCCCAGGCCTAGAAACGAAATTGAAAGAATCTGGCTTTCCATCCTTGAGAAGCCTGACTTTGAAAAGCAGAGAGACACACAAGAACGGAGACAGGATCAGGATCCTGGGGCCAGCGAGCTTCTGTTGGCCTTTGGCTTCTGATACTACTGAATGGGTTTCGATCTCTCCTATCAGTTCTATAAAATCAAAATGAAACAAACAAAAACCACAAGCACCAGAATACTGTCTACAACATACACATCTATGTTTAACTATATCACAAAAGTAGATATAAGATCGTGTGCTTAAATTTATTTAAGATGAATGTTGAATGGAAGGTGTGGGTAGTCATTATTGATTCAGGATTCTATTAAGTGTCTTCTACTGTGCTATTATGGTCCTGGACTTGGGCCTGTTCAGGACTTCAACAGAGCTGATAAGATGTGGACTTGACCTTGCAAAGTCCTGCCCATGTTCTCAGAAAAAGAAGTTGCACAGAAGATACCAGCGAGACGGCAGAATAGGAGTCTTCCATTGCCGACCTCTGAGAGAATGCTGAGTTTTGACAACCACTCATGGATGAGACTGTCTTCGTGAGAAGCCAGAAGTCCAGCGAAAGAGTTCCAGTACACCTTTAGCACAGTTTCTGAGAACAGACTCACCGAAGAAAGTAAGAACAGTTTTGCTTCCCCTGTGCCTCCCCTCATACAGCGCGACACAGCTCCGCGTCAGGAGAGACCCCTTCGGCCCGCAGTCTCCCCAACGGGAGACACTGGGCGCACAGTGAGGCCGCACTGGGCTTCTTCAGCTGTGCAGGATGCCGACCAGAGGACTGCTTCTTCCCTGCCCCAAAGAGGACGCTAAGGTGGCCTGAACAGGTGAGGGGTGGGAGGAGCTGGGACCACAGCAACCAGGGCCTGGAACTCAGTGAAGTTCTGAGCATCCCTCTGACCTCCGTGTGGACTCCATCAGGAAGTGCGTCTGTGCAGGGGCCTTGGGAACACAACTCCATGATCAGACCTAAGACTTAAGTAATTAATCTACCAGCAAAGCAGAAGAGGGTCTGCAGTGGGCTGGAGAAGAGGAGGCGGGGAAGCTAGTTAGAAAGCTACAGTAAAAAATAATACAGAAAAGAGGTCAAGAGAATCTAAGTGACAACAAGAATTAACGTGAGGAGTCAGAGACAAAGAGATTCTGTGGAAATGGCAGTAATAGGACTTGACGTGAAAAAAAAAATCCTGAAACTATCCAATTGGCTGAATTTAACTTTCAATTATATATATATTTTTTTCTTTTAAAATTACACAAATCCTTAAAACACAGGATTGGTTTCAACCTGTTGCAGTTAAGTCCTCTTGTAGGGTCGTTACTTGGGTGTAATTTTCCCTCCCCGATTTGTTTCTGGGGAGGAACAAAAGGGGAAGGGCGTCTGAGTTGTGGGTTCCGTGTTTCTGAGTGCGCTCTCCCCGCTCAGCAAACATCTGGTTCCCATCAGCCCGCGCGGAGGCGGGATGCGCAGCAGGGCCCGGGATGAAACGCAGCAGATGAAGTCTAGCATCTCATTCATCAGGAGCTTCCAGACAGTCTTCCCGCCCTGGGCCGGGGACCTCAGATGACACTCCCCACGCTCCCTCCCCTCGGTGTGGGCCTGACAGGGACAGGGTGCTCAGACCGCGACTGTTATTCTTGTCCACCTTCCAAGTGGTTCCTTGGAGACCTCATCAGCTTCCAGGCCCTCTCCTCAAAAACTGAGGGGGTAACTCTTGAGGACTGAGAAAGGAGAAGAATTCCATTTGCAGTGCGATCTAAGAGCCTCTCTAGTCAGCCGCTTTCACTGCATGAGCGGTTACCATAAATTTGCTGCACCAAATAAAGGGAGGAAAACATAAGAAAGAAAAATGGAACTCTAATGAGAAATGTGGTTCCGTAAAGGGCTTCCCTGGAGGCTCAGACAGTAAAGAATCTGCCTGTAATGCAAGAGACTCGGGTTCAATCCTTGGGTCGGGAAGATCCCCTGGAGAAGGGAATGACAACCTATTCCAGTATCCTTGCCTAGAGAATCCCACGGACAGAGGAGCCTGGTGGGCTGCAGTCCATGGAGTACCACGAAGTGAATTTGGTCCATTTTCTCAGCAGCAGTGAGCAGTCACACAGTCGAAAGGTCACTTAAGCCCTGTCATTCTCCTCAAAGTATTTCAGATTCAAGGGTAATATTGACCCATCAATGCTCAAGCACTGAGGATAGACAGCTACTTATGTCCATCGCAGAACTAAAGGATCATTCCCAGCGTCCACTCTCTGTTCAACAGCTAATTTGGGAGAACAACACTTTTCCCTGAAACCTTTTGGCTGAATCAGTGATTACCTAACCAATTAAATCTGCAAATATTTATTGAGCATGTACCATGAACTATTCTACTTAGTAAAGATACATGGGGGGAAACATATAAAAACCCTAGCCATCTTGGCATTTACATTTCAGAGGGTGATATGTAAAACAAATATAAAGCTTGAAAAGGCAAAAACAGTTTAGATTTAAGAGTTGAAAGAAGTTGAATTTTTCCATGGGGCGTTCGGAGCGGTCCTCAATGAGAAGATAAAGGGTGAATGGTTGGGCAAGGCAAGTGTCTCGCAGAAGAGGATTCTGCAGAGCCGGGGCCGCAGAGGTGAAGAGCCAGGAGCGTGCCTGGCCCACTAGGAGCAGCGAAGGCCGCCAGCGCAGCTGCAGCCTCGGAGAGGGGACTGGAGAGCGGGCACGGCGGGGCCGACAGGCGGGTTGGGAAGGCACCAGACACTGAAGGCGCTGCAGAGCCTGCAAGGGGTCTCAGTGCCCCAGCAGTGTAACGGCACTAAAGCTTTCACACGGTCTCTGGAGGACACACTCAGGATGGATTAATATCAACAAGTCTCCCGAACTCATGACAGATGCATTAGGGCAGATGCACCAAAAACAATGCAAAAGAAGTAAGATTTGGAGCAAGAGCAAACTCCATTTTTAGCCAAAGTATAGCTTGTAAGGACGCTGTGCACAAATGCCCTCAAGGGACGAAATCGAGGCGTATCTTTGCACTCGGACAGTCCCTCTCACTGTTCCATTTCCGAAGTGGAGAGAGCCACATTCTGCTCCTCTCTCCTTTACGTAATCAATGGTTTCCTCCCCTTTCCATTTTGCTTAGCTTTTGGAAAGGAGTTTGCACTTCTCCAAAGTCCATAGCCATATTTTTTTTTTCCCCACAGCAAGTGCTTAGTATCGGGTCGGAGCATCTGGGCAACCCCGGTGAAGGCACGACCCAGGCCTGCTGTGATGAAGGAGGGCGGAAGCTAGTGCATCCCCGAAAAAGTGTTCTATCATCACGGAGAACATGGGGTGGAATCCAAAGGGAGGTTACAAAAGGTTCGGAAAGTCAAGCATTAGGCAAACAACGCCCACTGAAGCTAGGCTGTGCTCTCTGCTCCCTGCCGGCTCTAAAACTTGCTCTTCACGGATCCTTAATATGTATCACGTTTACACTGAACTTAAAGGGCAGAAGGTGATTTTTTGTTTCAACTGAAATGGAAATACAAAATGTAGAAAAAAAATAAAGGAGGGGAATCATTACCTCATATTCCTGTGTTGACTTCCCATTAGGGAAATAACATTTGAAATGCAAGTACCTGGGTAATATTAATAATAACAGTAGTAAGAGTGAGGTTCTTATCAACGTTTTATGAGCATTATTATCTCATCTATTCCTTGGATACTATTATTACTCCCATTTATCAAATGAGCAAACTGAAGCTTAGAGAGGCTCAGATAACTTGACGGGGCTCGGACAAACTAAACCACGCCACCGTGACCAGCGCTCACTCTGGGCTCTGTGTCATGCTGGATTAACCTGCATTTCTCTGCAACATGCATGTCTCTACGTGTGACACAGAAATCCCAACGAAATGGAAAGCTTGTAATCTTACCAACTCACCTTCTCGTTCTTGACATGACATTTCTTACATTTTCCAGGTACACGTCCATACAAACAATGCTCCCACGGCCTCACGCCTGGAGGTACCAAGTGCTCTGGGGACTTCAGACTCAAAGACAACCTCCCACTGCTGAACTGGCTTTGATCAAAAAAGTGTACTTTAATGTAAGGAATTCTCAAAAATAGCAATTCACCTCTGCCCAGCCACTTACATTTTATGAGAGTGGACCATATACCCAAAATGAACAGAGAGCAGAAAAGTACAGATATTTACTTTGCATTGCTTTTTCTATACTTTACACTGGAGTGTAAATGATTAACGACGCTGTGTTGGTTTCAGGCGTACAGCAAAGTGCTTCAGTTGCACGTGCATCTATTCTTTTCCAGGTTCTTTTCCCGTTTAGTTCACTGCAGAGCATTGAGCAGAGCTCCCTGTGCTGTACAGCGGGTCCTTGTTGGTTCTCTTTTAAAGAGAGCAGTGTGTGTATGCCCATCCCCAACTCCCAATCTAGGTTCCCCCCAACCCTTCCCCCTCCCGCCTTCTGGTAACCATTGAAAGGTTGTTGCTGAACCACGAAAGACGCCAGGATTCTTGGCCTCCGGAGGAGAGGAATTCAATCTGGGGCCAGAGACAAGGCTCGATAGCTCAGAGCTCTTGTGTAATAAAGTTTTACTAAAGTATAAAAGAGATAGAGAAAGCTTCTGAAGGAGGCAGAAAGAGTACCCCCCTGCTAGTCTTCAGCTGGGTGTTATACAGCTACTAGCAGTCTGCTAATTAAAGGAAGGAAATGTCTCAAAACTCAGAGAATGGCACCAGGCCCCTCACCCACAAGATGCATTCTGAGATAATCTTGACGCCAGGTGAGTCATCCCAAGCCATAACACAACTGACATGAATCTTGAAGAAAGGCAGATTCCCATACAAATATATAGTTTCATTAACATAGATTAGGAGAACAGTGTATGAGTATCGCATACTGGTTTGTCAGGTCGGTTCTGAGCCTTTAGGTGGAACTGACCAGGGGACAGAGTCTGGGGTAAATACATTGCACATTAACATAGACAAACATTTCCATAAGAAAAATGCATTGGTTAGCTCAAGGTTTGAGAAAAGTCAAGTTCAGGTGGAACCAGGTGTCATTATGGCAACACGAGAGTTTTAAGAGAAACCTCTTTTTAAATCTGTATAGAGAAGGGGGGAAATGTAACACTAGTCTGCTTCTTCCTGCCACTCAAGAGAGAAAAAACGGCACTTGCAGCCTGTTTTCTCCGTTTGGAGACCCCTGGCCTTCCTGCCTGCTACCCTCTCACCGTGATTACACTCAAATGTGGTTACCATGTTCCATATTAAATTACTGACATCATTGATTTGGCATATTATGTGCCATATTACAGCCATGGGCAAATAGCCTCTTCTGCCTCTCAAATAAGTTATTTGTCCAAAATGTACAGAGAAAAGACAGAATGTGGATTAGTGATTATTAGAGTGTAAGTCATGGTTTCTGTACGTGTAGCTCCAGTGCAGTCAGGGGTCTTTAATAAAGGTCATCTCCCCTTGAACTCTGAAGCCCTCTAACCACCAGAAAGACCACATTTCCCATGGTGATGTTCATAGGTACTAAGACACAGTTTGATGACTGCCCTTTAAGCAGTGCTATGGTAAAACAGGGGCATCTGTGGCTCTTAATTGGGAAATGGCTCAATGATTCATATGCTTCCAAATCTTTGACCTTTCAGTGTTGCCAAACCTCCTAGGTAGACTGTACAGGTATAGATACATTTCAAGAGCAGAGTGGAAGTAATGAAAGTAAATCCAAATTAGGTTTACGTTTTCCTTAAAATATGAAAATCAGTCTCAGTTTTCAGCATCTCTGAGCAACTGAGTACCAATCTTTTTTCTTTTTCTTCCACAGATGCCCTGGGGTCTGAGAAGGACTCTGGAGAGTGGGTCTGTTAACCCTGGTGGGTGGCTTCTCAGTTTGCTACTCTGCGTGTAGGAACTAGACACAAATTGCTGAGCTCTGCTGGGAGCTCGGAGTCACCCCAGTGAGTTCAGAGAGACGGTGGGCCCCGGGCGCATTCACATGGAGTATGTCTTAAGAAACCGGATCATCACTCTGCAAAAATCCCCAGGAGAACGAGACACATCGACCACAAGGAAGACGGCAGCTGACCATACTCCTACTTTTTAATATGGACCATGCAGATGGGAGCGCTGGATTTAGCCTGGGCTTTTTCAGACAGCTGCAGTAATGTAGTTTTCTGTGGGTGGGTTAAGGAAGAGAATAGATGCTTCTTTCTAGTCTTGTTCCTCATTTCCTATTGGTTTAAAATTCCAGCTGTATTCTACATAAAGAACTTCATTATTTTTCTTAACCTGTTTGCTATCAGCAACATAAACCAGTTTTGGAGAAGGAGTTAATTCTTTCCATGGGATTTCCCAGGCAAGAATACTGGAGTGGGTCCATTTCCTTCTCCAGGGAATCTTCCCGACTCAGGGATCAAACCTGCATCTCCTGTGTCTTCTGCATTGGAAGGTGGATTTTTTTTTTTTTTTTACACCACTGAGCCACCTGGGGGGCCCAATCATTACACAGGACTTTGTATTTCAATTTCTGAATGACCTACTTTTTATGAACAAAATAACTACAAGATTCTTCTTTTATCATCTATAAAACACACACACACACATACTTGCCTTAATAAGTAAGTTTCATTCTTCCAATCACTTAGAATGCTTTCAATTTCCATAAAATGAAACTCTAAAACTTAAGCCAAAAAAAGCTTCATTATTTTACATGCCAAGATGTTCTCTGCTAGGGCAGATCCAGGACTGGACAATTAAGGACATCAAAGATGCTCTCAAAGACCTGTCATTTTCTGTCTTGCTGCTCTCTCATCCTTATCGTGCTGGTTCTGTTCTCAACTTGTATCCCTTAGAGTTACAAAACAGCTGCTGTGGTTCCAGCCATCACAAGCAGACACAGCAATGACCAACAGTGGAAGATGAGGCTTCTTTTGCTTACATCTTCTGTTAATTAGCCATGAAACTCTTCCTACAAGCTCCTTAGGGATACTTCCTCTTATTGCTCCTTGGACCCAGTGGTACCACATGACCTTCCCTGAACAGTCCATGCAAAACAAACATATGTGTATTGTTTATA
The DNA here is from genome assembly GCA_006410935.1 of Redunca redunca. Taxonomy (NCBI): domain Eukaryota; kingdom Metazoa; phylum Chordata; class Mammalia; order Artiodactyla; family Bovidae; genus Redunca; species Redunca redunca. The sequence continues at coordinate 296,637 of SJYQ01001850.1, read as the reverse complement.
TCAATCACTATGAAAGGGATAAAGTGAAAGTGAAGGTCGCTCAGTCGTGTCCGACTCTTTCTGACCCCATGGATATACAGTTCATGGAATTCTCCAGGCCAGAATACTGGAGTGGGTAGTTGTTCCCTTCTCCAGGGGATCTTTCCAACCCAGGAATCAAACCCAGGACTCCCACACTGCGGGCAGATTCTTTACCAGCAGAGCCACCAGGGAAGCCCAAGAATACTGGAGTGGGTAGCCTATCCCTTCTCCAACAGATCTTCCCAACCCAGGAATAGAACCGGGGTCTCCTGCATTGCAGGCAGATTCTTTACCAACTGAGCTATTGGGGAAGCCAAAAGGGCTAAAGGAAGGGGTTAATTAGAGTAAGATCCAAGCCTGGAACTTAAAATTTAAATGGTGATACAAGATAGAAAGGGAAAATAGCTAACAATTTCAAAATTAGGCAACTCAAAGTCCACTATGCAACACTACTTTTTGAAATACTAAGAGATCTGTTTGTGCCTCCCTCTCCTCTTCCCTGTAAACTCTTCCATCACTGCATCCATTTGGGACTGTGTTTCCAAGGAAATGAGGCCAGAATGGGGTGGAGAGTATATGGAGCTGTGACTGACTTCCTCACTGCACCCTACAAAATACATTCACAGTTAAGTCACTTAAGTTGGTATTGATGGGAAAGCTGCCTATTTCAAACATATTGACTTTATACATGTCCTAGAAGAATCCCTTATCTCAGCACAGCAGAGCTTCCAGGCGAACGACCACTTTGGGCAGGATCCTGGGCCAAAAGTTCTCTCTTTAATATCAGACAGAATAGAAGCAAGAGCACTGCACACACCTCATGAGTTTACAAACACGAAATGAGAACAGATTCTCTTCATTTAAGGATGGGAAAAAATTAAAAACAGCTAAATGGACCTAAGGACAGGGGCACCTTAGAAACAGATAAAAGAAAACCTCGTGAAAACTCAGAAGACATGAACTTCTGAAAAGGATTCAAGTCCAGAAACCAGAAGACAATGCTCAATAGTATAAAAGAACTGTCTTCTGTACAGCAAACATTAAAATCCGTTAAGCAGTAGGGACTTTCCTGGTGGTCCAGTGGCTAAAACCCTGTGCTCCCAATACAGGAGGCCCAGGTGTGATCTTTGGTCAGGGAACTAGAGCCACAGCTGAGTTCACATGCCACAACTCGAGATCCTGAGGGCTGCAACAGAGATCCAAGTTCCCCCATGCTGCCGCCAAGACCCAGTGCAGACAGAGAATAAATAATGTTTATATTTTCATAGTATTATAAAAATAAGTAAAATATAGATATGTTACATTTATTTATATATGTATGCAGCCAAATAAGATTTAAAAACCCATAAGGAGCGAACATAAAAGATAACAATATTAAAGGGTGAATCAGAAAGACCAAAAAATTAGCTAAAAGGCAATAACCTGAAACAAAAAAAGGAAAACACCCACCCATGGGCAAAAAGCATGAGACACATGAAAGGAATACACAGCAACTAAAATTAAAATGGAAAAATTAAAATCTTCAGGATAGGATCTTAAAGGCAAAAATTCTCAATCAGTTATTTCCAAACAACCTTGGTAATACCTCTTCCAAAATAAAGAGGTAAAAAGCAAAGGACCAAATCTGGTGAAAGGAGAGATGATAATATAGAAGCTAAGAATTACAGTTATTTCCCAGGATGGAAAAAATGCACTATTTCAACACCAGCAGAAGAAACAGTGATCAAGTCCATAATTAAACACTTTCTGGAACTCAACACTAGACACTCTAGAATGGAGACTAAACAGATTCAACTTGTTTCCAATTGTTTCCAATGCTATTAATGGAAATAAACCCACAAATGGGTAAGTTCTGGCAAAATTTTGAAATTATGAAGAAAAAGGAAATTTCACAGAAGATTCTGTCCTAATAGCAACCAACACCTCAGGTAAGGGGCCTGTGAAGAAATAAAAACCCTCAAGAAGACGTATGTTGCCAAATCATTCTCATTAGGAGCTTCCAAGTGTCACGAAGGACCAACACTTCCACTTGCTCTTCTTGGATTAATACAGATTAGCTACCACTTTGAGTGATATAGACGATAGTCAAGTCTATACTTCCTTTCAACCCTATGGACTTGACGTTGCTGCTGTTGCTGCTAAGTCGCTTCAGTCATGTCCGACTCTGTGCGACCCCATAGACAGCAGCCCACCAGGCTCCCCCGCCCCTGGGATTCTCCAGGCCAGAACACTGGAGTGGGTTGCCATTTCCTTCTCCAATGCATGAAAGTGAAAAGTGAAAGTGCAGTCGCTCAGTCGTGTCTGACTCTTAGCAACCCCATGGACTGCAGCCCACCAGGCTCCTCCGTCCATGGGATTTTCTAGGCAAGAGTACTGGAGTGGGGTGCCATACGTTGGGTCCATGACGAATCACTCTTCAGCAACCCTGGGCTGATAAAGAGACTAGCTGGTGGCTGAGCCCCAGATAACAGTTCTCATTCAGTTTTATTTGGGTTTGGTTTTCATGCATCAAAACATCATAGGTCCAGAGTTTCCCCTGTAGGTTATAGGTCACAAAATCCGGGCCTGCGGTGGTGGGATTTCCCTCAGACTGGTACGAATCTGCTACTAATGTAACAGGATACATGTTGCAGGGAAATGAAACCCAGAAAGGGCAGGAGCTTCCACTCGCTTCAGGCAGCACTGGAAAATTCATGGAGTATCCTCTCTGAGAGGGACTGAAATACAGCCCAGCGAGGATGAAGATTCCATGACGTTCCATTCTATCAGCGAGAAACAGAGTCCAGAGTCACTGGCATTCGCTTAGTAGCACAAAGGCGGGAAGCAATCAGACCACCCAAAACACTAGAAATAGAAGGTATCACTAAAGCCCAGGGGGAGATACGAACAAAAGTTAGGGAAAGAGGGAATTACAGACCAACCAGAAATACTAACCCTTGCTAGAGCTTGAGTTATACCAAAAACAACGAAACACTGTTAGACCGGGTGATTTGTCGCTGCTGTGTAGTCACACAGTCGTGTCCAGCTCTTTTCCAATCCCATGGACTGTAGCAAACCCGCTTCTCTGTCCTTGGGGATTCTCCAGGCAAGAATACTGGAGTGGGTTGCCATTTCCTTCTCCAGGGATCCAACCCGCATCTCCTGCTTGGTACGCAAATTCTTTACCACCGAGCCACCGGGGAAGCCCAGATTTGGTGATTAGGAAGTCATTCATAACCCCCTAAATGTGTAGTTTTCACAGGAGGCAGGTGCTGGCAACTGGAGGTAGAGATTTATCTCTGAGAGATATTGGTCCAAAGAGAGATTATTTAACAGGCTAAAAACATCAGGGATTTACACCTCAGTACTGCTGACATTTTGAGCCAAGTAATTCTCTGTTGGGAAGACCGTCCTAAGAATTGTAAAATGTGCAGAGTATCCCTGGTGTGGACCCACTGGACCCTGGGAACATTCCTGGGTTACACAGTCATGACCCTCTGGACCCCGGCAGCGACCCCCGGTTACACAGCTGTGACCCTCTGGACCCCGGGAGCAATCCCCGGTTACACAGTCATGATAACCAAAATATGTCCCAGACATCCTCAACTGTCTCTAGGGAGACAAAACTTTCCTCCCAGGCTATATTCTAATATGGAAAATCTTAAAATACAGTTACTAGAAAATTAGAGTGAGAAAAATTAAGACTCCCCAGGGTCAAAGTACAGCTTGTGAGAAATTTAACAAATGTCATTTAACTTTTTTATTTCTTACCTTTCACGCTTTGTCTCTTGTAACAAACTATCAACACCTCGTAGGTATCATTCTTTATATTTTCAAATATTTTTCACAAGAATAGGAGCTACAGTCCACAGGGTTGCAAAAGAATGGGATACAGCTTTGCCACAGAACACCACCAGATCATAGTATATGTGGTGAGTAAGATATCTACAGGCTAAACAGACAAGACAAGAAAATCAGTCAAGGGTCACATCCAGAGATCACACCTCTGAGGAACCATGTCACACAGACTTCCAGAGGAGACCCTCAAGACCTCGCTCCCTCCCGTCCCTCTGAGAAGGGCACTTTCTATGACCTAGGTTCCATGGGATTAGCCGAGCCCAAGCCTCGAGCTGCCTGGTCACTACTGTGTAAAGCTCACATGAGCTGACGCACTTCTCTCTCCGAGGGCCCGCCACATTCTCGCGCACAGATAATGGAGAAGTAGACACCGCCTGTATCTCTCATGTGTCCACTTGAGACTGGCCCACCCAGGCTCCATTCCTGCTTCTGTCCTGGCATGTAATCTGTTGTGGACAGATTCGAGTCTGAGCTGAGGAAGATGGAAAACTTCCCTCAGACCCTATTCTATGACCAAGTTTAGCAGGATATTCCTCTCTGGAGTTCAGATGTGAGCTGGGCCAAGAGTGAAACAGGACTTTTCCAGTTACTAGTGTCAGGGTCCTTCCTTTCTACACTAGAAAGTGCATGGTGAATGGTGGTGTGGTTTAGGACGGGGTCTGGTATACCTAGGATGCTCGCCATGCTAATACCACTGTAAGAATCCCAAAGCTTCAATTTAACCCTTAACCCATGGCCAGAGTAAACATTTCTTGGACAATAGATTGAAATGATAATGACACACTTATTTTAAAATATGTCATTAAAAAAAAAAATCTTCTGTTGATTCTGGCAACATGGATGTAAACCTTCAATTGCTGTTGCTGATTAGTGGCTAAGACTCATTGCAACCCCATGGACTGTAGCCCGCCAGGCTCCTCTGTCCATGGGATTTCCCAGGCAAGAATACTGGAGTGGGTTGCCATTTCCTTCTCCAGGGGATTTTCCCAACCCAGGGATCAAACCTGAGTCTCCTGAATCACAGGAAGATTCTTTACCACTGAGCCTCCTGAATGTATGATTTCAATGAAAAGATCACACAATCAATTTCACTTGAAGAATGAGGTCAAGAGGCTGAACCAGGCCTCATATCAGATACCCATCCCTCCTTGTAAAGTGATGACTTCCGGGGCCAAAGAAGTTGATCCAGACCGACTGTGATGGTGCAGATAAAGCGAGTCAGAGTCAAATCTATCCCTGCAGGTGGTCTTCTTCAACGACAATCTGGGTGACGATGGAACCAGGCACCTCCACACAGACACTGGCCCCGACTCCCGCTGCCATTACTCAAGCCTAGGGGTAGGCAGGATGTCCCCCAACCTGTCTACTGTCAGCAAAGGGCCCAAAGGCAAGGGCTGACAGGGAGCCTGGCTTTTCTCTGCAGTTCCCTCTCCATCTTCACCCCTACTCTTTCTGGTTTCCTTTGCTTTCTTTCCACAAAAACTGCGGTCAAGCTCTAGTTTATCAAGTCCTCCTTTTCAACTTCAATCTCTCAGTTCCTTATTGCATGAGGGCTTTGCCCACAAACTCTACCCCTCATCAAAGTGAAACGACAAAGGCGCATAAACGCGAAACCCTGGAAGACCAATTCAGCTGAAACCTGCAGTCCTCTCTGCCAGACGTCAAAGGCGGTTTTATCAGCTTATTGCATTTTCTCTACTCATAATCTACTGCTATCAGTTTCGGGGTGTGATTTTTGTGTTGCTTCTTCCTTTTGCTCCTTTCACACCTAACGTGATGGGGAAAATGCCAGATCGTACAATGTTCCAATTAAAGCAACAGAATTCACCTTTCAGAAGTATTTCCTGTTTCCTTCTCACACAAAGGGAATGCAGTGCTTTTAATTGCCTACATTGGCTTTAAAAAAAATTTTTTTATTAATTGAAATATGAAAATAGTGATATAATCAAAGTGGAGGAATGCAACCTTGGCCAAGAGGCCTGTGGGATCGTAGCTCCCTGACCAGGGATCGAACTCACAGTCCCTGCATGGAACAGGGAGTCTTGACTGCCGGACCAGCCAGCAGCTGTAACACTAACCTTACTGGAACTGATCAGGTGTTTAACACGGCCTATGTGTCCCCAGCTCACTCCTGGGTTTTAGCTCACTGCGCCTCCGGTGGGTGCGGCTGCTGTATCTCACCCCCCAGGCCAGCAGGCCCAGCTCTGCTCTCACCCTCATCATGAATCCTGTGGCTGTGACTCGCTCCACGGCAAGCAGATGGAGAAACAGTGGAGACAGCGACAGACTTTATTTTCTTGGGCTCCAAAATCACAGTAGATGGTGACTGTAGCCATGAAATCAAAAGACAATTGCTCCTTGGAAGAAAAGCTATGACCAACCTAGATGGCACCATATGTAAAATACATAGNCGGACCAGCCAGCAGCTGTAACACTAACCTTACTGGAACTGATCAGGTGTTTAACACGGCCTATGTGTCCCCAGCTCACTCCTGGGTTTTAGCTCACTGCGCCTCCGGTGGGTGCGGCTGCTGTATCTCACCCCCCAGGCCAGCAGGCCCAGCTCTGCTCTCACCCTCATCATGAATCCTGCGGCTGTGACTCGCTCCACGGCAAGCAGATGGAGAAACAGTGGAGACAGCGACAGACTTTATTTTCTTGGGCTCCAAAAATCACAGTAGATGGTGACTGTAGCCATGAAATCAAAAGACAATTGCTCCTTGGAAGAAAAGCCATGACCAACCTAGATGGCACCATATGTAAAATACATAGCCAATGGGAATTTGCTGTATGGACCAGGAAACTCAAACAGGGGCTCTGTATCAATCTAGAGGAGTGGGATGGGGCGGGAGATGGGAGGGAGGTTCAAAAAGGAGGGGATATATATATCCCCTATGGCTGATTCATGTTGAGGTTTGACAGAGAACAACAAAATTCTGTAAAGCAATTATCCTTCAATAAATAAATAAATAAATGGGCAAAGGAGCCGAATAGACATATTTTCCAAAAAAAAAAAAAGCAGAGACATTACTTTGCCAACAAAGGTCCATCTAGTCAAAGCTATGGTTTTTCCAGTAGTCATGTATGGATGTGAGAGTTGGACTATTATGAAAGCTGAGTGCCGAAGAATTGATGCTTTTGAACTGTGGTGTTGGAGAAGACTCTTGACAGTCCCTTGGACTACAAAGAGATCGAACCAGTCCATCCTAAAGGAAATCAGTCCTGAATATTCATTGGAAGGACAGATGCTAAAGCTGAAACTCCAAAACTTTGGCCACCTGATGTGAAGAACTGACTCACTGAAAAGACCCTGATGCTGGGAACGATTGGAGATGGGAGGAGAAGAGGATGAGATGGATGGCATCACCAAATCAATGGATATGAGTTTGAGTAAGCTCTGGGAGTTGTGATGGACAGGGAGGCCTGGCGTGCTGCTGTCCATGGGGCCACGAAGAGTCAGACACAACTCAGCGACTGAACTGGACTGACTAACTCACTCCCTACTTGCCTCTTAAAAGCTAGAAGCCACATCGTGCTCTTCCCTGCCTCTCCGACAGCACGCAGAAGTCATGTGACACACAAAGGCCTCACTACGCACCGAATGAATCAAAACAATCCGCACATCCCCCTCTCGTTCCTGCTCTGAGGCTTCTGTGAGTCTTCATTAAGACTTTCAGAAATCAGAAAATAAATAATATTAAGGAGTGCTTATTATAAACGAGGTTCTGTTGTACATTCTTTATATTATGAACAATCTCAGAAATATTTTTTTTGAGAGATGGCTGAGGAAACAGATGCACCCCGAGATTAACATTCTGGTTCCCTACCACACAACCCACAGTGAAGGGCTCCATCCTGAGCCCAGACACCCTCTCTTAACTCCCAGACCAACGCTTGTCCCGGAGAGCAGTGAGGGACCCAACTGCAGTGGGTCACACACTCCTAGGACCTCAGTCAGAGTGAATCTATTAGAACAAAAAACAAAACCCAAAACCACAATGATACTTAACTTTCTCCCTCTGTGTGTACAGTGCGTTCCTAGGAAAGCGTGTTCTCTGTAGTAGAACAGACGGAAAGATCTATAATTCACACTTCGTAGAACACAGCATCAATAAACTCACTGACTCCTTAGGCTAACCACTTCACCGTGCAGAAGGATGAAATGGTTTCGTCTGCAGTCACTGTGGCTGGAGGCTGACCTGGGGTGAGGACTATCGGCTGTGGGATCCAGTCCAGGGCTCGCCCGTCTGTCACTGAGAGCTGCCGGCCCCTCCATGTGCGGTGACGGGTCCAGTGTGGCTTTAGAATGGACGAGCCAGAGCGCCGGGCTGCCCCGAAAGGTGCCTCGCATCACCTGCCCAGGTGTCCTCCCCTTCTCCCTGGAGTGGCACTGTCTTTCAGCTCTCCAGTTTAGACCCTACGGTCTCAGAGGATAGGAACTTAAGGGCCCCACCCACAGGCCTGAACAAGACTGATCCAGAGGAAACTTCCTGGAACAGGATACAAGAGGAGCCCCAGGTCTCTGCCAGTGAGGAGGGAGAGGAAGCGGTGTGGCGCTCCTTTGGGCAAACCAGAGTGGGGGTTTCTAGAACCTTCCTTAGGAACCCAATATGGTACCCCTGGCCCCAGAGACATAACTGGAGAGCTTCATGAGACACAGCCTCAGTCCATCCCATCCCAAGAGCTGAGATTTATTCAGAGGCTGCGTCTTTGACCTTCGTAAATACTTGTGTGTGTGCGTATGTGTTCATGCATGCATATGCACTCAGTTGTATCTGACTCTTTGTGACCCCATGGACTGTAGCCCACCAGGCTCCTCTGTCCATGGGGTCTTCCAGGCAAGAATACTGGAGTGGGCTGCCATTCCCTTCTCCAGGGGATCTTCTCAACCCAGGGATCAAACTCGTGTCTCTTGCATCTCCCACACTGGCTGGCGGATTCTTTACCAACTGTGCCACCTGGGAAGCCCTTCTTACTAATTGCTGTTCCCTTATTTTCTGCAAAAAAAAAAAAAAAAAAGCAACAGTCACACAAAGACAACTTCAGAAACGGGGACTGCTAAATAAGAAACATAGACCCAGAAAGACCAAAAGTGAGACAGGAGAGGGAAAGAGCCTGGTTGAGGAGATAAGCTGGGGAGTTGTGAATCTCTGCCATAAACAAAAATCAAAGAACGTTAAGCACATATATGCCTTTAAAGAACTGAGATGATCAGAGTGCATTTATTTTTTTAGTGTTATTTAGCCAGGTTGGAAAACAAAACCCTGAAATTAATGCCAAGATAACAGAGATGGGAGCAGGACTTCTCCCTGTCATAATTATCTTACTATCTGTCCATCTTAGGTCAACAAACTGGCTATGATTGACAGGTTAAGATGTTTAGGTTAATCAGAGCTCACATAAACCATTTTAAGTTTTCTAAGATGGGAGAATGTTATAAAACAAACATAAAATCCTGTCTCCAACTTCCTACTTTCAGACCTTCTTCCCACTGCCCTCCCTATCTCTCAGAGGAGTGGGTCCACAAAGCATTTGGGGTTTTCACCAGGCTGGTGGGCACAAGTTTCCGTGAGACCTAACAGATTACTGCATTCTTCTAAATGAAAGGAGAGGACATGCTTAATCTCACTGGCTTCAGTATATAAGAGAGAAGGAAAAACAAGTGAATGTGAGTAATGATCACTCTTCCTCCCCTGAACTCTCTTGCAGATTCTTGACCCTGCGTGGTGAGGATCCAGGTAAAGGATGGAGAGATCACTGAGAGGAGCCCAGACCTGCTGGGTAAGTCAAATGGGAAGAGAAAGGAACCCCTCATTAAAAAAACAACAAAAAAAAAAGAACAGAGTCCATCTAGAAGGTTGGATGGAGGCAGAGAGGAGAAAAAGGAAAAAGGAGCTTCAGAGAGAATATGTAGGTGGAATTCGAGAGGGGCCTGACTTGGTAGCAGAGAGTATGTATATGAAGTGAGAGTGGCCCATTTTAGAAACTTCCGGAGTGTGTATTAAGTGGAATAAAAACATACCAATTTTTTATACCATTCAAGATTAAAAGCATCCTTGCAATGAATGTCACTTTGGGCTGGTGCTCAGCTGAGCGTGGCCCGTGTGGAAACAGGACAGAGCAGCCGGCTCTGTGGGTTACACACTTTCAGCGTGAGGTCTGCGTCAGACGACAGCCCAGCTCATCATCCGCACCACCCCTGCCCTCCACAGCACCCTCTTTCAAGGGAAAAAATTCACTGTAAAGATGACTCTAAGATGACTGCATGAAGACTCCAGTATCAAATAACTGAAGGTCCCAAGGTCACACACATGGTAGAAAACACGCCGGTCCAGCAATTAGGACATTCAGGGCCTATAGCTTGCCACGCTGGAATGCGTGAGGGGACGCCCATCCATTCAGTAAGTAGAGAAACAGCCGCCATGTGCCCTCTGCTTCTACGACCCTCTTCTCTGGGAGTGGGCTTCCCTGGTGGCTCACATGGTAAAGAATCCGCCTGCAAGGTGGGAGACCCAGGTTCAGTCCCTGGGTTGGGAAGATCCCTGGAGGAGGGCATGGCAACCCACTTCAGGGTTCTTCCCAGGGATGGAGACCAGTGGGCTCTGGTCCACAGGGTGGCAAAGAGCGACAGGACTAAGTGGCTAACACTTCCACACCTTCACTTTCTTCTCTGTAATGTGGTTACAGCAGAGAATAAAGGAGACCAAAATCCCTCTCTGTGGAGCTACCTTTCTAGTGAGGAGAGACATGTCATCGGTAAACAGATAAGTACAATATACTGACTGTGATGTGCGGGCAAGTGATGTAGAAAAGTGTAGTAGCTCAACAAGGAGGTTTCGGAACTGACAAGTGTAGGGACCGGATGATCAAGGAAGACATCACATTTGAAGAAACTGAGACTGAGAGCTGCATGCTGAGAAGCAGGTGAGATCTGGTTCCCTGACCAAGGATCAAACCCACATCCCCTACATTAGAAACACAGAGTCTTAACCACTGGACTGCCACGGAAGTCCCGCAGCCTACAATTAACAGAGTATCTTATAGTGCTCCAAATTTATTTATTCATGTATTCCCAGGTGGGATAAGAAAGTCAGCTTCACCGAACTCTTGTAAAGTAATTAGAGGCAACGTAGGAAAAGTGCTTGGCTTCTGAGTAACAAACTCATATGAGTAAGTAGATAGCATTCTTCTTGCCATAGGGCCAATCTGCCAAGAGACGTGTGCTGTCTTCAGAAGTTAGACCTCAGGAAAGGCTGCTGGGTAGTCCAGCCTGGGGGCGAAAAGCCACTGAGATGATGGATGCAAATTCAAACTATAGTTCCATTATTTACAAGATACACAAGCTTGTATCAATTACTCAAAGTCTGTAAGTCTCTGTTTCATAAGCTATAAAGTGGGCATAATGATATCCCTCCTTCAGAGTGGCTGTGAGTGTTAGATGAAACGCTGAGAAGGAAGAACAGCCCTAACAGCTGACACGCGTGGAGCTCGGCAGGCGCAGCGCAGAGCTGTCTCCCTGCATCATTTCACCCACCCCCTTAAGACCAGGAGGTAACATTAAACCCATGTTACAGCTGAAGAGAGGGGCTTCCCAGGTGACTCAGTGGTAAAGAATCTGGCTGCCAATGTCAGAGACACAGGTTCAGGCCCTGGGTTGGGAAGATCCCCTGGAGAAGGAAATGGCAACCGACTGCAGAATCCTTGCCTGGAGAATCCCATGGATAGAGGAGCCTGGTGGGCCACAGTCCACGGGGTTGCAAAAGAGTCGGATACGACTGGACGTGCAAGAAGAGAGAGAGAGACAGATGGAGACTAGGGTCTGGATAAAAGGCCTGCGGGCCCATAACTAGGAAATTACGGAGTCAGGATTTGAATCCAGCGTCTGAAGACTGTCTGGGTTGAGACTACCACACTCTAGTTGGCACATAAGTCGATTCAACAGATGGCAGATGCCTTTGCTATTGATGTTCTTGTTGCCGTTGTTCCCTTTAGAATACACTGCTCCTTTCAGAAGGAGAGAAGTGCCACGTTTAAAACGACTCTGCTGGGGCCCCCTGGCGATCCAGTGGCTAAGACCCCGTGCTCACACTGCAGGGGCCACGGGCCCAGTCCCTGGCTGGGGAGCTAGGATCTCGCACGCCACGCCGGGCAAGGCAAAACGCACACACACAGGGAAGAGGAAACCCTGCGAGCCATCAAAATAATGAATCACTATGCTGTATATCTGAAACGAACATAACGCTGTAAGTCAACGATGATTCAATTTTAAGAAATAAATAGAATAACACTGCTAGCAGGGTTAGGAATGACTATACCCATCACTAGGGATAAACAAACAAAAAGGGCTACCAACCAGACCCCCGGGTCACAATAGTCAAAGAAAAGTCACAGATGTGAATCACTGTATAAAAACCTGGATAGACACACTGCTCTACCCTAATCTCAGATAGTCTAAAATTGGAAACATCAGCAATTAGATGAAATGCATTACTGAGTTTTCTCTCAATGTGGCTTAAGTCTGGCTTTCTCAACCCAACAGACATGCATGCCGAGCACTGTCAGAGACCAGAGCGCGGGGTGAGAGGGGCGCAGGCAGACTGCTGCGCCCGCCACCCTGGGGCTTCCTCCAAGACCCGTCCCATCGCTCATGGACACACACACACACACACAC
>SJYQ01001850.1:229200-284070 GCA_006410935.1 Redunca redunca | reverse complement strand
ACACACACACACACACACACAGACTGCTGCGCCTGCCGCCCTGGGGCTTCCTCCCAGACCCATCCCATCGCTCATGGACACACACACACATACACACACACACACACACACCCATATACTTGCTTCCTGTCTTCCTTTTCACTGCTCAAGTAAGTCTCTACAGAGGATTTTCTGAACTGACTTCATTTTAAGTAACTCACACCACAGAGTTGGTCCTTCTCCTGAAAACCCAACCAGGAGTGCCTCTGTGTGTTCTGGGGGCATCCTCGGGCACGGGGCTCCCACGCCCATCTTCCTCCCCGCCACCCTCCCCTGCTCACGCTCGCTCTCTCACTACTCCCTCTCTCACACACACTCTCTCTCTCACACACACACTCTCTCTCACACACACATACTCTCTCACATATACAAACTCTCTCTCACACACACACACATAGTATTTTCTCTCTCTCACACACACACTCTCTCTCTCATATACACACACTCTCACACACACACATAGTATTCTCTCTCTCATGCACATACTCTCTCTCACACACACACACATCTCACACACATACACACACCTCTCTCTCACACACACACACACACTCTCACACAGAGACATTTACTCCGGTAAACTTCTCCTCCATCAGGGGATGAAGAAAAACCCGTATTTTGACCTTTATACACAAGTATCATCCCAGCACTTTAAAAATCCCCCATTTCCCCAAAAAGAAGAGAATAAAACTCCTCCCGTGGAGGGAGTTCACTTGTAATCAAACCTGTGCCACATAGCGAGTTTCCTGATCAGAGAAACCTCGGGGGGCAGGACATTAGAGGGCAGGTGTCTGCAACCGGATGGAGCATCGCCTTACGGGGGAGGAGAGGGGCCAGGAGCGCTCTCGGGTGTCCTCTGCTGCTTGGCGAGCCCCAGAACTGCTCAGCCGTTCTGGGACAAGCCCCGGCTTCACGGAACTGCTCAGTCAGTGCAGCCAGTGTGCTGTCAGCGCACAGCCACACACAAGCACACCCTCAGCCTCAGGCAGGGCCGCAAAGACACTCACCTCCAACCAGGAGCCAGCTCAGGCTCACCGCCCACCTCTGACCCCATTTCCATGCCCCTTCTTGGAGTCAAGTAAACGGAGCCTTATTTTTTTGTTTTTAAAGTAAAGCTCCTTATAGCCAAAAAGCCTGTCTCTTGTTTTCAACTCAGCTTCAAATACCTTTAAGGCCCCGTGTTCTGGACCAAGAGGAGAAGCAGAGAAGATAAAGGATTCCCGAGTCAAGTGCAAACCCAAAGCACTTTAATTCAACAGACCTCAAAATAACAGGCCTCAACCCCCGGCCTGGAGTCAGGCTCAGCCCGCTCCCGGGTACAGCTGCCCAGAACTGCTGAGCTCGTCAGCCCTGCACCGGCCTTGCCCACGCGCGACTCTTTCACGTGCAGGCGCCCACTTTCATTCTTTCCCTCCTCACACTCATCCTGCAAACTAAGCACTGCTAGGCCCTGTTCCCCCCCCAACTTTTGCAAGTTCCTGTGGGCTAGTTCAAAACCAGTGGGGTTCAGACGGTAAAGAGCCTGCCAGCAATGCAGGAGACACAAGCTGGACCCCTGCATGGCAGCCCACTCCAGTGTTCTTGCCTGGGAAATCCCATGGAAAGAGGAGCCTGGTGGGCTACAGTCCACGGGGTCGCCAAGAGTCAGACATGCCTGAAGGAACTAACACTTTCCTGCTGCTGCTGCCAAGTCACTTCAGTCGTGTCCAACTCTGTGTGAGAGTTAACCAATCATCAAAGGAAATGCACCGAGGGCTCCTCAAGTGGGACCTTGGGTCCAGGGGGATTTTCCTCCTCTGAGGAGGCATTTCTGCCAGCTTCCTTTTCCCCTCATTTCCCTCCTGCTTCAGGAAGGCGGGAGATGGAAAGAAACGTAGTAGCGGGGCATTCAGCAGAGTCCACAGTCAAGAAGCGCTCGGTCCCCGGTGGCTCAGACGGTAAAGCGCCTGCCTGCACTGCAGGAGACCCGGGTTCAACCCCTGGGTCGGGAAGATCTCCTGGGGAAGGAAATGGCAATCCACTCCAGTACGCTTGCCTGGAAAATCCCATGGACGGAGGAGCCTTGTAGGCTACAGTCCATGGGGTCACAAAGAGTTGGACAAGACTGAGCGATTTCACTTTCAACTTTCTTTTCAAAGTCAAGACACATCGGACAAGACTGAGCGATTTCACTTTCAACTTTCTTTTCAAAGCCAAGACACATCAGCCCTTGATTGTCCCAGGGCTCTCTAAACAGAGCCAGGGCTGCCCGGAACATCTCCTCTTGCTGCCTTGCTGAGCGTGCGGGGTCAGGCAGGGAGCTGTGATTTTCTGGGCCAGGTCAAGGCAAGCAGGCCGGATGCCACGTAGAGTGCTGAAAGGCCCCGGGTCACTCCGAGGTGTGCAATGAATCAGGAGCTTACTAAGGCACTGATTCGCGCTTGGGACATATTAAAATGTATGTGGCATGTCTGTTGTGATTTTCATTGCCAAGTTTTTAAAACGCCCGTATCTGTATCTTCAGTGCGGCCAGCATATCTGGGTGAATGTTAACCTGTGACAAATAATCTCAACAAGGTCATAAGTTTAGATTCGATCCTGCTTCTAAGTTCCTTTCTCATTTAAGAGAATACTCATCCCCCCAAACCTGCGGATGCATCTTTATCTCTTGTGCTTGTCTCGCGGCTACTGCATCCCTGCACTGCACGCATTGGTGGGAGGAGCAGTAAAAGCCCGACGCATGGGGCTTCCCAGCTGGCACAAGTGGTAAAGGACCCACCTGCCAACGCAGGAGACGTGGGTTCAGTCTCTGGGTCAGGAAGATCCTCTGGAGTAGGAAATGGCAGCCCACTGCAGTCCTCTTGTCTGGAGAATCCCATGGGCAGAGGAGCCTGGCGGGCTACAGTCCACGGGGTCACAGAGAGTTGGACACGACTGAGTGCCTGAACAACATCAGTCCAGCGCACACGCGCAGGCTTGGAGCCAAAGACTCAGTGTGATGGTCGATGTTTGGCGTCAACTTGACTGGGCCATGAGGTTCCCAGATATGTGGTCCAACAGTATGCTGGGTGTTTCTGCGAGGGTTTTTTTGGACAAGATCAACATTGAAATTGGTAAGAGTCTGTAAAGCAGATGACCCTACTGTGGGTGGCCTTCATCCAGGCTGTTGAGGGCCTGAATAGAAGAAAAGGGCTGACCCCTCCATGAGTAAGGGGAAACCTCTCCTGCCCGATGACTTGAGCAGAGACATCATTTCATCCCTGCCTTGGGTCAGCTGGAATGTCAGCTCTTCCCCCATCTCCAACCCGGAAGCCTTAAAGCATCCAGACCTGAAACGACACCCTTGGCCTGCCCAGACACGGGCTTGTTATAGATTATTGAAATAAATGGGTGTCCGTGACTCAACAGAATCAGCGGGCAGGAAGAATAATACTTCCTACACCAAGGAGAGCAGACAACAGAGGGAATGAGAAGGATGGAGGCGAAAGCTCTCAGCTGCATCTCTGGGTGGAAAGACTAGCACTTGACTTGCTTGTTTGTCTTTAAGCTAAATATCACCCGTCAACAGAAGAGCAGAGATTTCCGTTCTGAGAGCGTGCTTCATTGTCTGATTATTCTTCACTCATCAGCGTTTACAGCCATGTCCCAGATGGGATCCTGAAGAGCACTCCAGAGAGCCACATTTTATCATCTCCCTCATCCACTCAGAATCCCCTGGGGGCTTCCCATCCCGCTGAGTCCCGTCCTCGGCTTCCTGGCCGTGGCTCCGCAGGCTCTGCTCGGGCCCCCTCGGCCACATGCTCTGCCTCCAGAAGATCGCAGCACTCGCTCTGCACCTGCCTCCCGTCTCGGCTCAGATCCTCCATCAGAAGCATCTCCCCTGTTATCCAGGCTCCTGTCTCACCCGGCACTCACCGTAGCCCTAACCACACTGTGACTGGCTTTTCTATGTCTACGCAGGCCGCCCCTCCCCCTCACCATGAGACTACCTGTTGGTGAGCGCACGTATAGCACGTGGCTTAGGGCCATCTTGTGTGGAGTCTCAACAAACAACCCATTCCTAATTAGTATTCAAAACATGGACGACTATATGAATGACCGGGAGGCAGAAAGAGAAGGAGTGGGGGCTGCAGACAGGGTGGGCGGGGAGGGGGAGGGACACTCGGACTCCGGCTCGGTCTTCCTCTCGTACACAGAGATGGCCTCTCCAGTAGATAAATGAGCTTCACATCAAAAATCCCCAAAGCCAGAGCCGCAGAAAGCCAATGGCTCCGTGAGGTTTCAAGTGCATCATCTCCACATGCAACCTGGGGAAGGCAGAGAAGTCACCAGGGGGTCGTAGATGCGACGCACAAGACCGCCGCTGTGGTGACTTCAGTCCAGTCCTCAAAGTCTTGCCCGCTGCTTGTCATCTTCACCAGGGTCTCTCAACCCCACCGAGAGCTTTTTTATTGCTGTTCGGTCATTAAGTCATGTCCGACTCTTTGCCACCCAACTCTTTGCAGCAGGCCAGGCTCCCCTGTCCTTCATTGTCTCCNACAAACAACCCATTCCTAATTAGTATTCAAAACATGGACGACTATATGAATGACCGGGAGGCAGAAAGAGAAGGAGTGGGGGCTGCAGACAGGGTGGGCGGGGAGGGGGAGGGACACTCGGACTCCGGCTCGGTCTTCCTCTCGTACACAGAGATGGCCTCTCCAGTAGATAAATGAGCTTCACATCAAAAATCCCCAAAGCCAGAGCCGCAGAAAGCCAATGGCTCCGTGAGGTTTCAAGTGCATCATCTCCACATGCAACCTGGGGAAGGCAGAGAAGTCACCAGGGGGTCGTAGATGCGACGCACAAGACCGCCGCTGTGGTGACTTCAGTCCAGTCCTCAAAGTCTTGCCCGCTGCTTGTCATCTTCACCAGGGTCTCTCAACCCCACCGAGAGCTTTTTTATTGCTGTTCGGTCATTAAGTCATGTCCTCTTTGCCACCCAACTCTTTGCAGCAGGCCAGGCTCCCCTGTCCTTCATTGTCTCCCAGAGTTGGCTCAGGCTCATGTCCATCAGGTCCGCTGACTCGTGTCCAGGGAAAGCGCCAGGAGCTGAGGGTCATCTGACACTAACTGTGCGCCTCTCTTGACCAAGCACCTCACACGTCGCTGTCTCGCTGAATACTTGGGACAGCTTTACAGGCCCACTTACAGGTCAGCTTTACAGGCCCATCTCCCAGGTGACCGAGTCCACTTAGGCTACATGGCTCGCCCGATTCCACACACTCATACACCGCCAGACCAGGCTGGGGGAGAGGCCGCCAGACTCCTGAAGTCAAAACCTCCGCAAGCCGCTCCTCTGCCCTGCCTTCCAATCCCCTGGTACCTTGCTTGATGCTGTCTTTCAAAGACTGAGTCCAGTAGCCGTGAAACGAAAACTACTTCACCTGAGACAGCCCCTGACATCCTGACCTGAACGCTGACATGAGCTTTGAGCGCTGTGACTAAGGTTAACTATGATGACAAAAAATAGAAGGAATATTTTTTCCTGCCTTTTTTTTTAATGACGCAAATTAAAACTGCAGTTCATCAGTAGCTTGGTATAATCCTACCAAGCACTCTGTTTGCTGCCACAGTACCCACACAACACAAGTATAATAAAGCAAAAGCAAACGGGTTAACAGCCTATTGACAACGGGACCTGGAAGAGCCGGCGAAGCCTTTGTACAGAGCGGGAGGCACGGGGGTGAGGGAGAGGGGCTTCTCTGCCATCTTTATGAAAGCTTCCCATGCTGCACAGAGGGAATCGGTGTTTCAGCCAATCACAAGACATCAGTCAAACGTTACTGTTTAGCGCTTACAGCATTCCTGGCCAGGTGAGGACTCTAATCATTCATTCCCAACATGGTAGAACACACATCTTAAAAAAAATAAATAATAACCACAAAGAATGCAAGGAAAGCGGGCAGAGTGGATCATGAAACAGGCAGAAGGGAAGGAGAGGAGAGAAAGGAAAACGAATATATGTTGCCTTGTCTCCTCCTGTGCTTCCATCTAGCGATGGAAGATCACTGTAGGCTAGAAGTCCAGCTCTTCTCACAATAACATGAAACTGTGTTGCGGAGAGCAGCTCAGATTGCCTGACGCTAGGAAAAACGTGAGGAAGGGAAGCGATGAATGAGCAGAAGGGAAGACAGACTACATTTCCTTGAAGACCTAAACCACCTTTCTAGAAAGGGGCCCTGGGAGCCAGTGCCAAGAGAATGCCTGTACACTGTGTCATTCCATTTTCAAGACAACGCTCTGAAAAAGTCATTCTAGCACCCATGTACTGCTGAAGGCACTGGGGCTCAGAGAAGTGATCTACCTCAAGGGCACGCTGCTGTTTAGGTGGCAGAACGCTTGGGAGCCGGGTGCACGGCGTTTCCAGCCACTTCCTGCTGCCTCCAATGGACACAGGTTAGGTTACTTCTTAGACAGCTTGTCCGTGAGCCTTGACGTTGGCAAACAAGCGGCAAGGTTACACAACCCCCAAAGCTTAGGAGACACAGAGCGGATAGGCAGCTTTTTACAAGCAGCAGCCTTTAAGGAAATGAGCAGTCAGCTCAACGCACAGAAATGCCCGTCAGCTGCTCCAAGGGTCTTCTCGGCTTTTAGGCCAGACCAGACCCCTCTAACCGGCCGCTTCCTCTCTGCTCTCTAGAGAGTTCCAGATTGGATTAATACCTTATCTGATCTGTGAGTGCTTTTCCGTCTTTTCTTTATCTGGGTTTTCCCAGCCTAAAAGCTGTCAGTCGCTCGGTGAAGTCAAAGTAGCCCTTCACTTACTCTGTTACCAGCCCCACCGGGTTAACTCCGATTAGGAAAAATTATCACCTTGTTTTTAAAGAACTCTGCTCTCACTGGAGCCATTGTTATCCTAGTTTCAAGAGCCCCTTTGAGGTCACAGAATCCAGTAGCTGTGTGGAAGCAACGGATTAGGAGAGAAAACCAAGATGTCCCTCTTCTTCCTCCTGAGTATCTCCAGAGATCCCTGAGCCCATGCCAAGAGTGTGAGTGAGCCTGCCCGTGGGCTTTCAGGCCAGGTTCGGTGTTTGCTTAAGCTGCATGGCCGTCTTATGGGTCTGCCTTCACCCACCCATCCGAGTTCGGCTCGATTTTAGGTTTCTGAAGTTGACTTGGTAATTTCTAATAGATGTCAAATATTACAAAGGTTTAGATGTGGAGCCAAACATATTTGGGCTGCAAGTTTTTGGAAAGCTGGAACTGACTCTCTGGAGAGATTTCCAGTAGGGATGGGTGAGTGCTCTTTTTGCCAGGTTTAGAACCCATTCCAAATCTAGGCTTGGCTGGAGTCTTCTCAAAGTTAAGGGGGAGTTGTTCTGTTTTATTTCCCCCTCATTTAGCAAAAGTCTTCTTAGCTTTTGGAATTATGTCCCAAGGGAACTGTGTGTAGCTATTCAGTGGCTCTGAGAAAACCTCTTTTAAATTACTAAATGTGATTTTTTTTTTAATGTTTATATGTTTTTGATCCCACACAGCCAAAAGCATCTGTACTTTATAGTTTTTGCTGTCTTAGTGTGACTGACAGAGTTTTACTCACTGGAGAAAAGTCACCTCTAAACATGCCTTAGAAAATAATCAGCCCCTCTTCATGAAGTTAAAAGTAAATCGCTCCTCCTGGACAAATGGTTTGTGCCCAGTTAATACACCCAAGAAAGCAAAAGTTGTTGCTTGGCTCCAGGTGAATTTAACAAACATGGTTTTCCCTAGGCCCCGTCACTCTCCTCCTGTTTATGGAGGTGTCAGAGCTAAGGCTGAGCCCATTAGTGGAGCAGAGCAGTAGAGAACAGGGAGGGACCCACACAGAGAGGAGCTGTGCAGAGAGCAGAGTGAGCCTATAACCCGGAGGCCAGGTTAAAATCCCCAGTTCCGATGCTCACTCACTGTGATCTATCCTTTGCAAGTTATTTCATCACTGATCTTTCCTATAAAAGAGGAAAACTAATCCCTGCTTTATTTACCTTGAGGGAAGACGATATATATGAAAGTACCACTTCACATAAACACACAAATACACAGAATTCTAGGAACTGTAAAAAAGTGCTTATCCTGAATTTTGGAATCTGCACCCATCTTAGAGGATATGAAACAGGATCTGCTTAGATAATTCATGAGGCAGTTTTAAGGAATAAAATAACTGATGACTAGGGAGAGTTTAACAAAAACCTCCTTCCCAAGTCTACCTCTCTGCATTTCCCCCATTAAAAAAGAGCTCCTTTACAACAAAGAGTGAGTCTGGAGAAGACCGAAGATCGTGAGGGTCCCAGGCTGGCAGTGAGGGGGGCCTCACTCTTATTTGGGACCAACTAATTTCATGGAGTCCCAACCCTACAGGGAGTAAGGCCCCGTGTTTCCTAAAACTGGGGCACCCCATCATCCCAAAGGGGAGAGAGGCAGCATCTCGGGGCACTTTCCCTCAAACTCCATCGAGAACGTAAGCTCCCCCGACTCCCCCCACCCCCTCCTGCTTTATGAAGTGAGAGTATTGTGGATGACTGTGGTCTCCTACTGCATTTTTGGCTGGCCAAGGCAGTGCCATGGCTTCAGAAGCTCTCTTTAGCAGGAGCTGGCCGCGGCTCCAGTGTTTGCATCTGGGCCGTGGCCAGTGGAGTTCGGACATCTGCCCATTGTGTGAGCTCCGTGGGCGCCAGTGGGCTGCGGCTCATTGTTCCGCTGGGGATTATGCCTCTGGTCCTTGGAAAGGGGAGTGACTCAGCAGCAGCCCTCCATCACGTCTGACATTTGGAAGACGAAAACCCCTTCTGAGCTCCAAGTTCGATTGCCAGTGAGCTTCTTACTCTAACCAAGCTGACCCATAAAGGTATACGGCCTGACAAAGCCCAAGCCTGCTCACCTCAACAGAGTTCCGATTTAGTAGGAAATTCGGGGATCCCTTTTCTAGACATGTCTAAGGCTGTGCCAGTTCAAACGGTCAGCCCCCTCCAGTTGCAAAACCAGGAGATAAAAAGAGGCACTAAAAGAGGTTAGGGCTGGCACGGTACAAGAGGCGGGCACACTGCTCAGGCCTCTCAGTAACTGTGCTCTTTTCTGTCCCCTTTTAATCCTCCTGCAGCTGCCTTCTAGCCCTTTGAGAATCTCAGTAAACGTTTCTATCCTAGTCCCCCTGCTCCTGTTATTAACTAGTCACTGTGTACTTTAAGAGCTGGTTAACCTAGGGCTCAACTTCTTTGCCTTAAAAATGAAGACTGTATTAACATTTACCTTACAGGACAGTGAAGGCTGAAGCCCTTAGTCCAAGAACATGGTATGTAAGAAGTGCTCATCAAGTGTTAGAGATCTAAATAATAGTGATGGTGTGCATAAACAGCTGAGCTCCATTCAGAGATACTTGATAATCATGAGGATTACTGCTAGGATTATGACATTATTATTTGCTCCAGGTGACAAATGAACAGGGTCCAGTTGGCTTCTCTGCTAAGGTCTGTTTACAGATGATGGCCCATGAGGGTCCACACGTGGCTTGGGTCAGACCTGAAACTGAGGCTTCATCTTGAAACGCCACCATCTCTGCTGCCCCATGACCTCGCTCCCCACTAACCACGGACCGAACTTTTAGTTCTTAAAGGGCTTCCAACCCGGCCTCCGTGGCTAACAATAGCCAATAACTTCCAGGAAAACAAAGAGCAGGATATTGGGGTCTTTTGGCCTCTGCATCAAAGAACAGCTGGATCCAATTCAGAGCCTTAACTGAAGAAAGAAAGAAAAATGGACGCCCTTCCGCTGGCCATGTGTCAGCCATCACAGGCCGTATCCCCTGCCACCTGCAGGAACAGACTCGAACGGCCGTTTCTGTTGAGGAAATCTTCCAGCAGATGACAAGCAGTGCCCCCCGGGGAACCCATCTGACGGAGAATCGGCGACAAGCCTCTCCCAGGAAGGCACAGCCGGGCGCGGCCTTGGGAATCAGAGAGTGGTAGGTTCAAAGCCTGACTCTGGCCCTTACTTTGGGCCAGAGCTCTGTCATCCTTTCTGAGCTTCAGGTCCTTCATTTTAAACAAAGGAGAGATCACCAAAATTACACCCTGCTCACTTGGGAAGGCTGCTCGGAGACTGAGTCGGGATCCTGTTGGCTGCAGCGCCTGGTGAGGGTTTTACACGCGCCAGCATGCCCCCTCTCCCTCCCAGAGCTTCCCCGTGTGTGTGCAGCTGCACGGCCCTGCCAAGCACACAGTGGAGGTCGAGGCAGGGGCTCTTCCCTAAATGGCAGCGAGCCCCTGGGTGCCTGCTGCAGTGGAAAGCTGGAAACCGGTGAGCCAGGGTCGCTCTCCGCTTCTCGAAGCCCACTGCTGCCCCACCCCACCCCGCAGGTTCCTGCCCTGGCCAGCGTGTTCCTTCGGCACCCCCTCCTCTTCCACGCGTCAAGAGCGCGCCTGCCTGCCCTCAAGCGTCTAGAGGAGCCCTTCCCCACCCCTCGAGGGAGTCTGCGATACAGCCCAGATGCTCCTGGAGATTAGACGGGCTTTTCAGTCTAGTCTGAAAAAAACAGCCCTGTCCTTTGTCTCAGGCCATTATTTCTTTCTCTTACCAATTTTCGAGGATGCGATGTCCCATTCTTCATTTGTAATATTTCGCTGAGGGTATTTGCAGATCGTCAGCCTATACGTCAAGCCTTCTGCTTGATTACACCATATAAATTCAGTTCTATTTATAAGCTGACTGAACTGCCACTAGAATAGGAATTAAACGTATTTCTAGTTTCAGGGGCAAACGAAGCTCATTCCTCTAACTTCGTATTTCTTCAGATGAAACATTATCCTCAATCTAAAGATCAGAATTTTCATGCAGCAGGAACCATCTCGTTCGGGAGAGGAGGAAGGTGAAGAACTCGCCTCGAGGGAGACTCCCCTGCTCATGGCAGAATCAGGACTTGCACGGGCACAGCGGGTTCTCAGGCTGGTGCCTCTTCACTAGCCCATCACCCCTGAGGTGGCAGGGGCCCCTCGGGTAACACCTCCACACCGTTTGAAAGGCCCTTGGCACACGTGCTCCTGCTGAGATCCACTCTCCTGACCCTCTGCTCTGTGTCCTGTCCATGGAGGACTTCCCATCTTTCCAACATGTTCAGGGGACCTCTTCCCACTCCCTGGAATGGCCTGCCTCACCGGACCACCTGGTGGTCCTCTAATATCTCATAATATACTCATCTTCTAATATCTAACTCAAAGTTTATCATTCCTTCTATAACTCTGGAATCTTGGAAGACTTCCTCAGAGAAACCAACCACTTCATCATCAGTGTTCCGACAGAGCCCTCTGTCCGTCCCATCTTAGAACCAGTTGCTGTTTGGTCACTTCAGTCATCTCTGATGCTTTGTGACCCCATGGACTGTAGCCAGCCAGGCTCCTCTCTCCATGAGATTCTCCAGGTAAGAGGACTGGAGTGGCTTGCCATTTCCTTCTCCAGGGGATCTTCCCAAACCACAGGCTGAACCTGCGTCTCTTGCGCTGGAGATGGATTCTTTACTGCTGAGCCTTCAGGGATGCCCCTGCAGAACACACTGTGCCAGATGACAGCCATTTGATTATCTGTTTGGCCACCAGACTGCAAATTCTGCAAGTTTAGGAATTATACCTTATTCATCCCTGAATCCTAAGCTCTCCAGTGCGCTTCTGATGCACAGAAAGACTTAATAACAGTCGTTTCTGTTTTGCTTTGCTTTCATGTTGCTTTGTTTACAGATGATAAATTTCATGTTAGTTGCATTAGGTGAATAAGAATACACTTACATGGAGAATAATTATTTGACTCTGGCCAACATTCAAATATGTCTGAACATCTATGGATACCTTGGATTTCCAGAAACTAGAAGTACTACTACTACTAACATTAATAATTGGAAAATTTTGCCTGAAGGGTTCAGTAACTTTGTGCAAAGAGAGAAAGCTCATGAAATCAGAGCACCAAAGGAGAATATCTGGAGAGTTCCCTTTATTCTTTCAGTTCAGTCGCTTATTCGTGTCCGACTCCTTGCCACCCCATGAATTGCAGCACGCCAGTCTTCCCTGTCCATCACCAGCTCCCAGAGCTTATTCAAACTCATGTCCATTGAGTCAGTGATGCCATCCAACCATCTCATCCTCTGTCGTCCCCTTCTCCTCCCGCCTTCAATCTTTCCCAGCATCAGGGTCTCTTCCAATGAATCAGTTCTTCGAATCAGGTGGCCAAAGTGTTGGAGTTTCAGCTTCAGCATCAGTCCTTCCAATGAATATTCAGGACTGATTTCCTTTAGGACTGTTTGTTAAGCTTAAATTAAAAATTTAAGAATTCCTATGTCCCTCCTTTGACAAAACAAAAATAAAAACAAACTCCACTTATGATGACATACACTCCAACATCTTAAGATTTAAAACAAAGATTATAATTAAAAATTGTAGCAAAATAAAAACTTGTTTTGGAAAGAATAATAAACTTCCAGTGACTTAAAACTGGGAGTTGTGGGGGGAGCTTAGTCGCTAAGTCGTGTCCAACTCCTGCAACCCCATGGACTCTAGCCTGCCAGGCTCCTCTGACCATGGGATTCTCCAGGCAAGACTACTGGAGTGGGTTGCCATTTCCTTCTCCAGGAGCTCTTCCCAACCCAGGAATCGAAACTGGGTCTCCTGCATTGCAGGCAAAGTCTTTACCAACTGAGCTATAAGGGAAGCCCTAAAATTGGGCCTTAAATGGTAATTAAGTCTCTAATATAATTAAAATATCTCAATAGGTCTTAAAGTAGAGTTCTTTAAAAAGTAACATGGGCTCTGACCTATAACCCCCATCCTTGAAAAATATTGGGGAATTCTCAATTCTGTCATTTATTTTTCAATATTTTCTATTTCGTTCAGTTTTCCAGCAGAAAAGCATGAGCATTCACACACTTGGCAAGTATCTTAGAAGTTGTGAAACACTGATGTTGAATGACCAAAACTGCCCTCTAACTACGAGCTCTGTAGGCAAAGTCTTACTTATGGGACATTGTGAGGACTCCACTGCCCCCGCCATGGCCATATTCCCCTCAGACTAAAAGGGCTGTGAGTTCAGTTGTATTCAGTTTCCAACTCAGCTTACCCTAGGATAATATCAGATTGGTATTTTGAGCCTTGTTTGGTTATTCTTGGCACCAGAGAACAATCATAGTTTCTCCCAATCAGGTTATAATGTGCTACAATGGGAAGGCATGATATATGAAGAAAGATGAAAAGCCAAACACAGTTCTAATGCATGGAATCCACATAGCTATGTTGAGTGATACAGGAGGGCAGGAGGCTTGAGGTATGTATTTTGGCTTAGATCAGAGCGTGAGTTCCATTCAACACAAACTAGAAAGAGATGAAGGAGAACAGAATCCCTGTATGTTGAAAGCAACTCCAGTTAGAAGCTACAAAGGCAGAAGTCATTTGACACAAATGCCACTGATTCGATTTGTTAAGGGTCTCTGGGAACTTAGCTTACCCTCGAGACTGACGAGGAGAAAGAGAAGTATCAGCTCAGGTGCAGAATTGTCCCACAGATCACAGGAACGACCCCTTCAGCTGGAAACTCATTAAGAGCCATGCTGGTGATGTTCAAGGTCAGAAGCTACACAGCATCTGTGCAAATTCTATGCAGCATTTCAACTAGCTGGGTCCCGGTCGACCATGCCTGGCCAGAGACTCTCATTCAAACACATCCTGTCTAGTTTTTCAGGGGTTTTTCCCTCCCCACCCCCAACATCTCCAGTCTAGTTTTTCAGGGGGTTTTCCCTTCCCCTCCACCAACATCTCCAATCTAGTTTTTCAGGGGATCCCCCCACAACATCTCCCCAATCTTACAGCATGGATTGTCTTGTTTGTTTTTATATTCTCCTCAGGTTCCTCCCTGTAAGTCACGTGAATAATGACCTGTATTGACTACGGGGCCCAATGGAGAAAAATCAAAGAGAACAGCATGTTAAGATGACTCTTGCCAACTGCCAAGGAGGCTGGCAAAAACCGGACCGCACAGCTGAAACCCATGGTTAAGCGTCTGACTGACGAGGCTGAATCTTCGCTTCACTGGACCTCTTTGTGCCTCGGTCACCCTCACCCAGAGATGAGGACCGCAAAACCCAGAACCTCAGTTTACGGTGGCCAGCTCACTGCCTGACAGACGGCCGGCACAGACACAGATTACTTTGTATTTTGCTGTGAAACACTTGTTTATAAATACATTATTTCACTATTTTGTATGTATATTTTACATATTTGCTGTTACATACAATAGTCAATTACTTCTGAGCTCCAATCCCGCATCCAGCAATAAGATGCAGCAGATGAGAAAACAACACACACTCGACGGTTCTTCCATTTCTGTAAGTTATAAACGGTGGGGGAAATAAGCAGCTCAAGAAATGCCAGAGTAATTGGCGAGGCAGACCAGCTTTCCCTGGGCATGCCTGACTTACACCTGCTGTCCCAGCACACATATTAAAAACTCTTCTTTTTGAAGAGTGTCTTGACTAATTAAATGCTCATATGGGATAAACCTCTGAGAGGAAAAACATACTCCAGGCACCTGATCCCTGCAGAGAGGGGCTGGGTGGAAAAGCTCCCGAGAGTTAGGAAAGACCCAGGCTGATGAGTGGAAGTAGCTGCATGAAAAATGGTGCAGAAGCAAGGTTAGGAGCACGAATTCCAAAAGGATGGAAGAGTGAGTGCAAAGATAAAAGCCCGGCGGACTATGAAGAATGAGAGAGAAATTAAAATACAGAGGAGTCATGGAGTTCAAGGGGGGGCACTGAACAGATCAGGAGTTTGCAGATGGGACGGATCAAAGGACGACAGGAGATAGATCAGGGGTGGCCAGACTGTGAGGGTTCAGGCCGTTTGGACCCATCCATTTAAAGGGCAATAAAACGCCAGAGAAGGTGTTCCATTTACTTGAGGGTCTGTGGTGGCACAGAGTGCCAGGAACATAAGGAGCTGCCGCCCTGGAGAATAGCTGCTGCTTTATTTGGAAGCCCTTGGGGAACTGTTGCTTCTACAGCAAATTAACAGCACTTTGCTCATGGCACTCCTCTTCCAGGGCACACCTGTGAGCTGCCGAGGAACCCCCAAAGCACGCGGCACCCATCTTGCCGCCAGTTTATGTCTCAGCAGAGCAATCCTGGGATGAGCCACTCTGCGCGCTGGTTGTTGGTTATGCGCGTTTAAAGCGCTTTTCCAAAGCTTGCTCTACCTGTGTTCAAGGCTGAGTTTGTAGAGATTTATGTGGACATTTCTTTTTGTCCTGCTCAGGCCGAGAGGCATGTGGGATATAGTTCCCAGATCAGGGATGGAACGCATGCCCCCCCCCCCCGACCCCAACNCCTCATGCATATTCATCAGCACGTGGAATTGCGGGCCGCGGGCCACGCATGCGTACTACTCTCCCAGCCCCACCCCCCGTGCTGGCAGTGTGGAGTCTTAACCACTGGACCCCCAGGGAAGCCTGTATGCAGGTTTCTTCTTGAAAAACATAAAATCTCTCCCCAGGGAATTTTCCTCTCTGGTGGAGACAGTGCTGGGCTCCTTGTTGTTACTTCCTCTAAGGGTTTTCTATCTCCACTCAAACCCCTGCCATTCATTTTTAAGAAAGGAAGGGAGGAGGCGAGATGAGAACAGAGAAATTAGCCCCTGAGGGGTTCTGAAAGATGGAATGGCAACTGAAGGCAGTCGTTTGAAAGCAGAATGCAAGAGAGAAACCAGCGACTCAAGAAGAGAAAAGCGTGCTGTCAAAGAGAGAACTGGTTTCAGGGCAAGACTCAGTTTCTGAAAGTCCCCTTAGAAGGAAGGCCAGCCTGATGCTGGGTCTAAGGTATCAGTACCTCCATCCCCACAGGGATGACAGGATCTCAGGGTGAGGAGAGAAACCTGCCCAAGGAAAGGCTTAAATCCGAGGAGGAAAACAGCACCCAGTTCACAGAGCGGGCGAGCTGCACGGGGCAGGGAGACGGGGAGTGGGCACACAGCGGTGGAAGCAGAGGCGTCAGGGACCACGCAGTCTCTGGGCTCGAATCAGGGCCTCTCGCGCACATGCTGTGTGGCTTCAGACAGGTGTCGTAAACTCTCTGAGCCTCGTGAGCTTCACCTGCAAAATGGACTTGTTACTAGGGTCCAATATGCTCACGTTTATAAAGTGCTTGGCGCCATCTCTGATGCAGAGTGCTTGTTAACAACAATGGGGACAGAGACCCGTCAGCCTCCCTCTCTCCTCATCCCCTGCTGCTCAGGGATGCTGTGACCTCCTCCACAGGCCCCGCCACTTCCAAGCTTCTGTTCCTGTGAAACGATTTCGTCCCCTGCTATGTTCCTTCCACCTACTGCAAATCTTCCTAAAACCGAGCAGGATTTGTAACTCTTAGGGCAAAAACTTCCAATCTGATATTAGTAAACAAAAGAACTCAGAGGATGCTCTCCAAATCTTAGGTGACCCATCTACACATACACCAAAACCCCTCGGTGATAAGGTCATTCGCCAAGGTGGGAATGGGAAGACTGAAGACGTTGCGGGGAGCTCAGCCACGTCCAGGTTTATCTTCACATCTCTTTGTCTCAGTGTACAGAAAGAGAAAGGTCTCGGCTTCTAGACAGCCATGAAAGCAAAATAAACAGGCATGTAAATGAGCTGTGTTCTGGATGTCGGTTTGTATATATTGGCAGGAAGAGCAGTGAAACTTATGACTCTGCTTTCTTATTCTTTTTTCTCTCTTCTGTCCCTCTCAGTGCCAGAGGAGTTATTTTTAAAAGCATGGGTTCACGTTTTTTATCATAATGTTAGGTCAAAATGGGAGGTGACCTTTACATTTAGTTAGCAGCTGTTATACAAGGGGCATGGTCCACGGGCCGCATTTCGTGTTTGCTGACCGATAAGTTGGGTATTCTGTAGCTTTGGTTTGCTTGTTCCCCCTCACAGATAGCTCTTAACCAAGTCTCAACTTAATTCATTAAAAGGATATATATCCCCTGCCTAGTTCTACCAAAGCAACTTGCAAGGCCGCCCTGGTGCAGAATTGGTATTCTTTTATCTCTACAATTGTAGAGATAAGCAAGACTGCTAAACCAACTTTGCACATAAGGATTGAGAGAGGCTGTGACAGCTAAAGTGTCTCCACATAAAACGTAAAGGATAGAGAGACAAACTTTAGAACCTATAGAAGCAGTTATGTGACATGCCATCTCATTGAACTGGAACACCTGAGTGTGTAACAGGGTTCCTATCAACAAGATTGGAATCCCATGATTCATATCGGGTCCTAAGTCTTCAGCATTTCAATTTCTATTTTTGATTATTCTGGGGAGTTATCAACTTCCAAGGGGGACGAATGATAATTTCTGGCAAACAACAATAACAAATACTGACTTTGTGTGTTTCAGGCGCTAACATTTTTGCTGGGGAAAGGGGAAAAACCACACTGAATAACTTCTGTGACTGAATTTTGTTTTGAGCCCTCACCTAAGAGAGCAATGAGAACAATGTCTATATTACTCCAAAATTTTGATAGAAAACTACAAAATCTAGTAAAACATGCCAAATCTTTAAATTCAGAATTAAAGAATGTAGAAAAAGTTAACATGGTCACAGAAACTAATTTTTTTTTATATATTTAGTGATTGGATAGTCTAAAACTGTCCATATACACATATTCATATAAAATATAGTCACATGAAAGAATATGCACTCATGGAGATTTATCTGATCTTAACTGCTAACATCTTCTTGTAAAACAAACTTTGCTTTCAGTTCCCCAGTGTCTGGTCCAATAATGGTGCTCTGCCCTGAGAACTGTATCCAACAAAACTGGTATCAGATTAGACCTGATCCACCCACAGAGCCAAATATCTCCTAAGGCAAGAGAGGGGCAGTGGGAATCCCCTCATATTCCTACAAAACAGAGTAAAACTTAAACTGTAAAAAATGGGTAGTGTTTAAAATGTGTATTTCTGGGGCTTCCCTGATGGTGCAGTGGGTGAGAATCCGCCTGCCAGTACAGAAGTCACAAGCTCAATCCCTGGTCCAGGAGGATGCCACATGCAGACGGGCAGCCAAGCCCGTCTGCCAGACTACTATGCCAGCACTCTAGAGTCCGGGAGCCCAAACCACTGAGCCCACGTGCCTGGAGCCTACGCCCACAACAGGAAAAGGCACCGCAACGAGCAGCCCCTGGGAGCCTGTGCAGCAGCCTAGACCCGGCAGAGGCAAAATGTAAACACGTGTGTAAATAAGTTGCAAAGTGCGTGTTTCTTTACTTGCATCAACAGGAAGAGTAAGCCACGGTTTTGAGACTTGTGTGAGAATAATACCAGCTTCTGAAATGAACAACCTCTGAATATCAGTGTCTTAGCCCAAAGAAGATTCATTTCTCATACAGGTCAAGTTCCCCGCAGGGGCTCCCGAGCACGTCTCCCTCTAAAGGGCTCCTGGATTTGGACGGCTTCTGTCCTGTAGCCCTGTCATCTGGGAGTCCTTTACTTCAGGTGCACAAAAGGTGCAAAAGAGAAAGAGAGATTGAGGGACAGAGGGAAAGACAGAGATCATACGGAACTGAAGGTAATAGACAAATGAACAGTTTTAAACAACACCTGACTGCCTAAGGACCCTAACCTTGCTGATTTCAGCCTTCCATCTACAAACAAGTCTGCTATACAATTGCCGAATCTTTGTAAATTACACACTGCTCTTAAAGGTTGAAGAATTAGACAACAGACAGGTCAAAATGCAACCGGCCAAAGCCTAAGAATTAGACAACAGACAGGTCAAAACACAACCAGCCAAAGCCTGATTCATCCAGCGAAGAGTTAAGTGTAAATCACCAGTAAAAGTAAATAAATGTCGCTCAGTCCTGTCCGACTCTTTGTGAGCCTACCAGGTTCCTCCGTCCATGGGATTTTCCAGGCAAGAATACTGGAGTGGGTTGCCATTTCCTTCTCCAGGAGATCTTCCCAACCCAGGGATCGCACCCAGGTCTCCCACGTTGTAGGCAGACACTTTACCATCTGAGCCAGCAGGGATCACGTTTCTAGCAAATGATAAAGTACTTTCTTTAAATGTCTTCTCCTGCTCTTCCATCACCGCAGGTAAGTGACTATACAGGGGTTTTAAAAGGTCTTCCTAACTAGTGATCTGCAATGTTAAAAACAAGACAATGAGCCCAAAATGAAGTCATGGATGCTAAGCCATCAAGACTTAATTAGTTTCAGCTCTCCCAGGAATGAATCTCAAACCGATCAATCAGCATTATTAGTTAGATCATCTGCAAGATAGACACGGCCCACCCTTCCCGGGCCAAAAGAAAGTAACTTTGCAAAAGCCAACCCGCTTTTCACCAATACAACTACCTTTCTGCCCCTTCTGCCTCCAGTCTGACCAGATGCTGCCTGATTCAGTGATTTTTGCCCAAATACACTCTTAGAATGTTTAATATGCCCCAGTTTCCCTTTGGACAGCGCCGGTGTCAGAAGAGGGGATGGAAGACCGCAGAGCCCCCAGCGTCAGGTACCTGCTGAGCTGTGTGTCAGCGCATGCTCTCTGCTTCTGGAGGTGATGGACACAGCCGCCCCTCGGGTCCAGGCTCCAAAGGTCCCAGGTCATGAGCCGCCAGACTGAATGCTTCTTTTTCTAGCGAGTCTGGAAACATGCCAGAGCCGGGAGGGGCTGGCGGAGGAAACTCACCAGGCCTCATGTCACGTGGGCTCTGATTTCCGACTGGGCCCCGCGTCCCACTGGGTGCAGAGCCAGGTGAGCTCCGGGGTCCCACTGGGTGCAGACTTAGAAACCCAGCTGGATTTCCCAGGGTGGATCGGATTCAACCTACCAACCCAAGGGGGGTTTAATCAGTCTAGGACCAGCTTAAGCTGGATTGGATCCAGAGTAAGACCTCAGGTGAATAAAATGTTGCTATAAGGTTGAGCAAGTCCATTAGCCTTAGCAAAGGTAATCTTGAATTATAAGGGCCGCCTTACAGAACTTCCAGCCATCTTCCATAAGCTTGATGTGTATGAGGTGCCCTGGAGAGAAGAGAGGACCTCGGCCAAGCATCCATTATACAGGGCAGACGTTTAGAAGGATAGACGGAGGAATAGAGACAGATATTTGTTGGTGGTCAGAAGTTGGGCAATTGGAAGCTGACATTCAGAGCCTGAAAGGAATTTTTTTAGGCCTTCTCCCCTAAGCTAGACTGAAACTATGTGCCCAGAGGGAAAGAAAAACATTCTGAAGCCTTCATGGAAGGATTTACCAAAACATTCCAAAGACACAGCTCTAAACCTAGAACGTGGGCGTTTTAGGACCTCCATCTTGGCTGAAGGTCCTCTGCCTGTTATAAATAAAAGATGTAAATGGAAGATGATGCTGCACCCGCATGGGCACTTCAGCACCTCACATTTGTTATAGGTTTGAACTTCTCTGCCCTTTAATCTCATGCTTCCTATTTTAGTCCCCTTGATTGTTGTTTTTTTCAAGTTTTTCTAACCGCTGAGTCCGGCTTCCCAGGTGGCGCTAGTGGTAAAGAACCCGCCTGCCAATGCAGGAGACCAAAGAGACTCAGCTGGATCCCTCGGTCAGGAGGATCCCCTGAGGAGGGCATGGCACCCCACTCCAGTCTTCTTGCCTGGAGAACCCCATGGACAGAGGAGCCTGGCGGGCTACAGTCCACGGGGTCGCAAAGAGTCGGACAAGACTGAGCAACTCAGCACTCACACGACACACACATGCAACCTCTGAGTCCCTGCTGCAAGATGAGAATTTAGAGTGCATGTTCCCTTCCCACCTACCAATTCCTCACAGGCTAGCACATGCGATCACTCTGTGTCAATTCAGGTCCTCCAGGTAGGGGGCGCAGAGATGGACCTTGAAGTGGAGATTACTGACTGCAAAGCAGAAGGGGACGGAGCAGGGAAAGTGAGTCTCATCCAGGGCGGACACCTACAGAAGGAAAGGGGGAAGGGAGGGGCCCAGACTGGCCTGCATCTGAGATGTCTCAGCCAGCCAGTGGAGAGCCAGGAGCAAAGACAACTGGGCGGAAATGGCCCTTCACAGTCCCACCGTTTTGCTCAGTCGTCAGCTGGAGGCGACCCAGGGAGAGCATGGCTTCCCGTGAATGCTGTGAAGATCCCAAAGGAATGTGCGTATCATGGGACATTTCCCAAGTTTTGTTTGACACAACTTGTTTACTTTACATGTTGAAGGTGTTCAGTGTGCCTGTTGTATCATTTCATATATAATACACACATGTGGACACATGCCTGTGTGCTCTCTAAGTTGCTCAGTCGTGTCCGGCTCTTTACAACCCTATGGACCGCAGCCAGCCAGGCTCCTCTGTCCATGGGATTCTCCAGGCAGGAATACTGGAGTGGGTTGCTGAGCCTTCCTCCAGGGGTCTTCCCCACCCAGGGACTGAGCCCAGGTCTTTTAGGTCTCCTGCACTGGCAGTAGGCTCTGTACCGCTAGTGCCCCCTGGGAAGCCCATATGTGTGTATATATTATATCTACGTATGTTGTCCAGCACGACTTTACTGAGCTCTTAGTCTCAGTACTGGATGATAGAAATGCCTGATTTCAATGCCCATTTCCGGCCTTTATGCTATGTCTTCTCCGTCAATCTCACTTACCTCTAATATTTCTAGAGTAAGTCTACAGAGTTTTAGCAAAAGTGTACGCCAATACTGGGTTGGCCACAAAGTTCATTTGGGCTTTTCCATAACAGTGAAGGGAAAAATACGACGGAACTTTTTGACCAACCGATAGTTTATATTTTCTAAATTTTCACATCTGAGAACGTTTTGCTTTTGCTCATAAGTGAATACATGACATGTTATGGACTGTTTGAATCTTTCCTTTTATCACTCCAAACTCTGCAGGAATTACAAACTTATCTTAGCATTAAGTATTACTGAGGAGAAAGAATTTCCTTTTTTCCTTTGTACATAACCTAGATTTTCTGCTTGAGTGCAGAGAACTTTTTTTAAATCTCTGAAATGCATATGTTTTGTCAGAGTACATTTATGTGTGATTCCTACTCTTTTAAGTGCATTTTCAAGTAATCTTACCTGGAAATTTAATAGCCTTGTTTATTTATACATTTGAACCTCCTTTAAAAACAGGAGTCATTTCTTTAATATCTCTAATAATCTGATAATCACTTCTATTCATTATTTATTTCTTTTACCTAAGTGCAAAATCACTGATGTTGTTACTTTTTTGTCTGAAAATAAACTGGGAATAAATACTTTTATGCTTCTCAATGTCAGCTTGAAAGTTCTAAGAGCTATTTTTCAAGTCATACCACTAAGCCTTATGTTTAAAGCACCGTCCTGAAATTTGTCACCCCATTCCTTCACTTTTATTTCTTACCCAGTCTCAAGCACTCCTCTGGGAAGCAGAAAGAGGTCTCTTAATCATCTGTATTTTATTAAGTGTCTAATAGACTATAGGAGAAAGCCAATTCTCTGTTTTCCCAACATTTCAGCTGAGTACCAGGATTTGGGGCCAAACAAATTACAGCAAACCATTTTCTAAAGCAAAAAAAAAAAAAAAAAAGCCTCTGGAGTTCTATAATGTCCGAAACAGAGCAAACAAACCTTGGGTGTTTAGAGACCTTTTCTAAAAGACTCTCCCATCATAAACCAAATGCAACTCAATTTATCTCAAAAAAGACGAAAGGGTGAGTCAATGTGGCTGTAATTTGAACTTTACAGTTCTGGGGAGTCTCCTCGTTTCTAACCTGAGTCCTAGACCACTAAGCCATCTTCCCTAGTGGATTTATTTGCCTCTTTTATTTCCTTGGCTAAAAATGTCTGAGTCACTCTAAACCAAACACTGCAAGAATCTCTACTTTTAAAAGAGCATTAAAACCGCATCTATTGATTTGGTGAGATGTTGGAAACTCTTTTGTTCCCTGAAAATTTTTAAGGATTTTATTTGATTCCAGGACTGTCAACAGAAGGGATGAAAAAAGGCAACATCGTCGGCCTCTCCGCCCCCAAACCCTCACCATTGTGCCGTTACCTCCCAGGTGGACCTTTCCAACTGCTCCTAGAAGTATGCACACATCAAGACACCTGAAAAGACTGAACAAGCAGGGCTTTACCTACAGCACACCCAGTGCAAGCAAAACGCGAGAGCAGGCTTCAGACACAGAGGGGCGCATCCGTTCATTCACTTATTCCCTTAGTCAGCAAGCATCTGCTGAGCACCTCCTGTGTCTACGCCTCCCCAGAACACTCCTGCTGCAAAGATGAACAGGACCCGGCCCTTGAGGACAATCTAGACACGGCTGTCGTATCTTCATAATCAGGATCATGAAGAGGTGAAGGAAGAAGGCAGGCAGGAGGAGGGAAGTATTCCTACTCCCACTTTACGGATGACAAAACTTAGGCATAAGGAGGTAAAGGAATGTACCCAGCGTACCATGTTTGAAATTAGCAGAACCAAAATCCAGGGCCTTCAGCACACCCAGTAGGGGCTCCCAGACGGCTCAGTGGTGAAGGATCTGCCTACCCATGCAAGAGACACAGGTCTGATCCTTTTGTCATGAAGGTCCCCTGGAGGAGGAAGTGGCAGCCCACTCCAGTATCCTTGCCTGGAAAACCCCATGGACAGAGGAGCCTGGCGGGCTGCAGTCCATCAGGTCGCAAAGGGTCGGACACGACTGAGCAGGCGTGCATACGTGATAAACCCCACCCTCTCCTACATAAATAGGAGGCTGAACGAATAAACTACAGAAGGAATTCAGTCTGACCACGGTTGCCCCTGGATTCAGCTGGAGTACGGTCACAGCCATGGTCCAAACACTCTTCCCGTGGGGCTGAGGGTTCCACTCAGCTCAGTCCAGTCCAGGCGCTCAGTCGCGTCCGACTCTCTGTGACCCCATGAACCGCAGCATGCCAGGCCTCCCTGTCCATCACCAGCTCCCGGAGTTCACTCAGACTCACGGCCATCGAGTCCGTGATGCCATCCAGCCATCTCATCCTCTGTCGTCCCCTTCTCCTGCCCCCAATCCCTCCCAGCATCAGGGTCTTTTCCAATGAGTCAACTCTTCACATCAGGTGTCCAAAGTACTGGAGTTTCAGCTTCAGCATCATTCCTTCCAAAGAAATCCCAGGATTGATCTCCTTTAGAATGGACTGGTTGGATCTCCTTGCAGTCCAAGGGACTCACTTATTTAGTTTCTGTCATTTACTTTTGAAGGCTTATCGGGGTGTTTGACAGAAAAAAAAAAAAACATTTTGGGGACTTCCTTGGTGGTCCAGGGGCTAAGACTCTGTGCTCCCAGGGCAAGGGGCCTGCTTCAACCCCTGGTCAGGGAACTAGATCCATGTGCCCCACCCAAAGAGCCACATGCCCCAGTAAAACCTATCATAACCAAATAGATGAAAACTTTTAAAAATCAACAGATTTTCTTGTCCCTAAGATTCAGATATTCCATCCATTTACTGTGCAGCTGAATGACAGTGAGTGAGGCACCAGGCACCCTAAGTGTGTACTTTGGTGAAGAAAACGACACCTTAGTAATAGCATTAGAAAGCCCCTTCATTCAACATACAGGAAATACAATTCTCGCACACGAAAGGCATGCTGTTCATGTAAATCAAAGGCCACTCTAACTCCCAGGGAACACAGAATCGCGAGACACAGGCACCTTAGTACCTGTTGTACAGTAAAGGCTCAGTGCTCTTAGTGGGGCGACGTACAGCCTGGGTCACCAGGGAGAGGAACAGGCAGCCGCCTGCTTTTCCTGTGTAATTACTGATAGTGCCAACTTCCACTCTCAGAAACAGTCCCATCTGGATGGTAAATGATAAGATGATCACCCTAGTATTAAGAGAGGTAGTCAGTGTACCAGGGAAAGACAACGAGAGAGCAACGAATTTCCCATGCGGGGCGGGGCTGGAGTTTGTGTTGTGGTTTATGAGACATCTTTGTTTTGCATTTAACCTGCAAACCAAACTTTCCTGTGTTCATGTCCTGGCAGGCAAAGGAGTACCCCCCAAAAGAAAATACTAGAAAATGTGAATGTACAAACCATGCTTGTTTCATTAAGTTGAACAATTCCCAAAAGACATTTCTGATTTTTTAAAAATTTTTATTGGAGTATAGTTGGTGGCTCAGAGGTTAAAGTGTCTGCCTCTAATACGGGAGACCTGGGTTCGATCCCTGGGTCGGGAAGATCCCCTGGAGAAGGAAATGGCAACCCACTCCAGTACTCTTGCCTGGAGAATCCAATGGACGGAGGAGCCTGGTGGGCTACAGTCCATGGGGTCACAAAGAGTCGGACATGACTGAGTGACTTAACTAACTAACTAACTATAGTTGCTTTACAATGGTGTCTCGGTTTCTACGGTAAAGCAAAGTGACTCCGCTGTACACACACATACAAGCCCTCTTTGGGGACTTCCTTCCCATTTGGGTCACCACGGGCACCGAGTGGAGTCCCGGCGCTTCAGCAGCTGCTCACTGGTGCCATCTCATGCACACTATCAACAGTATCAATCCCGCCTCCTAGCTCATCCCCCTCCCTTCCCCCCTTGTACCCATATGTCTGTTCTCTGCCTCTGGGGCTCTACTTCTGACTGCAAATAGGTTCATCTGTACCGTGTTTCTAGATTCCACGTATATCCATTAATATACAATATTTGTTTTTCTCTGACTGACTCTATGACAGTCTCTAGGTCCATTCACATCTCTGCAGATAATTTTTTAAAAATACATTTCTGAATGCCTAGTATATCCCAGCAATATATATATGGTACTAATGGTATGTGGATGGGCAGGTCATTGTCTTTCAAACTTAACTATAAGCACCTTACATTCTAGGACAAAAATACCTAAAAATTATGACACCATCAATACAAAGATGAAGTATATGTAGAGTATGAAGGGGAAAGAGGCAATAAATTCAAGCTGGAGGGTCAGGGAAATCTCCTGGGAGAAATAATTGGCCTGAACCTTCAGGTTCAGTTTTTAAAAAATGAAAGAAAAGAAATAGTTTTAAACAATTTCATGAATTAAATTTAAAAGGTGAAAAGCTATGGTTTTTCCAGTAGTCATGAATGGATGTGAGTTGGACAATAAAGAAAGCTGAGTGCCAAAGAATTGATGCTTTTGAACTGTGGTGTTGGAGAAGACTCTTGAGAGTCCCTTGGACTGCAAGGAGATCCAACCAGTCCATCCTAAAGGAGACCAGTCCTGAATGAATATTCACTGGAAGGACTGATGCTGAAGCTGAAGCTCCAATACTTTGGCCACCTGATGGAAAGAACTGACTCCTTGGAAAAGACCCTGATGTTGGGAAAGATTGAAGGCTGGAGGAGAAGGGGCCGACAGAGGATGAGATGGTTGGATGGCCTCACTAACTCAATGGACATGAGCTTGAGTTAACTCTGGGAGTTGGTGATGGACAGGGAGGCCTGACGTGCTGCAGTCCATGGGATTGCAAAGAGTCAGACGCGACTGAGCGACTGAACTGAAAAAGTTAGAATGGAATTCAAGAAAGAGAGCACAGTCACCCAGCTACCATCAGGCACACACTCTGCTCCACTCTGGAGGGAAGCACACACCCAGCACACAAGCTCAGGCACAGAGCAGCTGAGACAGAGCCGAAGACAAATTCTTGTTGTTTAGTTGCTCAGTTACGTCTCACTCTTTTGTGGCCCCACGGACTGTAGCCTGGCTGGCTCCTCTGTCTGTGGGATTTCCCAGGCAAGAATACTGAAGAGGGTTGCCATTTCCTCCTCCAGGGGATTGTCCCGACCCAGGGATGGAACCCCACGTCTCATGTGGCTCCTGCATTGCAGATGGATTCTTTGCCACTGAACCACTTAGGAAGCCAAAATACCCAAAAGGGAACACTTGGCCTTGCACATGGATCCTTCCAGAAGGACAGTTAAGTGGCAAAACCACAGCATCATCTCTGATCTCCCCAAAACCTCACCTGCTCATTAAAATTATGCTAAGAAGAAAACACGTCCAGGAACGCTCTCCTATCCCCAGACCTCTGCGTCTCTCTGCCGTTTTACTTGCTAGAGAGAGGAGTGGAGGGGAGGGCTCGACAGGCTACCCTTGAGAAGCCACCAGGAAACCAGGAGGGAAAGAGACAAAGTCCGGCTAACTCTCCCCACTGTTGTCCCGCCTAAGCCAGCAGCACACTTCAGGGAACCAGAGAGAATGAGACAGCTTCTCGCAGTGCCCTTGGCCTCCTTGACCACGATCCTCTGCAGAACTCAGAGAATATCGAAGTCAACCAGTTGGAGCATCTTTTCTTTTTTTAAATCTTTTGGCCACGCTGCGCTGCATGTGGGATCTGGTTCGAGACATCAAACCTGCCCCCCCACCCCCCGCATTGACAGTGCAGATTCTTAACCACTGGACCACCAGGAGGTCCCTGGAACATGTTTAAAACCTCTGAACTCAGTAGTCTGATACACCAAAAAAACACCCTTTTCCCCTTTAGTCATTAAAGAAAAAAATTAAACTATATAAAAGCAAGCCACTCTGCCGTGGTTCTGATTTTCAGAAAGATTAAAGATATCACAGAGTCAAAAGATGTGACCTTCGCATTGCCTTCATGCGCAAGTTCTTGGTGGGCTTCCCTAGTGACTCAGACAGTAAAGAATCTGCCTGCAATGCAGGAGTCCGGGGTTTGATCTCCGGGTCAGGAAGATCCCCTGGAGGAGGGCAGGGCAACCCATTCCAGTAATCTTGCCTGGAGAAATCCCATGGACAGAGAAGCCTGGAGGGTTACGGTCCATGGGGTTGCGCACAGTTGGACACGCATGAGCGACTCACGCACACATACATACCAAGCTTTCGGTGAAGAGTTTGCATAGAAACAGATCTCATCCCAAATTTAACAGGTTAAAAAACAAATCAGAAATCTTGTATTTTTCCCAGTATCAACATCACCAAAACCTATTCAATTGAAATAAAGACAGTGCTAAGAATAAAGTTGAGTTCTCTGCCAGGGTCACTGAAAGCACAGAAAGACTCTCGCTGAGAGATGCGGGCAGTGAGTGGATCCCAGCAGCCGGGCAGAGAAATAACAATGGACACTGCAGTTTGTTTCTTTCCAAAAAACAGGACACCGGAGATATAAGAGCCTGCGATATTTTATTTTCAAAACAAGGCAGAACCCAACTGCCGCTCCCCAAGGAGCGCCGCCCTTCCCGCACTGGGTCTGCATGAGGAGCCCTGGCAGGCTCTCCTTAGCAGAGAGTGCAGCCAGCGCAACAATCAAGCTGTGACTGGGAGCCCAGCGCAGGAGTTAATTAAGGCTGCAGCTTTTATTCTCCAGGGCAATTCAGCGCAGCTTGAATGAGCCCCAGAGCCAGTCTGCGGTGGGAATGTCTCCCTGGGCAGTGGGAGAGTCCAGGCTCATCAGCATGACAATAGTGCCCAGGATGCACTTGGACTGATGTAATGGCCTGAGGTGGGAGGTGGGGGATGAAAGCCTAGCTGCAGAAGCCTGGAGCGTTTGCAGCTGACTAGGGCTATTTCAGTGCACAAAATTCCTTCCCTCTTTCTTTCTTCCCTTTATGAGACATTTGCTAATTGGTAGAGCTCCGAAAACAATATACCATTAAGAATCCCTTTCCTTCCTCCCACCCCCACCCCACCCACTCCCCCCCCTTCTTTTTTTTTAAATCCCTGTTTCTTGCTTCACTGGAAATCTCAACTTTTGTTCTTGCCGCTTGCATGAAGTCTTAATTTTTTCTATCTCTTAAACATGGAATTGATAAACAACCATTTGCTGAAAGAGACTCTGCAACCCGTTCTTCCGTACCGAGGTTTCCCTAACTCGCTCTCCGCCTCGGAGCATCTTGGCTGCAGTCCTGCTGCAGCTCATAGGTTTGCCTTGTACATGATACATTGATACAAAACATTTTGGAAAAGTGAGTCATGGAAAGTTAGCCTGATTTTTTTTCCTTTTTTTGTTTTAATCACGAGAACGCATCTAAAGCTGGAGCATTTGCATCATCTCAGCTGGCAGGGTGAAGCTCCGAGTGGAGGCAGCCTGGGGGGCTGCCCTGGGGGAGCCGGCAGTGGCAGCTCAGTCCACCGACAGCGCCCTCCTCTCAGCCCCGGGTCTCCACTGTCCGACGGGAGGGAGGAGCTCCAGTCTCTCTAAGACCCGTCTGGCTGTAATGGCGCTTTACTACGAATTGTCACATTTTCTCCATCTACATAGGCCAGAAAATTTGCAATGTAGTGGTTTCCTAAAAGAAAGCGATTTCCATATTCCGCCTTGAGTTTTAAAAGGTGTGTGCATGCTCACTCTTGTCTGACTCTTTTGCGACCCCGTGGACTATATAGCCCACCAGGCTCCTCTGTCCATGGGATTCTCCAGTCAAGAGTACTAGAGGGGGTTGCCATTTCCTCCTGCAGGGCGTCGATCCTGAGTCTTGCCTCTCCTGCATCGGCAGGCGGACTCTTTCTTTACCGCGGGCACCATGAGTGCGCGCAGCTCTTGTGCGTGCTGTGTCTCAGTGCCGCAGACCACAGAAGATACCGGGCCCGGCCCCGAGGCGCCGGCAAGGTCGGCAGCTGATGAAGAGACGAGCAGGGTCACTTTAGGAGAAGGCTCTACACACACAGAGTTCTGAGACTCGGGTGGCTCTGAGGCAGGAGGTAGATGGGCCCACCGCCGAACAGAGAGAGTAATCTGAGCCCATTGCCTGTGGACAGAAACTTCAGAACGCCCGTAACAGGGGACTGAGAGGTGTGACAATCAGTCCGCCTGAGTCTATCCACACGTACTGTGCTCTTTTCCTCCTGATGAACACTTCACTTGTCTCAGCACCTTCAGTCTTTGTGGGGTTCTTTTCTGCAAAGCCTCGTCACTGACCACAGCCCTGGGGCTAGGGTTTGGTGCCCTCAAGGCCGAGACCGGACCTCAGTCTCCGGCCAGGAACCGAAA
Source organism: Redunca redunca (assembly GCA_006410935.1). NCBI lineage: Eukaryota > Metazoa > Chordata > Mammalia > Artiodactyla > Bovidae > Redunca > Redunca redunca. The sequence goes on along the minus strand of SJYQ01001850.1, from coordinate 254,102 downwards.
CCCGGCTTCGAGCCCCTGCGGACTGAGGCCACCGAGATCTGCTCCGCATCCTGGCCTCCATTTCATGTAGTCCATCGTCCCCTCTATCCAGCATTTTTAGGGCCACTAGGGGCTTCCCCGGGGGCGCAGCGGAAAAGAATCTCCAGTGCACGAGGCGCAGGAGACGCGGCTTCGATCCCTGGGCCGGGAAGATGCCCTGGACAAGGGCCTGGCAACCCACTCCAGTGCGCTTAACTGGAGAATCCCATGGACAGGGGAGCCTGGTGGGCTACACTCCATGGGGTCACAGAGAGTCGGACACGACTGAGCATGACAGAGATATTTATTAAATTGTCTTTTCAGCATTTTCTAAAGTCAGATAATTTTTTAAAAGTGGTCTAGGGATGTGGATTTATTTTTGAAATCATAGTCACTGTGACTTGATGGTCGCTGAAAATATGACATCATCTTTCCCTAGGACGAATTTCATTTTTGTAGAGACTAGTCAAAGTGTGAAAGTGTTGGTCGCTCAGTTGTGTCAGACTCTTTGTGACCCTGTGGACTGTAGCCCATCAGACTCCTCGGTCCATGGATTTCCCATGCAAGATACTCTTCTCTAGGGGATCTTCCCCACCCAGGGATCGAATCCAGGCCTCTCATATTGCAGGATTGTTTTTTACTGTCTGAGACACCAGGGAAGAGACCAGAGTCACCAAGAGATCTGGGAATCTGGGGTGAGAGGGGTGGCTTTCCAGGGAGTCTGGGAGCTCCCTGAAATTGTATGCACTTTGAACATGTATTTCACACATCTTACTGGGGACAGCGTCCAGGACTTCACTGGCTAACTTTGATGGTAACAGTGATTATCTTAAGATAAACAATCTGAAGATGCAAAGTAGACCTTGCTGGGTGAACATAGGTTGTAAAGGGAGGCCTGTGCGGATGGTCATCTCTTCTTTCTTTTGATTATCAAAATAAACACTGTAAGGCTTTCTGAGATTTAACAGAAGAAAAGCAAAAAATAAACTTTCCAGAGCTATCAAAGCCCCAGCCCCTCATATAAAATATAGCATCTTAGCTGCAAAAAGCCAGGGCGCTGTCACGGGTGACTTCAGTTCCCGGGTTATTTCAGGTGAGCCAAGCCCTTACTGTTCCCATCTCCTTACAAAGCAGCAGAATTCTAGTGTATCCCCCTGTCCTCCCTACAAAGATCCCCGTCACAGCATCCTGCAGAAAACCTCTTTGAACTTGGTAGGGGACTACTTTATTATCATTATTATGAAACTCTGGGGAAGAACGTAGCTCGCTTGATATTTTTCTCAGGCTCACATCTGAGGTTGAGTTAAAAGATACAAGATGAATGTCTTTTTAAAGGTGCCAGATTTATCATCTGAATTTGCCTTGGCAAGGAAACACACACACACACAAACACAGACACAAAGAGAGACAGCCGCAGTTGTCTCCTCAAAAGGGAAAGAGCCTGTCTCTGTCTTTTGGACGGTTTGCAGCTGGGAACACAAGATGGTAAAATGAAGACTGAGCATCCCCACCCCCGCCCCCAAAGTAGCCAAAGAAATCTTTGTCCAGCCCAGGTGTTGGCTGTGTCCTCTTCCCTGACATCCTGTCTTGAATTATTCAGGTCCATTCATTAAGGATCCCGCACAGACACAATGAAGTCGTTAACCTTCCCCTCGGGAGACAGCGCAGAGCCCTCAGGAACCATAGGACCGCAGAGGGCCTCCCTGTGGAAAGCCGCCTGGTGGAGCTGATGCAAAGGGGACCGCTTTGCAAAGAAGGACTGGGCTGGGGGCCTCTCTGCTCAGGAAAGTGGAACCCCACTGCCCTGAAAAGTTACTCAACTGCAGAAGCAGCTCCTCTGGAGGAGTCTCAGGGAGACAGAGGCGGGGAAGTACTGGGCGATTCCAGCTTAGTTTAGGGGTGTGTAGAGTCCCCCGGGTACCTCAAAACCACAGCTGGATGAGCACGCATTTGGTTGGATTTGGTAGAAAGTGTGGATGAACTCCAGAGACTCCGGAGGGTGCGGGGGTGTGCAGGGGTTGGGAGGGGATGAGCAGAGAATCTCAGCCTTGTGTCCTCTGAGACCTACAGTCAGTCGTGCCAGGGCAAACGCTGACGGAAGCCGTCCTGCTGGCCAGGTGCCACGTAACCATCTGTGTGAGTTATTTTACGACGGGAGGTCCTGGTAAGAAACTTGGAACTAACAAGCCACCACCAACTGGAACAGTCCGGGAAAGGTCAAAGGGCGATGCCAGTCCCTATGTCCGCCCAGAATCCTTCTCACTGGAACCCATCTTGGCTGAGTGCTGGATGCCTGCATCGCCGGGAAGGACCCTGGGTCAGCGTGATTAGCCAGAGGCAGCCCAGAAACGAGCCCCACCGCCGCAAAGCCTGGGTCCGCGAGCCACGGTGGCAGAGAGGTCCACCTGGGCGACCCTTCCCAATAAAATCTCCTGCTTGGTCAGCACGCATCTCCTCCTCTCCTCAGACAACTCACTTTCTAGTGCTAGACAAGAGGCCACTCGAGCCCTGAACGGGGTCCGTCTTCCTGCAACAGTCAGATAAAGGAGGGCTTTTTAACTCAGGAAAAAAAAAAAAGGAGCTTCTGTAGGACTGTTCTTCACCATGGGCCTCGGACGGTAACAAACAGCTTGGACAGAAAGAATCCTCACCAGCTGGTTCACGACATCTCTAGACAAGTCAGTGATAAAAGTAAAGCCAAGGAGGCGTGTGTCGGGGGAAGGGAGGGCAGGAGAGGGGGTCTCCCTCCTCTTTGGGGTATCTGCAGGTCCTGATTTCCTATCTCTGGGAGCCTAGAACTTCATGCTAAAGGGATCTGACCAACTCTATCTACCAACCAAATCAGTTATTTGTCATGGTCCACCCTGATGAGAACTGACCAGAGGCAATTCGGTCACAGTTCATAGGTCCTGTATGGTAGACAATAGTAATTGCCAAGAAGTTCAAGGCAGAAGAACTCATTAACTCAAAGCCATTAACCCATATAATCAAACAAGTCTGCTCCCCCAGTTAACTAATATGTAAATGTGGATGCCAACATTTATTAGCAAGGAGGCACAGAAGAGCTCAGGGGAAGTGTTTTGTGAGTCCAAAGACACCTTAGGACCCCGTCCTTTAAGGCAGGGTCCCCAACCTCTGGGCCATGAACTGTGACCTCCTGTCAGACCAGCAGCGACACTAGACTAGAAAAAGCGAGACAAGTGTAACGGGCTTGAGTCACCCCCAAACCACCCCCCTCGCCAGCCCGTGGAAAAACTGTCTTCTGTGACACTGGCCCCTGGTGCCGAAAAGGCTGGGCACCTCCTCTGTACACTAACCTCAATCTATCCATGAAAGATTCACTCAAGGTGGACATGATAACAACCCATTTCAGAAATTCATTGTCCTTAGAGCTGGTCCCAAGTCACTACAAAGTCACTATACCCTCTAAACTAGACTTCCTCAATGGGGGCAATTTTGACCCCACCACTCCCCACAGTGGACATCTGTCAATGTCTGGAGACATCACAAGTTGACCAAACAGAAGGAGAGGAAAGAGGGCTTCCCCTGGCATCTGGTGAATGGAGATCAAGGATGTTACTGAACATCTTGAAAGGCATAGGCAAGACAAAGAATTATCCAGCCCCAAATGTCAACAGTGCTGAGGCTGAGAAACCGTGACCAAAGCCAAGGACTGGCTATACGGCTTTCTAAGGCCTTTTAGATATTAACCCTTGGTTGCCAGCCCTGATGAAAATCTACTGCCCTTGCTGGATTCTTATGCCCCCCAACCAGGAGCGTCCGGAGGTCTCGAAAAAGTTCCAGCTAAATGCTCTAAATAAACACCCCTGCCAAACAGCCCTTATGCTAATTAACAAACTACTAATTTATGGACAGATTGGTAATTAACTAAAGTCTGGCATTGAGTAGGGATTTGGGCCACAAACCTGCTTATAATACCCATATCCAGAATCAAATTGGAATTTCATTTTTCTGATATACTTCCAACAACCATCCTTGGGTGTGGATCTCTGACTAACATGATAATAGTATATAGGATTCTAGTTCAGCTCACACATACACACATCAGTTCAGTTCCGTTCAGTTCAGTCGCTCACTCATTTCCGATTCTTTGTGACCCTATGGGCTGCAGCATGCCAGGCCTCCCTGTCCATCACCAACTCCTGGAGCTTACTCAAACTCATGTCCATCGAGTCGGTGATGCCATCCAACCATCTCATCCTCTGTCGGCCCCTTCTCCTCCCACCTTCAATCTTTCCCAGCATCAGGGTCTTTTCAAATGAGTCAGTTCTTTGCCTCAGGTGGCCAAAATACTGGAGTTTCAGCTTCAACATCAGTCCTTCCAAGGAATATTCAGGACTGATTTCCTTTAGGATGGAATGGTTGGATCTCCTTGCAGTCCAAGGGACTCTCAAGAGTCTTCTCCAACACCACAGTTCAAAAGCATCAATTCTTCAGTGCTCAGCTTTCTTTATAGTCCAACTCTCACATCCACACATGACCACTGGAAAAACCATAGCCTTGACTAGATGGACCTTTGTTGGCAAAGTAATGTCTCCGCTTTTTAATATGCTGTCTAGGTTGGTCAAAACTTTTCTTCCAAGGAGTAAGCGTCTTATACTGGCTGCAGTCACCATCTGCAGTGATTTTGGAGCCCCCCAAAAGCACACACACATACACACACACAATATCACAACCTATGCTGAAACAGTCATGGGGAAGGTGGAAATTAACTTTGAGTGGTACTACCCTGCAGTGGTCTTAAGTGCCCAGTTCAAACCTGCCTCTGCCAGGTTACCAGCTCTGTGGTCTTAGATAGGAGAATATACACCAGGCAAGGATGGGGTCGTACGTGTTTTGCACATGAAGGTATCCCAAGTGCCTAGAACAGTACCTGGCAGAACACGGCTGTGCGGGTGTCTTAAAAGCTGTTAAATGGGCTTTTGGACAAGTTACCAGTACTCCTGTTCTGCATCTATGTCATGGGTTGTTCTGAGGAGTAAAAACATTAGTAAATGGAAAGCTCTCAGAGCAGAGCCTCAATTATGCATAAAACAGTGAGCTGTCAGTACTATCAACACGGTAGATGAAAGGAGCAAAGCTGGAGACGTTCCTGGCACTGCCTGGGTGATGTTCTGAGTTCAGGCAGAACTCTTTACATCACAACTGGTCACATCACAAACATATCCATAAAAATCATTTCACTGGAAAGCAGAAGCTAGAATAAGGAATGCTGGGACTATTCCTGAATTCTGGTGGTCCAGTGGTTAAGATTCCATTCTCCCAATGCGGGGGGCACAGGTTTGATCTCTGATCAGGGAGCTAGGATTGCATGTACCACAAGGATGCAACCAAAAAATAAATAAATATTAATATGACTGAGTGAGTGAAGTCACTCAGTCGTGTCCGACTCTTTGAGACCTCATGGACTATAGTCTATCAGGCTCCTCCATCCACGGGATTTTCCAGGCAATAGTACTGGAGTGAGTTGCCATTCCCTCTCCAGGTTATCTTCCTGACCCAGGGATCGAACCCGGATCTCCCTCATTGTAGACAGACGCTTTACCGTCTAAGCCACCAGGGAAGTCCTTAAATATTAATATATATATATGTATACACACACACACACACACACAAACATATATATATGCTGTTTAGTCGCTGAGTCATATCTGACTCCTTGCGACTCCTTGGACTGTAGCCTGCCAGGCTCCTCTGTCCATGAGACTTCCTGGGCAAGAATACTGGAGTGGGTTGCCACTTCCTTCTCCAGGGGATCTTATATATACATAAGAATAATATAATATAATGTAATGTATCATAATATATATAATGAATTCTCAGATTTCAAGTCCTTTTTAGAGATGTGAGAATTTACTTGCACAAACTAGATGAACTTAATCCATGAGGCTGGGTTTTGAAGGAGGCTGTCTAAATATTAGAGCTCAAAGGACAGTGGCTGTCTTTGAGGCCAAGTCTGGAACCCTGTAGAACCTGAAAGATTTAAAGTATCATTTTGACCTCTTATCCTCACCAGACTTCTTTTCAAAGGAGCAATTTCGGTACATGTAGAAACACCCAAAATGAACGCGGGACACCTGTTAGCGATGAGGAGAGGCACTTAAAGGAACAGGCGTAGACTCCCGTTTCATCCGCAGTCTGGTCAGGAAGAATCAAACATTTAGCTTTCACTTTTGCATGACGTATCATCCTGCATACACCTCTCAACACATGTCCATTAGCTGTAAATGGTCCCAAATGTGGACCTTTCTGAAGTGATAACAGCAGAGCTATAAGACAGTGACAGACCCTAAAATCATCTGCTACGCCATCCCCATCTCCCATTCCTCCCACCCACCCATTTCCTACCATCTTGAATAACTTAGCATCTTTCATTTGCTAGCAGATTAAAACTGCTTTCTCTTGGCTTATTTACCTTGCTCATCGAACAAAGAGAAAATATGCTAGCTAAAAACCAGCAACTAGAAAAATGATAAATTGTTAAAGAGGTGCTAATCCTATTTCATAACTCTCCTTTTACAAAATAATGCTCATGGAGATCAGATTCTAAATATAAAAAGTCTGCATGCAAGAAAAAATTTCCAGAAGCTAGTGAACTCCAGTGTGCTTTAGAGTTATAGAATGTAAAAATTGAAGGATATTGGAATACACAGTAGTTCAACCACCTCTCATCCACATGTTCATTCACTCGGACGTGCATCCAGTGTCTACTGAGTACCTACTGTGTGCCAGACGCACACCAAGCTCTGGGACGGTGAAACTGAGCACATCACAGACTTGATCTCGAGGAATGCGCTCCCTAGAGCAGGCTTCTTCCGCAAAGGGCCAAAGAGGAGATGTGTTTCACTGCAGACCTCACGGTCTCTCTCATAGCTACTCAGCTCTGTCACTGTGCACAAGTCGCCATAGCTTGGGCTTCCTGGATAGCTCAATGATAAAGGATCAGCCTCCCAAGAAGGAGATGTGGGTTCAATCCCTGGATCAGGAAGATCCTCTGGAGGAAGAAATGGCAACCCACTCCAGTATTCTTGCCTGGACAATCCCATTGGAATCCAGCGGGCTGCAGTCCATGGGGTCCCAAGAGTCGGACACGACTGAGTGACCGAACAACAAGAAGCCGTGGCCTATGTGCAGACGGGTGTGACTGTGCTCTGAAACGTTACCGACACTAAACTGTGAATTTCCCATATGTTTCACATGTCAGAAGTATTCTGCTTTTGATGTTTTTCCATTACTTAAAAATGTGAGAATTGAAACTTCCCTGGCAGTCCAACTGTGAAGACTCTTCCTTCTTAGTGCAGGGGCTGTGGGTTTGATCTCTGGTCAGCCTTGCAGCCAAAAAACCAAACCATAAAGCAGAAGCAATATTGTAACAAATTCAATAAAGACTTTAAAAATCAGTTCAGTTCAGTTCAATCAGACTCTTTGCGACCCCATGAATCGCAGCACGCCAGGCCTCCCTGTCCATCACCAACTCCCGGAGTTCACTCAGACTCACGTCCATCAAGTCAGTGATACCATCCAGCCGTCTCATCCTCTGTCGTCCCCTTCTCCTCCTGCCCCCAATCCCTCCCAGCATCAGAGTCTTTTCCAATGAGTCAACTCTTTGCATGAGGTGCCAAAGTACTGGAGTTTCAGCTTTAGCATCATTCCCTCCAAAGAAATCCCAGGGCTGATCTCCTTCAGAATGGACTGGTTGCATCTCCTTGCAGTCCAAGGGACTCTCAAGAGTTTTCTCTAACACCACAGTTCAAAACCATCAATTCTTTGGTGCTCAGCTTTCTTCACAGTCCAACTCAATGGTCTACATCAAAAAAAGTAAAAATCAACACTACTCACATGTTGTTCAAAAACAGGCATCAAAAATGGTTGGCCTGCAGGTTCTACCCCTGGTCTAGAAGGGGGAAAACAGAAGTGTGACCTTGCACATTGGTGACCCAATAAGGTAAAAAGACTGTGATTAGAAGTCACCACATGCCTGGAACTTCTATTGGAAGTGAAGGAAGAAAGGAAGCCAAAGGGGCAACAGGAGCGTGGGATGAATTGGGATTGACATAAACACCCTATTAATACTACGAATAAAACAGATAACCAACGAGAGCCTGCTATGCAGCACAGGGGACTCTACTCAATGCTCCATGGTGACCTAAGTGGGAAGGAAGTCCAAAAAGAGGGGACTATGTGTACACAGACAGCCGATTCATGGGCTTCCAGGCAGTGCAGTGGTAAGGAATCCACCTGCGATGAAGGAAACACGAGTTCAATTCCTGGGTCGGGAAGATCCCTTGGAGAAGGAAATGGCAAACCACTCCAGTATCCTTGCCAGGGAAATCCCATGGACAGAGAAGTCTGGCAGGCTGCAGACCATGGGGTCGCGAAGAGTCAGTCATAGCAACTGAGCGTATGTGTGGTACTTTACTTCCGGCAGTGATGGCAGCCCAGTGACTGGGAGCCACTTCGGACTGCTCAACCTTCCTGCAGTGAAGCACGGGTGGCTAGAAGATCCAAGAAGAACGCGAAGGGACTCGGAGAACAGGACGAGACAGCTGGACCAGAGGAGAGCCCGCGAGGGCCTCAGGCAGGCAGCTGGCATGGTCAGCTCGGGTCTGCGTTAAACAGGTCAGCGCTGTTCACAAACGGGAGAGCGGAATCAAACGAGAATTGCAGACACGACAACTTGCCTGTAACTCTTCAGATGCCACTACCAGGCTTTTACCTAGAAGCCAGAAGGAGATGATTCCCAAGAAGACTTCATCCCGTGAATCAGGAGAGAAGGGCTTCCAGAAATTCAGCGTGGCCTGAGCACTGGGGCTCATCCCTCTGTGGGGATGCGGGCACAGGTGGGCCACCTGGGCTTGAAAGCCAGGGACACCAGGGAAGGAGGCGCTTTCATCACCATTTTACAAAAGGTGCCAGGTCACATAACTGTAACCACGGAGGACCCTCCTGGGGGACAGACCCCTCCCCACATCCTCTGCTGTAGCTCCTTTCTGAAGCACCTAGATGTCAGTATCCGAGGCAGCTTCCTGAGCTGCTTTACAGATGCGAAAACCCCCTCCAAATGGAAGGTGTTCACTCTGTGATGACCATGACCGCAGCAGCCCCCAGGCCTCCGGGGCCCTAAGGACTGACCATGCTGGCCCTCGGGACACAGCCTTCCTGCCTCGCTGTCAGCCGGCCAGAGAACCAGCCGCACACCCTGCCATGTGCTGTCCTCGTGCGCGCGCTCAGTCGCTCAGTCGAGTCTGCCTCCTTGCGACCCCGTGGACTGCAGCCTGCCAGGCTCCTCTGTCCATGGCATTCTCAGACTGGGTTGCCAAGCTCGCCCTCAGGGCATCTTCCTGGCGCAGGGATGGAACCCATACCTCCTGTGTCCCCTGCACTGGCAGGCGGGTTCTTTACCACTAGTGCCATCGCCTGGCCTTGAGAAATGCCTTCCTGCGACCCACCGGGGGGGTGGAGGGCTCTGAGCACCGGCGCCCGGATGCCCTGCCCAGCACCTGCAGGGACCGCTGCTTCCGGCACCACGATCTAGCGGCGGCTGACGGCTCTGCTGTGGACAGGCAAGCAGACAGGAGTCTGGCTCAGCCACAGGCTCCCGAGGGACGGAAAGCCACCCCGCCGGGGGCTGCGTGGTTCCCAACTGCACCCTGTTGTCAGTGGGTCACGCTGAGCTTAGCTCAGCCCAGAGTGTCCGCTAATTGTATAAGGAGCAAAAGTGTGAAGCATCAAGTGTGCTGACCCCCCACAGTTACTATTATTTTTTAAAGATTTTTGATGTGGACATTTAAGTCTTTATTGAATTTGTTGCAACATTGCCCCCATTTACGATTGGGTTTTTGCCTCCTGGGAATGTGGGGTCTTAACTCCCTGGCGAGGGATCGAATCACCAGACTGCCAGGGAAGCCCCTCATTCTGATTACTGCAGGTAATGGGCCGTAAAAGAATACCTGATCGGTTAGCCCAAGAAGCCGCAGTGACACGTCCACCACTTCCCACACTCTTCTCCATCTCAGCGCGGAGCAATAAAGGAATCCCCGAGAGGCGCCATCTGGTTGGCCCCCAGAACACCCCGCAGAGAGGAGCCAGGCTTGAACTTGGCTTCCATTTACTCCACAAATACCCAGTCCTTTCCTCAGACCCACTGGAGCCCGAGGGTTTCAAATGAGCCACAGGAAGAAGGCGCATTATTAAGAAAATGGGAAACAGTAAAAGTGGATTCTGACCAAAAGGCAGCTCCTCCAAAGGCACTGTGTTCCAAAACAGGGCCAACTGGGAAGTCAGAGCAAGGGTGGGCAGACCCAGAGGCCGTGGAGAAAGCCTAAATTTAAAAGAAGTCGAGGCTGTCAAGAATGTTGTCCCTGCCTGCGTGTGACTTACCCAGAGACGCAGATGGGGGTGAGAAGCTAAGACTACTCTGCCTCCTGTCCAAACCTTTGTTTCTGCGAGCCTTTACCACGTCCTGGAGACTTGGGGGCGTGAACTAATCGACAAGGAATTGCTCATGGTAATAGTTTCCAGAGCGATTACATTACTTTTGGATTCTAAACACAGGTTTTGTTTCTAAAAGAAAACTATATTGTTTGTTTCTAATACTTGCTTTTTTTTTTCTTTTTCTTTTTTTAATGCTCGTCTGGAGTTTCCTTCATGGAAGGCGGCAGTAGCAATATTATTTTCCCCAAATAAAACGCATCCAAAAGGCCAGTTAGCAACTTATTATGCATAAATGTAGCCACATTAAAGAATGAATAAGTGTAGCCGGATGCATGAAAGCCAGAGTATATTAGTTTATGTACAGTAGATTAGTTTTCTTCAATTATCTTTTATACTAGCTATCTTCTAACATTAAAATAATATTCTGTATGCAAGACATTTAAAAGATAAAATATAATTACTCAAGTCATATATTAGTATATTTATACATAATTGATTTATCTTTCTCCTTTCTGTTTCTTTCTCTAAATAGATAGAGATTTACTGATATTGTCAACTTAAATGGCTTCCCTGGTGGCTCAGAGGTTAAAGCGTCTGCCTCCAATGCGGGAGACCTGGGTTCGATCCCTGGGTCGGGAAGATCCCCTGGAGAAGGAAATGGCAACCCACTCCAGTATTCTTGCCTGGAGAATCCCACGGACAGAGGAGCCTGGTGGGCTACAGTCCACGGGGCCGCAAAAATAGTCACCACCTAAACACTGAGAGTTGTGCTTCTTTGGTGGAAATTTTTCGGACTTCACGCCTGCTAGACAGCACCTCAAGTGATCCTAAGGAAACTGCTCTGAGGGGGTGAGGGGAGGAGCCAGAATATATAGAAGTTTGCATAAGGGCTGATAGTCTGAACATCAAAACATTGTTAATTAAAGAAAACCAGGTAGCCCATTAAGGAGTTCAGCGCTTTTCTACCCACAGGAAGACCCAAGTGTCTGGGTCGCTGGACTCATTCCTCTCACATGCATCTCGGCTTTCCCGGGCAAGTACCCTGTGCTTCTCCACATCCTGAGCTCCTTGGGGCTCACTGGGGAGAGTGGCTGGTAGACACGGGGGATTCTCCTGCCCGAGTGCCCTTCGGGCTCAGGGCCTCACATGGAAGAGCTGGAATCACCGATGACTGTGACGTTCTTGTTTACTGGCACGGCAAGAAATACTCCATTTCTCAATGTTAAAATCGCTATGCCTATATCGACATTGATATATATAGATACATACGCATACACACATACATATAGATCTTGTGTACCATTTTCACTTAAAATGTCATAGGCTTTACTGCTATTGCCATGACTAAAATCCATTGCGTAATCTCACGCAAATAAGCTATTTGAACGTACATTGCTGTCTGCGTCTTTTATCCGTTCTTTATTATAGGTCCTTAGATTGTGACTGTGGATGGACCTGTAGTTGTATAACAGTTAAGGAAACCAGGACCTATTGTCAGAGTGCATGAATCCACACCCTCAAATCATGCTTGAAATAACAGTTCTTACAGCAACCTTCTCAGCATGCATGTCAGTCTGCCATGTCAGTCGTGCCTGACCCTCTGCAACCCCGTGTACCATAGCCGGCCAGGCTCCCCTGTCCATGGGATTCTCCAGGCAATGGGTGGGTTGCCATTTCCTCCTTTAGGGGATCGGGATCAAGCCCGAGGCTCTGCATTGGCAGGCAGGTCCTTTACCACTGAGCCACCAAGGAAGCGTGGATCCCACATGCTGCATATAAAAGAGGGGAAAAAAAAAATCCCACCTGTCACAAAGAAGATCCAAGATCCTTTGTGCCTGGATCTTGGCAGAAAGACCTGGCACAGCCGAATAAATGAAGGGATTTTAAACAAAGATCTAGTTTGGACTGCTGTATTTAAATGTAAAGACGATTCCGTGACTGCCTAGTGTTGCTTTCTTTCTAATAATTTATCAGTGTAACTAAGCTGCTGGAATGGAGAGTCTCTCCATCTTGGCTCACTAATAAAAATTCAAATTCTTATCTCCTTCTCTGTGTGCCTCCATTACAGATTTTTCTGGTTTTATGCTTATATTACTGTGAGGTTAAAAAAAAAAAGTATCGTCATACCAATTTTACAGGTAAAACAAACAAAACAAACAAAAATCAAGACAATCGATAGGGACAGGGGATTTTTCTGGACTCGAGCAGTGAATCAGACACCCTGCCTGCAAGCTCAGCCTGACCTCACCACCAGACCATGAAATCTAGATCCCGACCCAGAATTATTTAATCCAGCTGTGAGACTTAGGAAGCCATTTCACACGCTGGCTTTCTAGTTAAAAATAACAGTTCGTTTCCTATTGCGTTTCAAACACTGCTGGTTTCACCAAGATTCTTCATTGTCCCCCCAAAGCGTAAGGAAACTATCAGCCCCGAAAGAGTGTCATAACCTGCAGAAGGCCGGCTACTGTCTACTTCCTCTCCCATGGGAACCCAGCTCACAGACTAGGAATAAGAAAGGGCACGTGCTAAGCATCCAGGCGCTAATTTCTTAAAAATACCCATTTAATCTTCATGCCGTCTTAGTTCTTGAAAACTTCCCCATTTTCTAGATGAAGCATTAAGATGTAAGGCTTTACATACTTTTCCTAAAATAACTGGGAGAACAAGGGATAGAGTCAAATTTGGAGGCCGGGATTGTTGAGGTCAAAATGGAGGCATTTTTTTCCCTAATCTTCCCCTAGTAACAGATATGCTTACCCACCAGACAACCATGGGGGTTAGAGTCTAACAAAGTGGCCTCAGAGTCAGGGGGAGAGAGAGTTAGGGGGTGTGGGATGGACGTGTACACACTACCATATTTAGAATGGACAACCGAGGTCCTGCTGTGCAGCCCCGGGAACTCTGCTCAGTGTTCTGTGGCAGCCTGGGTGGGAGGGGAGTTTGGGGAGAATGGACACACGTGTATATGTGGCTGAGTCCCTTTGCTGTCCACCCAAAACCATCACAAGCTTGTTAATCAGCTATGCTCCAATATAACATTTAAAAATTTAAAGAAAAGTGAATAACCAACAAAGACCTACTGTATAACAAAGGGAATTCTGCTCAATTTATGTAATGATCTAAATGGGAAAAGAATTTGAAGAAGAACAGATTCATGTGTAACTGAGGCGCTTTGCTGCACGCTTGGAACCATCACAGCATAGGCTTCCTGCTGGCTCAGACAGTAGAGTCTGCCACTCTGCCTGCAGTGCGGAAGACCTGGGTTCCATCCCTGGGTGGGGAAGATCCCCTGGAGAAGGGCATGGCAACCCACTCCAGGATTCTTGCCTGGGGAATCCCATGGACAGAGGAGCCTGGCAGGTCCTCTTCTAATTCCATGGACAGAGGAGCCTGGGTCGCAAGGAGTCGGACATGACTGAGCGACAAACATTTGTTCACTTTTCATTACAGCATTGTTAATCAACTATACCCCAATATAAAATTAAAAGTGTTAATAAAGAGAAAAGAAAAGAAAAACAAGTGGACACAAAGGCTACTTCTACCAGTGATTAAAAACGAGTTAAAGCAGGATAAGCATAATAGATGTTAATTTGAAAACTGCTCACAGATTGCTACATTTTTGAGTCATCAAAGTATACTGCAAATTAAAATGAGATTTTCTGATTGATGGTTTGCTTCTGTAAGGAGACAGCCCTGCAGGGTCCGTCGCCTCCAGGATTGCACCGAGGAATCTGCGCTCATTTCACGTGGTGCTGGAGCAGGACTGTGACTCTGAGGGCCAGATTATTTCCATTTTGCCTCCTGACTTGCTCTTCATCCAGCCCTTTCCTAACATAGCGTGAACACAAAGGTCAATTTCCTGCAGTCAATTTGAAAAAGGCCAACTCTCAATTAACTTTGCAAAAGGGGTCAGAGGTGATGTGGCGAAATAAAATCCAGCAAGTAATGCAAAACACCCATTTCAGCTCCGAACTGCCAGGGCCACTGCTTCCCCAGCGCTGACTGGAGTGCTGGCCAGGAGTAACTCGGACACATCTGCAATCTGTTGCTCAAACTACGTTATTTCTGTGGCCCTCCTCGGTGGGCAGATCGATAAGGGATGGTGTGGATGACTAGAGAGTCTGGAGAAAGTAGGAAAAAGCAGAAATAAAGGAACATAGGGGTACTGGGCAAGCTAAACATTATTTTTAGGGTTATTATTATTTAGAATTTGCTAGAGTCTTTCCTCTAACCTCAAATGAATATGCACATTTCCCACTCATTTGTAATTGTCCTGCCACTTCTGCAGATGAACTGCCATTCTGCGAAATGTTGAAAGCCCACCCTACGCTCCCACGCTGCCAGGAACCCCCTAAATCCAAACCCGTCAGGGCCCTCAGCGGAGAGGTTCACTGTGGTCTACCAAAATTAAAACCCCAAAATGCTCACTGAGCCCCTAACTGTCGACATGGGGCAAACCCAGGGACTTCTCAGTATGTCATGCCGTCTTAAAAAATGGCTGGGTCAACCTTCTTGAGTAAAGAACATGAAGGAGGGGGCGAGGAATGGGTAAAGAGCCCTGTCCCACCTTCGATACAAATCCCCATAATCAAAACCATATTCAGCCAGCTCGGTCTTACCTCCAAACTCCCTCTGAGACGCTATAAACATTGGCAGACAATGCATATAATTAAGGTGGAGTATGTTCTCATAAATGTTTGTCTCCATCTGCTAGCTGTTTTAGCAAAGGTGGGGAGATTTCTTGTGGTCAGTCTGGAGAATTAGAAGAGGGATTCCCAAATCTCCCCTGAGAAGCAGCTCGGGAGAATGGCACAGTGACAGTGCCAGAGTGTGCAGACTTGGGAAGCCAAGAAAGATGGAGCTCAGAGTGTATTTTCCACCCTAGTTGTCCAAGAGCCGGCTGGGTGCAAGAGCGACCTCACCAACTCCCCCCTCCTTTTTTTTTTTTTTTTTGCTGTAAAGAAACACGGAGAGAGTGGGGCATTGTTGTCTTTCAATACCAAGGTGGGGGAAGTGGGCAAAAGAAAGTCAGAGTGTTCTGGCACCAGAATAATTTCTCCATTACCTCAATTAGTTCCAATGATGTGGAAAAGTTCTGTCTGGAGAAATCAAACTTAAACGTAAAATCGCCAAAGCTCTGGTGGCGGCGGCGTAGGTGTTGATACAGGCATTAGTCAGCAGTACTGACTGCAGTGAAGTCACTCGAGAGCCCGTCGCTGGGACCCGGGCAGAGAAATAAACTCATTAGATCAGCCCCTTTACAGAAACACGTGGTTTTTCACGGTGGCACCAACGCCACCTGGCCTCCACCAGAAGATTTAGCTGTCTGCCCTTGGAAGGCACAATTTACTAAGGTGTCTGGGAAAGAACTCTGTCTGGGTACCATTATTATTTTCTACAGAAACAGAAATAAGTCCTCTTTCTCAAGAGCCACATTTGCCATTTGTTTTGAGATGCTGGATTCTCTTTAAGGAAGTAACTGGTTCTTTGTGGCGAAGGAGCACAGAATTGAGGCTGGAAGGATGAAGCTGTGAGAGGGATGGTCTTCACACTCAGGGGCTCTGTGCTGCTTGGCACTGACCATGAGCCTCCCATGGGCCATGGGTATGAAGCTCCCCACTGGGTGTTCAGTGATGGCTGGGTCACAGTTGCCGGGCATAGAACAGGGAGGGCCCTTGCATTCGATTTTTGCATTGAGTGATGTAAACATCAACTTAAGATTTCATTAGCAGAAGGAATTGAGACAAAATATATGGTCTTCTTTTTCCACCATGTTGCTATATGCATACTCCTTGGCTCTCTTCCGTATAGAGCCACAAAGTAAATCTCTAGACTCTGCAAAGATCTTCTCTCATGTATAGAGTTACATGCTCAGTTGTGTCTGACTCTTTACAACCCCTTAGACTGCAGCCCGCCAGGCTCCTCTGTCCATGGGACTTTTCTAGGCAAGAAGAGTGGAGTGGGTTGCCATCTCCTACTCCAGGGGATCTTCCCGACCCAGGGATCGAAGGCGCGTCTCTTGTGTCTCCTACATGAGCAGGCAGATTCTTTACCACTTGCACCACCTAAGAAGCCCATATTTAGAGCGGTGTTAACATAATACATATCCCTTAATGTCTGGAAGACTTGATAAAACTTGATCTGCTCTGCTCTGTGATGGGCTGAACAATTCTCTCGGTGGTATATTTATCTCCCAGGCTAAGCATAATCTTCTTCAGGCAGTTATTTTGATAAAAGGTTAATGATGAACACAACAGGCAGAAAGATGGATGGAGAGACAGATGGATGGGTGGATGGATAGATAGAATATATTGTCTATTTCCTTGGTGGTCATTGATTTATTACATCCCTAAAACACACTTGGGTATTATACCCAGGTTATATAACTGAAGAAACTGTCCCAGAGAAGTTGAGTAACTTTTCCAAAATCACACAAGCTAGCAAGCAGCAGGGACAGAATTAAGCTTGGGAAGGAAGAGACCCCCAGCTCCACCCACCCTCTTACATGGCCTCTGCAATTCCCACGTCAGGCCACAGTTTCACTGGCTCTAAATAACTTGAATGTTAAGCCCAATGTCAAGGCGGGATTGAGGCCCCTATTACTTTATACACCATAGGGTAGAGATGGTAACTAATAAGTGGCTGATTGACTGGAGAGCTTCTTATGTCTCCTCAAAACGATTTTTCCATTGTTTAACGTGACATGGTGCATACCGATCGAATGCACTGACCAAGTTGGAATTTCACACCCCAGTAGGAAGCCAGAGCCAGTTGGCCTCAGCCCAGTCCCTAAAAACTAGAAGAGCAGTTAACAGTGTCATGAGCCCCCAGGGCACATGGTTAAGGAAGCCAAGTTCAGAACTATTCAAATTATTCCCTAGTATGTTGGAAGCCCCAGGCCTGGAAGCAACCTCTTCTCCCTTCAAGCCTAAAATTTTATTGGATAGATGAGAGTGATGAAAATATTACTCCTCTGCTTGGAGATTTCAACAATGTGGAGATGTTTTTGAAAACGCCATCGGAATTTTCCGGTTCCTAAAAAGTGACTTTTACAGCTTGATATAGACTAGGGCTTCTCTGGTAGTTCAGACAGTAAAGAGCCTGCCCGCCAGGCAGGACAACGGGGCTCAGTCCCTCAGTCGGAAAGATCCCCGGGAGAAGGGAATGGCTACCCACTCCAGTATTCTTGCCCGTGTAATCCCATGGACAGAGGAGCCTGGCGGGCTGCAGTAAACGGGGTCACAAAGAGTCGGACATGATTCAGCTCTAACACACACACACACACACACACAGACTAGGACTCCCTGCAGGAATCAAATTAGAAAGAGTCCCTCATCTGTTATTCTTCCTGATTCCAAACTTTATGTTAGTATTTGATGTTGCTGTTTAGTTGCTAAGTCATGTCTGAGTCTTTTGCAACCCCAAGAATTGTAACCTGCCAGGCTCCTCTGTCCATGGAATTTCCCAAGCAAGAGTGGGTTGCCATTTCCTTCCCCAGGACATCTTCCCAACCCGGGGATCAAACTGGAGTCTTTACCACTTAGCCACCCGGGAAGCCCTTAAGTTAGTATAGGTTTGTTCATTCAACTAGCCTTCAGAATGCTAACCACCTTTGACATTATAAACAACAAGTCCTTATGAGTGAGAACAATAATTAAGTGATCATGCTATTATACATTACTGCATAAAAAATTCCATTGAGTCTAGCAAGAAATGGCTATTTTAGTTGTGTTTAGACTAAAACCTTGATTATCTACATCAGTGTTGGAAAGGAGATTGCAAAAGTAAACAACAGCTGCACATTAACTGGAAATGTCTCACAAGGCTTTGATTTCCATAAACCCTCACACCATTCTCTCTCCACGGTCATGTGGAGGACATCACAGTGATTTTCATTGTAGATGCTAAATGTCTACTTTGTGTCAGTCTCATCATCCCCAAACGTCATAAGCAATGCCACATCACCGTGAAGTACCACATGATGGTAAAGAGCCTGGATTTACTTACTTTATGGAAGAAGAACCGAGGTTCGGACACTGAGTCTACTCTCCTCTGTGCGATCTTGGGCAAGCCACTTAGCCTCTCTGAGCATCTAAAAGAAGCATAAACTACTGCATATCTCACCAGATCGGTGAGAGAAATAGATGAGTACTATCAGAAAGTACCCAGGGACTTCCCTGGTGGTCCAGGGGTTAAGAATCCGCCCGCCAAAGCAGGGGCCATGGGTTCGATCCCTGGTCCGGGAAGATCCCACACGCCACTGGGCAACAAACGCAGCGCACCTCCACCAGTGAGCCTGTGCTCTCGAGCCTGGGAGCCACAAACACTGAGCCCGTGGGCCACAGCTGCTGAAGCCCCCGCCACAGGGAACAGCCCCTGCTCGCAGAGAGAGCCCGCACGGCAACAAGACCGGGCGCAGCCAAAAGTAAATAGGTTCGTAAATAACCGAAACAAAAAGAGCACTCAGCACAGTGCCCGGCACAGAGTGACGGTTTATAAGCGTGAGCTGTTCCTACGAGCATATCCTCTTCCACAAAGAATTCTGTGCTGAACACTCAGGAGAAGCTCAATATAAACGTGATAATTTGTTACATGAGGGAGACGATAATCACAAATTGGACTACAATGCAGAGTAATTCTGGGAATTTAAAATGATTTTCTTTTTTAAAAAGTGCCTCCCTTGTTACCCGATTCTTCCCCAGTCTTTCTCGTTCCCCGATTTTATACTTTACTCAAGGCATCATTTCACGTTCCAAAATATTAGACTCTTATAGGTATTCAGAAGCCCCAGGAGAAATGGAATACATTTACAGACCCATAAACATCTAAATTAGTGCTATAAATGGGAAATAAAGTCTATAGTTGGAGGGTGCCCAATACATAATATGTTGTGGCAAAGAAGAGACTTCCTTTCTGGTGGCTGGAAAATCTATTTGCTCTAAGTATTCAATTTTCAAATGGATAATAAAAATAAATAATAGCATGCTTCTGCTTAAATTGCACCTTTCA
Organism: Redunca redunca; assembly: GCA_006410935.1. Classification (NCBI taxonomy): domain Eukaryota; kingdom Metazoa; phylum Chordata; class Mammalia; order Artiodactyla; family Bovidae; genus Redunca; species Redunca redunca. Next base: position 234,617 of record SJYQ01001850.1, on the reverse strand, counting down.
TGGGAGATCTCAAAGAGTCTTTCAACTGTTAATTTATGACCTCTGGGGAAAAGTAGGTGGCAAGTAATACCTTTCTTCCTCAAATGGAGAAACAGACATAGAGAGGCCCGAGTGACTTGTCCAAGGGCACAAGGCAGTCCCCAGCTTCAAGCAAAGCAGACGAGCTCATAAGAAGAAAATGCAGAGATATTCTCTGCAAATGATTAAGACCCACAGTTGTTGTTGCTCAGTCACTACGTCATGCCCTACTCTCTTTTTTCGACCCCATGGACTGTAGCCCACCAGGCTCCTCTGTCCATGGGATTTCCCAAGCAAGAATACTGCAGTGGTTGCCATTTCCTTCTCTAGGGGATCTTCCAGACCTAGAGATCAAACCTGAGGCTCCTGCTTGGCAGGTGGATTCTTTACCATTGAGCCACCAGGGAAACCCAAAATCCATATTATTTGACTATAAAGCCAGAGACACATTCTGACATGGGTCGTACAACTGTTAGACAACTGATACTAATTTTGTTGGTATACCAGTTGTCTGATTCCTCAAAAGCAGCTACTCTCAAGCTTTGTGGTTTATATCAGTAAATGTTGATTCTTTCTTATGCCTCTGCAGGGGGGCTGGGAGTGTCTAGGCCAAGCTCAAGGCTGAGTTCAGCCATGTAGCAGGCTAGTCTGTATCTTCTCCCCATGTCTCTCACTCCACGTGGAGCAGGGGTCTAGCCAGGGCAAGAGGCAGAGGAACAAGAAAACTAATTCCAACCATTCAAGTAAATCATGACTTTTCTCCTAATCCTATGTGCCACAGCAAGTCAATGACTGAACCATAACAGACAGATGGAGAAACAGGCCCTCCCCAATGTGAAGCCGAAAAGCCACATGGCCATGCCTCAGATCAGTTTCCTTGGAAGTACTCCACCCCCATGAAAGGAAGAGAAGGGAGTGAATGTTCCTAAACAACCATCGGATTTACCACATCAGCTCTTTCTCATTAATATTTCAGACTCTTCATATGTGCTAGGCTGGGGCCAATTCATATGCTTCTGTAATTTCTCCTGGACCAGTGTCTTGATCCCTGGCTTGGAAGGGTACAGTTTACATAAGATAGCAAATACCTCTTGCCATTTATCAGTATCTCCTTGATACCAAGTTTAAAATGCTAAGCAGAGATTTAAGAAGAAATCAGCTAATAAGGAAATAATACCCATCAATTTGGATGAAATTGCATGTGGTAGATCCATGTAAGTAACTTCAGCGTGTGGTCTATTCACAGATGCTCTTTCATGCCTGGGATTTCCAAGGAGCCAGAAATGTTTGAGGTCTATAAAAGGTGCCATGAAATGTTTTCAGCAAATGGATGCTTGCTGCAGAGGAGATCTCGTTCGCTACGGTTCTACCTCCCCAAAGCCTCAGAAAACTCAAGACGTCCAGGATGCCATGGGGGTTTTCTCCCTTGTTCCTTACGTCCTGTTATGAATCCGCATCCTCCAAAGTCATTCCCTGCTACCTCCACTCCCCTGCTCCAACCCTAGGTTGCTTCTCAACCTAGACCAAAATTTCCAGCTTTAATACATATTGTTGTTCAGTCACTAAGTTATGTCGAACTCTTTGTGACCCCAAGGACTGCAGCACGCCAGGTTCCCCTGTCCTCCACTATCTCCCGGAGGTTGCTCAAATTCATGTCCATCGAGTCGGTGATGCCATCTAACCATCTCATTCTCTGTCACCCCCTTCTCCTGCCCTCAATCTTTCCCAGTATCAGGGTCCTTTCTATCGAGTAGGCTCTTCACATCAGGTGGCCAAAGTACTGAAGCTTCAGCTTCAGCATCGGGATATTCAAGGTAGATTTGCTATAGGATCCACTGGTTTGATGTATGCTCACTGAGAATTAGACATTTTCTTTGTCTCTCTCCCTCTCCTTCCCTCCCTTCCTCCTTCTGTTTCTCTCTCTCTTTCTCCTCACACTATGAAGAGCCAAAAAAAAAAAGGACTAGGGCTCCAGTCTAGTCTGAATTTTCTAGACTGTGATGAGATTTAAAGAAGCTGCAGTCACTTTAGATGAGCGATGAGACTTCAGGACCTGAAAGAAGATTTCCCCGGTCTGCAAGGCCCCTGCAGGGCCGGCCTAGCTATAACAGGCAAGAAATAAGACCGCCCGTCCCCCGCACGCTTGTGAGGCCCAGCTTTCTCTCCGAGGTAGCAGCATCTCCTCCACATCACGGCCAACCCCTGCCTCCAGGCTCCAACTGAATCACTTTCCTTTCTGGTGAAATCTATAGGTTCCTGCCCAGAGAAGAGGGACTCCCACTGAGTCAGGACTCTTTCTCCAGGTTATATATGTCACAATTTTCCATGCTTTTAACAAGACTCAATTAAAAATTAATCGGCCCGGCATGGCAATTTGAGAGGTAATTGTTTCTTTTTCTGACTCCATGGCCATAGGCTAAAAGCACACCCAGAACCTAAATTAATCATCTAATTGGGATTTTTCCATTCTCCAGCCACTCAGCCTTCCAGGGGTCCCCGCGACATGCTACCTGACCTCAATAATTAGACTGCCCTGGTGCCCACTCTGTGGCTTTCTGGCTTACTTTCCCTTCCAACACCCTTTAGTAAGATGGAAAATAGCCACGTAGGCTGTTTACCTGGGTCTTCTCCAATGACCAACAGCCTTTATTTTCAGAAGCTAAAGGGCCGTCATAAGGATATACTGAAAACAATGCGGCAGGTTACTACAGACAGCTTAGTCTGGAATAGCAGAAGTTGGTTTCGACATAATGGCAGTCTGCATTGGTTACAGAAAGCATGGTCTGTTCATTCACCATGCAGTCTGTACACAAAGCATGAGCGACACGAAGATACAAGAGCTGTTATTTTTACACCTACAGAATGGTTTTCACATCGAACCATGTACATCCTCATTGAACACTCAGAGCAGCTCTGCAAATTATCATATTCTCTCTCATACAAATAAATCTATTGAGTAAAAGAAATCTGGTTAATAACAGAAGCATTTGTGTGTTGGCACAGAGCAGCTAACACACACACTACCTTTATACCGACTCAATATAAGAAATACGTTTTGTTTACTCTTCTCAAATTCAAGATTAACAGCAATCTTTTGGTTTCTGTAATGAAAGACGGTGAAGGCTTATATTTTATTATTTCATTTGTTAAACCTTGGCAGGAGTCTTGTGCTTTCCTAAAGAGACGGTATGAAAGACTCTATGTATTTTATTTTTTCTTAAGTTGCTACCTTGGGATAAACTAATCAAATGTTTTCACTATGTTCTTCACATAGGTTCATCCATCACACACTAGAAATGGAAAAAAAAATGTTTTGAAGGATTTGGAGTGATATTTATCTAAATGGAAGATTATTCCTTATGTATAGAATTACTATTCAGAAGACAAAGCTTGAGTTCTCTTTCCTCCATAAAACGAAACAGTAAAGAACGCGTCTTCATCATACGTTGTTCTCTCTGAATACACTCAAATTATGAATTTATAACTGTTTGCAAACTATTGTTGTTCTTCAAAGTTTTTGTGATCCAAAAACATATCTGGCATCTTGTAGGTCATTAAGAAATTAATTTTAATTGAACTGACCTAACCATACCCTTCAATCTCACACCAATAACTATTTTAAATGATACCAGTGATATATATGTTTTGTCAACTCTAAAACAATATGCACACATTAGGTATAAATATTAGTAAGAATTATAAGCATATGTCTGTATTTGAGATTAAGTTAATAGTATCAAAAGAGTTGTTCTTCTCTAGCCACTAGGATTTATTCTGCCAAGGCAGCCAATCTCTTCACAGTAGTAAATGCAGCTTTGATGAAACCTATTCCTTAGAGCTGCATGGAATAATGAAGGCCATCGCTTTAATTTACCGGGATTATTTACAGGTGTATAAAGAACAGTGCCAATTCTCTTTCAAAAATATTTATCAAAAAAGCAAATAAATAAGGTAGTGTACCAGTTTTATGTGTTCCGATAATCTTTACAATGGAACTATTATATTACTCAAGGGTTTCCCTGGTGGCTCAGACGGTAAAGAATCCACCTGCAACTCGGAAGACCTGGGTTCAATCCCCGGGTTGGCAAGATCCTCTTGAGGAGGGCATGGCAACCCACTCCAGTATTCTTGCCTGGAGAATCCCCATGGACAGAGGAGCATGACGGGCTACAGTGCATAGGGCCGCAGAGTCGGACATGACTGAACAACTAAGCACAGCGCATTATATTACTCAAAGGCCCTGCTTGCCTTCCGGAAGAGTCCTGGCTCTAGAGAAAAAAAAAAAAAAAAGCTTATAGGCATGCCTCTTCATCCCACTAGACATATTTTCCAAACAAGTAATTCTGCTTTTACTAGCTTCATCTCAGTCTTGAATAAGACAATCACTCATGCAGACAAACCATGGGGATTTTGCACTTAGTCTAATCGAGACAGTCAAACAGTGCTAAGAAGTTTCAACAGTGTTTACTTTACGCGTAACAAAGGGGACAAATTCAATCATTTTTAACTGGAGTATAATTGTTTTACAATGTTGTGTTAGTCTCTGCTGTACAACAGTGTGAGTCAGCTGTAAGCAGACATATGTCCCCTTCCTACTAAGCCTCTCTCCCCATCCCCCCCAATCCTCTAGGCCACCACAGGGCACTGAGCTGAGCTCCCTGTGCTTTAAAACAGCTTCTCACTAGGTAATTCTACTTTACTTATGGCAAAATTGTGTGTGTGTGTGTGTGTGTGTGTGTGTGCACGTGCGTTCAGTTGCTTCAGTCATGTCCGACTCTGAGACTCTAGTGGACTGCAGTCAGCTAGACCCCTCTGTCCCTGGGATTTTCCAGGCAAGAATACTATAGTGGGTTGTCATGCCTTCCTCCAGGGCATCTTCTCAATCCAGGGATCAAACCCGTGTCTCCTGCATTGCAGGCAGATTCTTTACGAATGAGCCACGGGGGAAGCCCCGAGTAGTGTGTCTATGTAAATTTTCATTTTACCTAATTTATCGTGTTCTGTACAACTCAGTGCTCACCCTGTCAGCTCTCAAATCTTATCTGAACAAAATAAAATTACTTCTGCAGCTGCTAATGGCATATTAGAGATGGCATGGATATCATTCTCCCCACTACCTGTTAATCATAACAGTCCCAGGATTTTATTATCGATCTCCAGGCAAAGCATCTCCCTGGAAAGAAGAATTTGCATCCGGCAGGAAGCTCTAGCCTCTTCCTGTTCATATCAGGAGAAACGCAAGGGGACTCCCAAAGACCTCTGACCCTTTCTCCAGGGTCGCGGTTGCCTTAGGGGCCTTTCACTGTTGAGAAGGAGCCACCAGCCTCCTTTCCCCGGTGCTTCCCCCCCTCCCTGCCCAGGCTCACCTGTGATCACCCAGGGTAGGAAGAAACGAAAGA
>SJYQ01001850.1:212623-229100 GCA_006410935.1 Redunca redunca | reverse complement strand
CCCCACCCCCAGGCTCTGATAACAGGGTTGCCTGCTGTAATTACAGGCTTTCGCTTCCCAGCTATCCAAATGACAGTCACACTCGAGACTGAAACTCCTTGGTCAGATGGAATCAATTACTGGGCAAAATTGGGAGGTTAATTTTCCCCAGAATGAGATATGCCTTTTAGCTTTGCCATCTCTTCCACTCCAGTTGGTGGCTTATTTGATCGCATTGTTCTCTGGCCATAGGAACCAAGTTCCATTAGGCAGGATTTCCAAAAGAGTTGATTTGAAAAGGAAACTCCATCAGCCCTCAAACTCAATACCCACTGAAGAGCACGCTGTTATTAACCAAGCAAATGGGGGACAATCACCAGGATTCACAGTGGACGGGCCTGAGGTTAATCCAATAGGAAGAGAGACAATTTTCCAGCGCAGCATCATTCACTGGAAGCCCTGATGCTGAAGCTGAAGCGCCGGTGCTTTGGCACCTGCGGCGAAGAGCGGACGCACTGGAAAAGACCCTGACGCTGGGAAAGACATAGAGCGGGAGGGGAGTGGGCAACAGAGGATGAGATGGTTGAACGGCATCACTGACTCAATGGACAGGAGTTTGAACAGATTTCAGGAGATACTGGAGGACAGAGGAGCCTGGTGTGCTGCAGTTCATGGGGTTGCGAAGCGTTGACTTAGCAACTAAACAATAACAGCCATTCCCTTTCTGAAGGTCCCCTGGCTATAACGTAGCAAGACCCAGGATGGGCGGAGCCTTCCTTTTTGGAAACTACCGTGAACATAAACCAATTCCTTCACTAGAATAACTTTCTAAGTATGATAAAGCATCTCTTTAAAAGCAAATAAAACAACCAGTGTTCATCTCCTCAAAATGGATTTGTCTCTGCTGGATGGCTTAGTGTAAAAATAAAAATAGCTTCCATTTAATAGAACATAATATAACAAGAATAATGATAACAACAGTGACCAAAATGTATTCAACCTATGCCATGTTTCCGGAAATGGTACGATTTTTTTATTTTCCTGAACTCAATTCTCTCAAAACTGTCCTCAACAGAGGCACTGAGAAGTCAGGAAACTCGCTCAGGTTCACCTGACTGGTAAGCAAGGGGCCAGAAGATGAACCCAGGTGACCTGACTCCAGAGTCTATGATTTAAAATCTCACCACCTTGTAAACTGCATCACTCCATATGCTCATAAATTCCAACATGAGAGATTCTCTCAACACTTTCTAGGTGGGGGGTTTGAAGCATAGAGATATTCATTCACTTAAGTGAATGAAGCTGCTATTCCACACCACGTCCGTCAGACTCAAAAGCCTGACCTTATCCATTAAAAACTCTACAGAGCCTCTGCAAAGAGCCACTTTTGCAAGATCTTGAATGATTGCTAAATCATTGGTGTGTGTGCACTATCACGTCCAACTCTTTGCAACCCCCTAGACTATAGCCCGCCAGGTTCCTCTGTCCATGGGATTTTCCAAGCAAGAATACTGGAGGGTGTCGCCATTTCCTACTCCAGGAGATCTTCCCTACTCAGGGATCGAGCCCATGTCATTAGCCCACAGATTCTTTACCACTGTGCCACCTGGGAAGCCCAAATCACTCATAGAGATTATCAAATCTAATATCTTTTATGCTCTTCCATTAATCTTCCTTAAGACTATAGCTAGATCAAATTTAGTGGATTTATATGACTCCTACGATAATATTATATCCTTACATTTTATCTGAAATCCTATATAGACGATTCTCTCACCCATCTCTTTTAAGAAGACACTCCCATAAGTGAGCACACACCTCAACAGGAAGTAGACATCGAGAGTTCAAATAGCTTGTAATATAGTCTTTGGAATTAAACATTGATGTTGTATCTGCTACTGAAACTCCACATTCTTATAATATCTGATAAGTTTAAAGGCAGGTATTTATTATGGCTCTTCAGTCTCTGGGTCAGAATAAAACCAGCCTCTGGTATCTGCTAACTGTATGCCATTCATTAGAAGTAGGGGCTTTCCAGGTGGCTCAGTGGTGAAAAATCCACCTGCCAAAGCAGGAGAAGTGGGTTCAGTCGCTAGGTGGGGAAGATGCCCTGGAGAAGGGAATGGCAACCCACTCCAGAATTCTTGCCTAGAGAATCCCATAGGCAGAGGAGCCTGGCGGGCTACAGTCCACGGGGTCACAGACAGTCAGACAGGACTGAGAAACTGCGCAACAACAACAACATCAGAAGTGGAAGTCGGTGGGTTCATGCAATCCTTAGAAAATGCGTCTTGAGTTTCTATTGCATACGAGCATGGTGTGGTGGTTTAGTCAGTTGTGTCCGACTCTTTGAGACCCCATGGACTGTAGCCCACCAGGCTCCTCTGTCCATGGGATTCTCCAGGCAAGAACACTGGAGTGGGCTGCCAAGCCCTCCTCCAAGGGATCCTGGGGATCTTCTCAACCCAGGGACTGAACCTAGGTCTCCCGGACTGCAGGTGGATTCTTTACCATCTGAGCCCCCAGGGAAGCCCTTTCCTCCCCTAAGGAGTACATGACTCTAATGAAGGCATCTGTGAGATAAGAATGGGGCCAAGGGGAAAGCAAGCAGCTCAGCTCAGTTCAGCTGTCATTCAGTCGTGTCCGACTCTCTGCGACCCCACGGACTGCAGCACGCCAGGCCTCCCTGTCCATCACCAACTCCCGGAGTTCACTCAGACTCATGTCCATTGAGTCGGTGATGCCATTCAACCATCTCATCCTCTGTCATCCCCTTCTCCTCCCGCCTTCAATCTTTCCCAGCATCAAGGTCTTTTCAAATGAGTCAGTTCTTTGCATCAGGTGGTCAAAGTATTGGCTTCAGCATCAGTCCTTCCAGTGAATACTCAGGACTGATTTCCTTTAGAATGGACTGGTTGGATCTCCTTGCAGCCCAAGGGACTCTCAAGAGTCTTTTCCAACACCACAATTCAAAAGCATCAATTCTTTGGTGCTCAGCTTTCTTTAGAGTTCAGCTCTCACATCCATACATGACCACTGGAAAAATCATAGCTTTGACTAGACAAACCTTTGTTGGCAAAGCAATGTCTCTGCTATTTAATATGCTGTCTAGGTTGGTCATAACTTTTCTTCCAAGGGGCATCTGTTAATTTCATGGCTGCAGTCACCATTTAATTGTTTGAAAACAATCAAAACTGAAATAGATAAAACAGATCAGTTTTCTTTCATTTGGGGGAGTGGGGGTGGTATTTACATTAGAGCAGGACTCCTTAGAGTTCATATATAAATTATAGAATTCATTATAAGAATTTATTCACCAGCATAATATTCTGGATCCCAGATGTCACAAAGTGAAGCTCACCTGTATTGAAATGATGTCTGGGACTTCCCTGGGGGTCCAGTGGTTAAGAATCCACCTGCCAGTGCAAAGGACATGGGTTTGATTCCTGGTTGGGGAAGATTCCACATGCCTCAGGGCAACTAAGCCCACGCACCACAACTCCTGAGCTTGTGCACTAGAGCCCGGGCCCTGCAGTGAGACGCCAGCACAGCGAGAAGCCGAGCACAGTGAAGGACAGCCCCCATTTGCTGCAACTAGAGAAAGCCGGGGAGCAACAACCAAGATCCGGCACACCCCAAAACAAAAGGTAAATTAATAAAAATTGTTTTTTAATGAAATGACATCTGAGATGATACTATACAGAATCAACTAAGAGGACATTCTATTCTTGGTAGACACCGAGAAATAGTGTTTCCTCTAAACCAAAAGAAACACACACACACATCCACACACACCCGTGCTATGCCCCATCACTCTTTGGACCGGCATAACGTGGCTTCTGGATTCAGAGAGGACACGGCACCACATGGCTCTGGATCGCCCTTCCTCTTCTTCCCCTTACTCTCAGCCCTGGCCGTTCTTCCCATGGGCTCTGTTTTCTTCCTTGCAAAAGGTAGTTCCCAGTAAGAGCAGGAACACAGGTGCAGCTTGAGCGCTGACTCTCCCCAGTTACAGCAACTCTAGTGTGTAGGTGTAGAAGCAGCCCTCGTAACGGGGCTTTCTCATTATTATTATTTTGTGGTCAAAAGGTTGCATACACTATTTTTTTTTTCTGCTGCTAAAGCTTAGAAAGGGTGGAAAGCAAAATATTTTGATAATTATTCAGGCCATCAGGTTACATAAGAGGTTCCGCAGCTTTCTGCATCAGACTTGAACAGTTGAAACCACAAATTCTGTTTTTGCAGCCATAAAACACTCGTGGCAAAAAAAAAAAAGAGAGAGAGAGAAAGAGAGAGAGAAAAAAAAAATAATAAAATCCATTTTCCATTCGCTTGAAACTTATAAAATTTAATGTGGTGAAAAATGACAGTTTATTCCCCGTAGGAAACGGCTCGGAGCTGTGTTTCACGGGCAGGGTGTGGAGACGGCCGTGCACATTTGCAGTCCCTGAACACTGCAAGAAACCTGCATGCTGCAAGAGGGTGTCACAAGGCAAAACATCTACGTGAGAAGGTAATAAGGCCTCGATTAGAAGGAAAAGCTGTGCTTTCTCACTGAAATAACTAAGCTGCAATAACAGCAGAGGATGGCACATCAGCGTGAGAAATAGATGCAGGCACACATCTGAGAGTAGACGTTCCCAGGCAGGACTGATGACATTTTGCTCTGTTTTTCAGACTGGAAAACATTGAATTGTTTTTTGTTTTTTTTTTGAGATGGCATTAGTTGCGATCTCTGTAAAATACAATATTCATATAATATTTGTCTCTTTATGATTCTATCTAAAAGCAAAATTAGGGCATCTGATGTTGAGTAGCGAGAACATAAGCTCTGGGCCTGTAAGTAACCGGAGGAATAGCTGTTGGTTTGTCCTTTAACTCCTCCAGCCTGGATTACTTTTCTGTAAAGTTAATGGTTGGGCTAAGTGCCTTCTAAGCTCGAGTTTAACATTGGGATATAGTTGCTTTACCGTGTTGTGTTCGTCTCTGCCGTAAAATGAAGTGAATCAGCTGTACGCGAACACAGATCCCCTTCTTCTTGGAACTCCCTCCCACCCTCTCCCTGTGCTCCCGCTCGTGGCCATCACAGAGTCCGAGCTCCCTGTGCTCTCCGGCAGCTTCCCCCTAGCTGTCTATCTGACACACGGTAGTGTATATATCGGAGAAGGAAATGGCACCCCACTCCAGTATTCCTGCCTGCAATATCCCATCCACTGAAGAGCCTGACAGGGACAGTCCCTGGAGTCACAGAGCCGGACACGGGCAAGCTCGAGGCACACGCTGACGGCCTCATCTGTTCACACATCAGTGCTGCTCTTCCAGCCGACACCACCCTTCCTCTTCCCCTCTGTGTCCACATTTCCAGTCCTATGTCTGCATCTCTATTCCTGCCCTGGAGATAGGTCATCTGTACCATTTTCCTAGATTCTACACACATGTGTTAATATAGGATATTTAACAAGGAGAAGGGGGAAGCAGAGGATGAGATGGTTAGACAGCACCACCCACTCAATGGACATGAATCTGAGCAAACTCTGGGACACAGTGAAAGACAGGGAGGCCTAGCGTGCAGTATGGAGTCCATGGGGTTGCAAAGAGTTGGACATAATGACTCAACAACAACAACAATTAAAGTTCTATAGGAATTTTTTAAAAGGATAATTATCAGGTCAAGGGAGCTTTGAACCAAGCAACAAATAGCCAAGTAACTGAAAACAAGAACGACTTTGACTAAACCTGAGTGAAAATGAACATTACCTGTGTGGAATGTCTGAGTCCCACGATTGCTTCAGTCATATATTTAATGTTTTACTACGTATATCTCTTACCTATTGCCATAATAATGCTGGGGCCACTCTGAAACTCAGTGGCCTAAAGCGATGCGCGTCTATTACTGCTCCAGGGTCTGTGGGTCAGCCGGGCAGTTCTTTTGATCTGGTGCAGGTTCAGGTGCCTTCCACTGGGTTTAGGGTTTGCTTATAATTAACTGTTCATGAGGTTCACTGGTGGACCAGCTGGGGGATCCTTGTAACAGGACAGCCTCACTTACGTGTCTCGTGACTCACTGCCTTCCGACTGGAGTAACAGAGGTCATACAGCCAAACGTTTCTCATCATCAAGGAAAGTAGCATAAGTTTGTGCTCGTGGAGCATGGGATGTGTCCTGGGCGAGAGAAGAGACAAACAAGGCCACTTAAAGCACATGCTCAGAACCGGCACGTTGTCATACTCACCACGTGTGACTGGTAAAGGCAAGTTGCAAGGCGGTCCAGGTTCTAGGGATGGGGAGATAGAGACCGTACCTTCAGGAGAGCCACTGGGAAGTCACATTGTAATATGTGTGGATTTCAGAGGTGTGGCAATTGACTATACATAGACACTGGTATGGCTGAAAGTATCATCTTTATTTTATTTTCTAATGGTAAAAAATAGGTCCCTACCAGGGGGAAGGATGGGGGTAAAGGATAGTTAGAGAGTTGGGGATGGACATGTACACACTGACATTGAAAATGGATAACAAACAAGGTCCTACCGTTGGTACAGGGAACTCTGCTCAACCTTATGGGGCCTCCTAGATGGGAGGGGAGTCTGGTGGAGAATGGATACGTGTTTACATAAGGCTGAGTTGTTCTGCTATGCATTTGAAACTATGACAATAGTGTTAGTTGGCTATATAGAATATTAAAAAAATTTTAATGGTCTCTCTACTTATTAGGTTCAGTTCAGTTCAGTCACTCAGTCGTGTCCGACTCTTTGCGACCCCATGAATCGCAGCACGCCAGGCCTCCCTGTCCATCACAAACTCCCGGAGTTCACTCAAACTCATGTCCATCAAGTCAGTGATGCCATTCAGCCATCTCATCCTCTGTCGTCCCCTTCTCCTCCTGCCCCCAATCTCTCCCAGCATCAGAGTCTTTTCCAATGAGTCAACTCTTCGCATGAGGTGGACAAAGTATTAGAGTTTCAGCTTTAGCATCATTCCTTCCAAAGAAACCCCAGGGCTGATTTCCTTTAGGATGGACTGGTTGGATCTCCTTGCAGTCCAAGGGACTCTCAAGAGTCTTTTCCAACACCACAGTTCAAAGGCATCAATTCTTCGGTGCTCAGCCTTCTTCACAGTCCAACTCTCACATCCATACATGACCACTGGGAAAACCATAGCCTTGACTAGATGGACCTTAGTCAGCAAAGTAATGTCTCTGCTTTTGAGTATACTATCTAGGTTGGTCATAAGTTTCCTTCCAAGGAGTAAGTGTCTTTTAATTTCATGGCTGCAATCACCATCTGCAGTGATTTTGGAGCCCCCAAAAATAAAGTCTGACACTGTTTCCACTGTTTCCCCATCTATTTCCCATGAAGTGATGGGACCGGATGCCATGATCTTTGTTTTCTGAATGTTGAGCTTTAAGCCAACTTTTTCACTCTCCTCTTTCACTTTCATCAAGAGGCTTTTGAGTTCCTCTTCACTTTCTGCCATAAGGGTGGTGTCATCTGCATATCTGAGGTTATTGATATTTCTCCTGGCAATCTTGATTCCAGCTTGTGCTTCTTCCAACTCATCGTTTCTCATGATGTACTCTGCATATAAGTTAAATAAGCAGGGTGACAATATACAGCCTTAACATACTCCTTTTCCTGTTTGGAACCAGTCTGTTGTTCCATGTCCGGTTCTAACTGTTGCTTCCTGACCTGCATATAGGTTTCTCAAGAGGCAGGTTAGGTGGTTTGGTATTCCCATCTCTCTCAGAATTTTCCACAGTTTATTGTGATCCACAGAGCCAAAGGCTTTGGCATAGTCAATAAAGCAGAAGTAGATGTTTTTCTGGAACTCCTTTGCTTTTCCATGATCCAGAGGATGTTGGCAATTTGATCTCTGGTTCCTCTGCCTTTTCTAAAATCAGCTTGAACATCTGCAAGTTCATGGTTCACTGTTGCTGAAGCCTGGCTTGGAGAATTTTGAGCATTACTTTACTAGCGTGTGAGATGAGTACAATTGTGCAGTAGTTTGAACATTCTTTGGCATTGCCTTTCTTTGGGATTGGAATGAAAACTGACCTTTTCCAGTCCTGTGGCCACTGCTAAGTTTTCCAAATTTGCTGGCATATTGAGTGCAGCACTTTCACAGCATCATCTTTCAGGATTTGAAACAGCTCAACTGGAATTCCATCACCTCCACTAGCTTTGTTCGTAGTGATGCCTTCTAAGGCCCACTTGACTTCACATTCCAGGATGTCTGGCTCTAGGTGAGTGATCACACCATCGTGATTATTTTGGTCATGAAGATGTTTTATGTACAGTTCTTCTGTGTATTCGTGCTACCTCTTCTTAATATCTTCTGCTTCTGTTAGGTACACACAATTTCTGTCCTTTATTGAGCCCATCTTTGCATGAAATGTTCCTTTGGTATCTCTAATTTTCTTGAAGATATCTCTAGTCTTTCCCATTCTGTTGTTTTCCTCTATTTCTTTGCATTGATGGTTGAGGAAGCCTTTCTTCTCTCTCCTTGCTATTCTTTGGAACTCTGCATTCAGATGTTTATATCTTTCCTTTTCTCCTTTACTTTTCACTTCTCTTCTTTTCACAGCTATTTGTAAGGCCTCCCCAGACAGCCATTTTGCTTTCTTGCATTTCTTTTCCATGGGGATGGTCTTGATCCCTGGCTCCTGTACATTGTCATGAACCTCAGTCCATAGTTCATCAGGCACTCTATCAGATCTAGGCCCTTAAATCTGTTTCTCACTTCCACTGTATAATCATAAGGGATTTGATTTAGGTCATACCTGAGTGGTCTAGTAGTTTTCCCTACTTTCTTCAATTTAAGTCTGAATTTGGCAATAAGGCGCTCTTGATCTGAGCCACAGTCAGCTCCCAGTCTTGTTTTTGCTGACCATATAGAGCATCTCCATCTTTGGCTGCAACCAACATAATCAATGTGATTTCGGTGTTGACCACCTGGGGATGTCCATGTGTAGAGTCTTCTCTTGTGTTGTTGGAAGACGGTGTTTGCTATGACCAGTGCATTCTCTTGGCAAAACTCTATTAGCCTTTGCCCTGCTTCATTCTGTATTCCAAGGCCAAATTTTCCTGTTCCTCCAAGTGTTTCCTGACTTCCTACTTTTGCATTCCAGTCCCCTATAATGAAAAGGACATCTTTTGGGGGTGTTAGTTCTAAAAGGTCTTGTAGGTCTTCATAGAACTGTTCAACTTCAGCTTCTTCAGCGTTATTGGTTGGAGCACAGACTTGGATTACTGTGATATTGAATGGTTTGCCTTGGAAACGACCACAGATCATTCTGTCGTTTTTGAGATTGCATCCAAGTACTGCATTTCGGACTCTTTTGTTGACCATGATGGCTACTCCATTTCTTCTGAGGGATTCCTGCCCACAGTAGTAGATATAATGGTCATCTGAGCTAAATTCACCCATTCCAGTCCATTTTAGTTCACTGATTCCTAGAATGTCGACGTTCACTCTTGCCATCTCCTGTTTGACCACTTCCAATTTGCCTTGACTCACGGACCTGACATTCCAGGTTCCTATGCAATATTGCTCTTTATAGCATCAGACCTTGCTTCTATCACCAGTCACATCCACAGCTGGGTATTGTTTTTGCTTTGGCTCCATCCCTTCATTCTTTCTGGAGTTATTTCTCCACTGATCTCCAGTAGCATATTGGATACCTACTGACCTGGGGAGTTCCTCTTTCAGTATCCTATCATTTTGCCTTTTCATACTGTTCATGGGGTTCTCAGGGCAAGAATACTGAAGTGGTTTTCCATTCCCTTCTCCAGTGGACCACATTCTGTCAGACCTCTCCACCATGACCCGCCCGTCTTGGGTGGCCCCACAGGACATGGCTTTCATTGAGTTCGACAAGGCTGTGGTCCTAGTGTGATTAGATTGACTAGTTTTCTGTGGTTATGGTTTCAGTGTGTCTGCCCTCTGATGCTCTCTTGCAACACCTAACATCTGACTTGGGTTTCTCTTACCTTGGACTTATTGTCTTCCTGTGATTTTTTTTTTTTTTTTTTTTTGCTGTGAATCCACTTTTTGTCATTTAGTTGCTAAGTCACATCTGACTATTTTGCACCCCCATGGGTCGTAGCCCACTAGGCTCCTCTGTCCATGGGATTCTCCAGGCAAGAATACTGGAGTGGGTTGCCATTTCCTTCTCCAGGGGATCTTCACGACCCAAGGCTCTAAGCCATATCTTCTGCTTTGCAGGCGGACTCTTTACCACGGAGCCATCTGGGAAGCCCATAGTCCATTCTACTTACCACCATTCAGCACCATGTCTGGTCAAACCATCATTTGGAGCTAATTAATCCTGAATGAATTATGGTAACATTGACTATCTATCTACCTTTGGATTAATGGTGTGGAAACTTTCATTACAATTAAAAATATATAAATTTGAATCTGAAATTGGTCCTAACCTAGCTGTTATACAGAAAAGGATAGATATAATTCTTGTGCAGTCTGGAATCTAAAATATTAGTCACAATTAAAATCTAGAGATATGGAGGATGTGAGATCATATACTATCTTTCTGCTATTCTTAGTTGATGATTTAATCTTTTGAGTCTCAATTAGCTTTTCTTCAAGAAAAATCCCCAAAATTTACTTATTCAAAGTGTCTTCTAATGGTATGTTCTATCATTGTAAGTGGACTCAGTTTATCAACACTCCTAACTGGTACTACAGCACCTATAATTTACTGAAGTCATAGAACATATTTTCATTTAAATATTCTGAGTACTCACAGTATCTAAATAAGTAAAAATACCCAAGTTATATGTTATAGATTGACGTCAGTAAATGGCTTTGAAGAAACTTAGCCAGGAACAAGTCTTGAGCTTCTGCAGATAAAGACTAATTTCATTCTACTGGGCTTCCCTGGAGGCTCAGCAGTAAAGAACCTGCCTACGAATGCAGGAAATGCAGCTTTGATCCCTGGGACAGAAAGAGCCTCTGGAAAAGAGAATGGCAACCCACTCCAGTATTTTGCCTGGGAAATCCCATGGACAGAGGAGCCTGGTGGGCTATAGCGAATAGGGTCACAAAGAGTCAGATGCAACTTAGTGACTAAATGACATCAGTAACAACAATTTCCTTCTGGTAAACTTTATCAGTACTTTTCTTGCAACATGCCTGTGGAAAACATTAAAAATGCTCTTTCATACAAATGTTTTCTAATACTGTAACTGCTTTCCACCAGTCATGTTCAAATCTTGCCTTATTCTATCAGCCACTTTACATCCTGGTAGATTAATATGACTGAAAGGAGAGAAATATTTGAGATCAAACATGGTACTGAAACTTGTTATTTCTTGTCTCATTTTCTGTTATACTAAAAAGAGCTGGTAAGTTAAAAAAAATTACACAAAATAATTATTATAGTTCATAAACATTGTACCACAGAAACATATAATGGACATACGGATGTAGACCATTGTTTTCCTTTTTAGAATGAGTTCTAGTGATGCTTATGAGAATGAGACTTACTTTTATGCTCAACATGTCCTTAAACCTTTTAAAAATTTCAAACCATTTAAAGACACAAGGTGAAGAAAACACATTAGAAATTTCCCAATAATGAACTATAAAAACATAATATTACCAACTTAAAACCAACATTATTCCCCTCCTTGTTAGACTTTGGCACTTTTCAGCATTAGATACAATTAAAAATATTTTTGAAGAATATAACTGAGTTTTCAATTTGAGAAGAAAAATGTACTGCTTGAAATACTAGCTAATGCGCAAATACAAAAACTGAAAAGTAGCTAAATATAAGACAGAGACACCCGAAGAAGTGATTTCTTTAGCATTTTAAAACTTGGTCTATACCAAAGCCACAGCTTTTTTGCGGATGCAGATGTGTGCCTCAGAGTGCTTCCAGCTGGCACAGCAGTGACAAGGTGCATATGCTTTTTCATACTTTTTGTTGTTTATACAAAGCTATTTTGGTTGACTCCACACAAATATGGGGAAATAGAAGCTTGAGTCCACCACTGGAATTATTCAAAAAACACAAAGAAAACCCATGTGTTTCATTCATACAGCAATTGGGGTGAATGTGGTTTTTGGCCAACATTTTCCAGAAAACCACCTAGACCCACAAATTTCTTCTGAGACCAGAGACGCAGGCAGAATCCCAGCTGACGGGTCTCACTGAGTCTGGAGATGCAGACTTGTCCAAGTTGTACATTCCACATTTTCCTGATCTCTTGGAAGATCAGAGGAGGTTTATGGAACTAGGAAGCACTCAGGGAGCTTCCCAGGGGGCTCAGGGGTAAAGAATCTGCCTGCCAATGAAGGAGGCGCAGGCGACGTGGGCTCAGTCCCAGGGTCAGGAAGATGCCCTGGAGGAGGAAGTGGCAACCGCCCCCAGTACCCTTGCCTTGAGAATCCCATGGACAGAGGAGCCTGGCGGGTTATGGTCCATCACGTCGCAAAGAGTGGGACACAACTGAGCACACAGGCCCCACACAGGAAGCAGTGAAGCAGTGGGTGCCTTTCAGATTCTAGTGGAGGAAGAAGTCCAGGTGGGCTGCCTCCAACCGCTCAGGGCCGAGGCGGCCTCCGTGGCTGTGTCCCGTGGTCCGTGCTCACATTCGGGCTCACATCCCGGCTCTCCAGGCTCACATCCGGACTTCGCTCCTGACGCCTGTTGAGGATCCCGGATAAGTCACTTAATCATGCCTTACCTCCGTTTCCTCACGTAGAACATGAGGATAAGAGCATATAACTCACTGCGTTCTCGTTAGCAGGAAATATGATTGTACATGCAAATCTGCTTACCACAGTGCCTGGAACGCTTCAAACAAACTGGGTTTGAAATGTTAGCTGTTGAATTGTTCTTTCTTTTGTCATCATCATCATTAGTCATTTGCAACCAAACACATACAAAGAAGTCTGACCGTCGTAAATCTGACATCGACCTTATATATCAGGTAAAATGCTTATTGCTAAGAAACGAATTCTTAGAGAATCCCTAATTGGAGGATCCCTCCTATGGAGAACCACCATTAGGCTCTGATGCTGGCAAATCATTAAAGGGGACCAAACGTCCTGTCAGTCAGGCCTGTCCCCGCCTCTGAGAGCACCATTAACCCCTGGACTCCCCGGTCAGCATTTATGGAGGGCCACACTGGGCAGCAGTGGGACTAAAAGAAGGAGGAAAATTGCCCCGCACCGGGCAGACGCATGGCACAGAGAGGAGACAGCCATATTCTCAAACAAAGATCAGGCATGAACGCATCCGCACCAGCATCGGAAAACAGCAGGGTGACCAAGGGGAGCATGGGAACACAGCGCCTAAAGGGCTGCGGAAGGCTGGACACAAGAAGGGACACACTGGCCATGATTTGGAAGATGAGAGGAAGTCAACAAACAGGAAAACGCGGGGGAAAGGACTCTACAGATAGAATAGCAGATACCAAAGGCAGACATAGACATCAACCAAGTAACCTTCAAGCAGGAATTATGGGAACAGAGCTCTCCCTCCCCAGTTATGCAGAAAACGAAATGACTTAAAAAACATAGGCCACAGATGCCTACGCAAACCTCAAGCCTAAAAAAAAAAGAGAGATCCAAAAATAGCACAAAAAAGAGAGAAAAATGATACTTGCTTAGATAACGGGACATTTTACTTGCTTTGGGGGGAAAAAAAAAATCTCTCCTTGAATGCCTTCTCTCCACAATCAGAATCTTTCTCTTTTTAATGGACCAGAGGAAACGAAGTAATATTTATTGTGTCTCTTGCGTTTGCTCCTTACAAAAACGGCATTAGCCTCATATGGAAACACTTTGACAGGCCCCTGAAAATAATTCCTTAACCACAAACATGTCTTCTACTTGTCTGATCTCAAATTGTTCCAAGGGAGTATCACAATTTCAGGTCAACTCTAAGGGTATGACAGGCGTTATCAGTCCGTTACCATGAATGATATATGAGGGCGAGGCCGCAGCCTTGGCACGGCAAGAGAGTCTGCAGCTGGCGGTCCCGGCCCGGTCCCGGAGGGTGTCTGCCTTGCCGGTAACATTCCTGTCCCACCTGAAGACGCTTGCTGGCAGCTCCTCCACACAGATGAAGGGAGGAACAATGGACCTTCTCTCTGTGCTCATCACCCAGATACCATCTCGGAACCTCCGTGCACCGTGATTACTGGGAGCAAAATGACCCAGGTAGGATTTCACATCCAAGCTCTGGATACGGGAGGGACAGAGATGCCAGCACACAAACAAGCCCTCTCCCCGCGCTCCACCCCTCCTCGCCCCCCGCGTCCACCTCCGTGGTGCTCTTTTGCTTCTAACTGGCAGACACTTGATCTACAGGAGGGCTTTGTTCTCAGAGCGCACAGGCCGCTGGAGACCGACTGATACATGTGGGAAAGGGGCGCCATATCACCGCACCTGTCGCGGGGGACGCCCTCCCGCCCTCCCTTCCCGCAGCCCCATTGTTCACCGCCTGGTTCTGTTTCGGGAGCGGCAGAAGCCCACAGTCGCCAGCATTCAACATGAACAGGCACAAAGATGGGGCCAGAAGGTTCCCTGCAGCTCGGTGTCTCCCGAAGCCTGCCCAGTGGCCTATTTCAACAGTTAAGTGTAGCAACCCTATCTCTTTTCAGAGCTGCGGCTTGTAAGAACCAGCACAAGGTAACAACGCAGGCGTTTATTTGGGCCGTCCATTGAACAAGACTGGCGTGAATTCCCTACACACACACACACACACACACACACTATTCACATTTGGTATCCTCATTCAACGTTGTTCCTGTTTGGCATCCTCAAGTCAATCCTATCTGTTACTTTAGTGAAAGTAAATAGACTTGAGATCAAAGGTAACAGGGAATTTTAACTTCCAAGAGAGCGGGCTGCAGGACCCACACCGTTTCCCAGCCACCTCCTTGGAATGCCGGCCGAAATCAAGTGACTTGACATACAGGTCTTAACAACAGAGAACACACTCAAATACAAAGGAGCTAAAAAGAAGCCACGCAGCCACAGCCTGAGTAGCCGTGCTGCAGGGAAGCAAGGCCAGACTGAGAAGCTGGACGGCCCAGCTGTTTAGCCGGTGTCCGTTACCATGTGGACACTAAAATGTTAGATTCTAACCGCTCGATGGTGGTAACAACACATCACAAGACCTGGAAATGGAAAAAGCCCATTAAATCATCAAGGAATGCCTCTGCCAGCACCGAAGGCACTTCCCAGAGAATATTCCTTAAAACGCCCCTTGAGATGTACTCCAAAGACCAAGTCATTTTATCCACCTCCTGAAGAGCGCAATCCATCTATCTTCAGTATCCGATTGCTGTTATGAAATTAAACTTTGGCCTCAAAAGCATTGTCCCATACCCAATGAGTCCACGGTACCAGGTTTTCATTAAGGACCAGTCGTAACCCTTGGAGGAGGCAGGAAAGGTCATTCTATCCATTCCCCTACCTCCGGGCAGGTCTCGTGTGAAATGACACCAGCCTGGCTCTTATTATAAAAATTCCCAGAGCAGGAAGTTCTGTAAGCCCTGTTGTAATAGTGCTTTCCCATGACACATAACCCTCGTGTAGAAAGCGCTTTCTACAGTCTAGACAAAATCCCTCCAACCATAGTTTAAAAGCGTGTTCCCGCAGGAGCCGAGGACTATTTATCACCCTCAGTGCATCGCGTGGACCTG
Organism: Redunca redunca; assembly: GCA_006410935.1. Lineage (NCBI taxonomy): Eukaryota > Metazoa > Chordata > Mammalia > Artiodactyla > Bovidae > Redunca > Redunca redunca. The sequence goes on along the minus strand of SJYQ01001850.1, from coordinate 213,441 downwards.
CAGAGAGTGACAATTTAATAGTGCTGCCTCTGTATTATAGCTTTTGTAGCCTAGTCTTGATTTCAGTTAGGATTTTCCTACCCACGTTTATCACAACAAAAGGTGATGTGGGCTTCTAGAATGCAAGGGTTGTTTTCCTTGTTGCTGCTTATGGGCATTGCTCTTTATTTTGACTAGCTATGAAAATAACATTGAAAATAGAATAGCACTCTCCTGATGAGACAGTTAATTGAGATGTTAAGTGTGATGCAAATCCATTTAATGTTTTAATTTCATATCTCATTTTCCTTTTATTGAAAGAATCATAAAGAGATGTACTAAACCAATTAAGTGTGTAAAATCTGAAATCTAAAAACCTACAAGTATTTTTAAAATCTTACTGAAGTATAGTTGATTCATAATGTGTTAATTTCTGTCGTGCAGCAAAGCGATTCAGTTTTACATACATATATACATAGGTTGGGGCTTCCCTGGTGGCTCAGACTGTAAAGAATCTGCCTGAGATGCAAGAGAGCAAGATGTGATCCTTGGATCGGGAAGATCCCCTGGAGAAGGGCATGGCTACCCACCCCAGTATTCTTGCCTGGAGAATCCATGGACAGAGGCGCCTAGTGAGCTACAGCCCACGGGGTTGCAAAAAGTCAGACACGATGGAGCAACTAACACACTTTATACATATTTGAACATTCTTTTCCACTGCAGTTCAGCACAGGATATTGACTCTGTCCCCCTGGGCAGCACAGGAGGACCTTGTTGCTTGTCCATCCCGTGTAACAGTTGGCATCTGCCGCTCCCGAACCCCCGCCCCATCCTCCCCC
>SJYQ01001850.1:119501-212539 GCA_006410935.1 Redunca redunca | reverse complement strand
TGTTCACCATGCAGCATGCCAACTGTGCATCACTTCCATTACTTAAAATAGAAAAGAGGAGAGAATCTTACTGACAATCTGAGTTACTGTAAGTAATTGAAAGTAATGAAATAGCATCTCTGCATATTACATCTTTAACTGCTCTTTTCAAAATTATAATGAAGCCTCAGTCGTCTTTTAATAAGGAACCTGGAAATGTAGAACCTGAGTTTATGCTTTCGACAAGTTTATTATCTGCCTTTCAACCAATGGGTGAGAATAGGCTTACCAACAAGATCCTTTGAGGAAAGAAATCAGAATCGATTACTTTCATGATATTGTTATTTTCTCCACTTTTGAAAAACAAAGTTTACCAGAATAAGTTTATGCTAAAATGTATGTTTTCATATTAACATTTAGAAAAGTTTCTAAAAGGTGTCACATTGATAAAAATGAAACAACATACAATAAGTTTTGTGATGGAGTCATTTGTACTTCGTGTTTATTTCAGATTTGAGACAAAATTTGAAAGCATTAAATTCTGTGTGTGTTCAGTCATCTCTGACTCTTTTCCAACCAGCAGGGCCCACCAGGCTCCTCTGTCCACGGGATTTCCCAGGCAAGAATACTGGGCTGGGTTGCCATTTCCTCCTCCAGGAAATTGTCCCAACCCAGGGACTGAACGCGTGTCTCACATCTCATGCATTAGGCAGGCCGATTCTTTGCCACTGCGCCATCCTGGAACCATGACATTCTAAAGGGTGAAAATGTGAGGAATCACTGTCACCCTTATTCTGTATTGTGTTGGGTGGGGAGTTGGGGGCAGTGTTTTCTTCAAGTTCGCAAGGATAGGAGTTTTCCAATGAACATTCCAATGTAAATTTTCTAATAAAGTTGTCAAGCCAGACTTTCTTCACATATCGTGATAAGAAAGTTTAGCCTTTTGAAAATTTTTAAGATAGAGATGGCGTCACTCAAAGTAGGTCTGAAACCTTACAAGCATTTTATGTCACCTCCATGACACGAGGCTCCTGTAAGCCTACAGTCCTGTGTATGAGACTACTATTAGGGTGCTCCCACATAAAATTGTGGGCGAACTTAATTTTCAAGTCTCTGTCTCCAAAGAAAGACAGACCTCCGTGGGTCTCTGAACTCAGCCAGAGTTGTTGTGAACACACTCACTCACCTGCACCATCACCACCAGTTCACGCTTCACTGAGTGCTTACCAGGCGCTAAACACGCCACAGTATCATAGGATTTGACTTTCATCACCACCCTGTGAAGTGAGCACTGTCGTGACTTCCATTTTGCAGGTGAGGTTCACCAAGGTTAGGCACGCTGCCAGGGGTCACACAGCTGGGAAGCAGTGCGGCCCGGATTTGGACCCCAGGCTGTGCTCGGCACCAGGCTTGGCTCTGCTTTTACCGTCACTTCGCGCCCCTGTGTCCTGTGTCCAACCAAGGCAGCAGCTTGGAATCATCACACGTGTGAAGCGTGCAGAAAGGCAAATCAGACCTGAATTGAAGACGGCTTTTTAAACACCTCAGTCTCACGATCCATAAGAAGGAGAGTGACATTAACCCCCTTGGTTAGATTTGCTTTTCTTTGTTTAAAAACTGGGAGGCACTCAAATTGCCTTACTACTTCTGATCTAATCATCACCCGGAGGATCTGTAGGTCACACGGAAAAGAATGAGACCAGCCACCTACCCTTCTACCAGAAACAGGCACAGGAGCAGCAGTTAAGCATGCCAGAGCCACTTCTGGGGACATTTCTAAACCGCCGCCCCCACCCCCACGTCCCAAAAGAGTGGATTAAGGTACAGGAAGAAATAGGACAATCAGAAAATCATTACAGGCACGCCATATTCAATAAAAACAATTTCTCATTTTAATTAAAGATATTGCCGCTTTTTGTTCGGCCATCCATCATTTCATGTAAACTGTAAACAGGAAGAATTCCATTATAACGAATTGTTCCTTTTGGAGGGTTCGGGGGAATATTGAAAAGTAGAGCTTCAGCATTTAGGTTAAAGAAAAAAAAGCACATAACGGCTATTAGATGTAATTAGTTCCTTTGTGACACAGGAAGTTATTATTTGACACAACTGGCAGTTTTAGATGATTTTAGAAAGTTTGTCTCTGTGGTGAGGGTGCTCATTGCCAGGAGCAAACGGATGAGCTTCAAAGCCTGTTGGTTTGGATCACTGGAAACAGATAATCAACAGATGATGGAGAGAAAAGTGCCCCCACCCCCTTCCCCCCCCTTTTTTTTTCCTTCTAGATCTCCTTGTCAAAGGATGATTGATACATGGGGAGCAGCCCTTGAGATGCCAGCCACTGCCTGAGGCACTTCCTATAATCAAAGCACACGCCCACCCAGAGCTAATTAGACCTTAGATTAGTGTCAACTGATTGATTTAAAGCAGCCTTCCTCCCATCTCCCCGCACCAGGAGGATGGGGTTGGTCTCCAACCCCGCTCTCTCAAGAGACAGGCGAATTATTCATGGGAGCTCCGGGGAGGAGACTTAGAGACAACGCAGCTAAAACAGAACCGGAAGAACCTTTACAGAAGGAAAGCAAGAGGGAGGAGAGAGAGAAAGAGAAACCGCCGGAGAGTGAAAGAGAATGGATCTTGCTTCCGACTGCAAGGAGACCTCTCGGTCCAATGTGTTGAGTTAAGTTAGGGAGAGTGTTTGTGATGTTTGAAAGAAAATTATTTGCAATTTAACCTAGGAGGGTTCTGAGTACATTTGGCTACAATTTAGATACCATTATTCAAAGTCTTTTCCCTTCATTTTTCCCCCTTCTCCTTTATAAATATATGAGCCGGGAACATTCAAAGTTGTCTTAATGGATTAAGCAGAGACAAGGCTGAAAAGAGCAAATTAAAAACGAAACAGTTACAGCTGTTAGAACTGGCATTGGGCAGGGAGAGGTAAAAAAGATTTCTCTGCTCCCAGGATAAAGGCAATTTCACAAAACACCAGGCCCTTGTAGAGTTCAGACACAGGTGTGCTTACAAAATGTTGCAAGGGATCCCCTAACTTATTCACAACGACACAGCTAGACGGCCTGCTCTGCAGAGGAACACAGAGAGTTTCGTTTCAGCTAAAAAGGGCGCCAATTACTGGTGACTCAGAGGGTAAAGAATCCGCCTGCAATGCAGGGGACGCAGGTTCAATCCCTGGGTCAGAAAGAGCCCCTGGAGCAGGGAATGGCAACCCCCTCCAGTATTCTTGCCTGGGAAATCTCACGGACAGAGAAGCCTGGCGGGCTGCAGTCCACGGGGTGACAAAGAGCGGAATGTGACAGAGCGACTAACACACTACTTCCCAGAAGAGGGGGAGTCGGGCCCAGCTTTCGTCTTCTTAGTTTAGATTAAAGACTGTTTCCACTTGTTAAGTCCTGCTGCCACTTTACTCAGAAATACAGATTTCTGTGCTCAGAAATAATTCTGAGTACAAGAAGCACTGTAATGGCTGCAGAAACATATAAGAAGGATGGCACCCTCGTCCCTTGGGGTGGGCAGGGATTGCTTCCGGGACCACCTTGCCACCTCCCAGCTGCAGAGAGCAAAGTCCAGGGATGCTCAAGTCCATCACATAAAATGGGTTAGTACTGTCGGCGCCCCCATCGCAGGCCCTGAATCTGAAGATACAGATACCTGACTGTTCTGGCTTATGGAACTAATAGCTTCATGGAAGGACACCATCTTGCCTTCCGGATTGGGAGAGGGTTGGAGCAAAGGAAAAGGGGATGATAGGGGGTGGGGGTGATGGGGGAGGCACACAGAAACTCAAAAGGGCAGCCACGGCCAATTAATGGAACCGACGTTCCAATTAGGCATTATTCCGGATATTGTTTTAAGTCATTACAGCTCCCGTGGCTATGTGCAGCAGCTCACTCATTTCCCACAAAACCCCTGGAAGATAAAGTATGTGTCATCCATAAACACAGTGGGTATTTCTCCCATCACAGATGACATGATTAAAGCAAGTACTGTATTTTTCCCTTCCTGCCCACCACACCCCCGCTTCAGATGGTAAGAGAGCTCGATGGACCAGTACCAGGTCTGAAAGCTTCGGCTTTCCCTTTACTAGTCTTACCAGTATGCACACTGCCTTTCAGCCTTCTCTCTTACTGGCATTTCACATACACATTTATTTTCACTGGGTCTGTTCTGTGCATGCCCAGTCATGTCTGACTCTTTGCAACCCTCTAGATTATAGCCAGCCAGGCTCCTCTTCTCGTGGGATTCTCCAGGGGAGGATACTGGAGTGGGTTGCCATTTCCTCCTCCAGGGGCTCTTCCCAGTCCAGGGACTGAACCCACATCCCTTGCATCTCCTGCAATGGCAGGCAGATTCTTTACCACTGCCCCACCTAGGAAGCATTATTTTCACTAGTATTATTTTTAATTGAGATGGTCTCTCTGCCAGCCTCCAGGTCTGTTTGCTGTTTTGGCCATGCCGCACAGCTCGCAGGATCTTACTTCCCCAACCAGGGATCAAATGCACACCCGGTGCACTGGAAGGCAAAGTCTTAACCACTGGACCACCAGGGGAGTCTCGAAAGGTAAGTCTAACAGCAAGTGTTTTAAGATTTGAAGAGTTATCCTTCCTAGCTCAATGAGCTTCCCTGGTGGCTCAGCTGGTAAAGAATCCACCTGTAATGCAAGAGACCTGGGTTTGATCCCAGGGTTGGGAAGATTCCCTGGAGGAGGGAATGGCAACCCACTCCAGTATTCTTGCCTGGAGAATCCCATGAACAGAAGAGCCTGGCAGGCTACAGTCCATGGGGTCACAAAGAGCTGGACACGACTGAGCAACTAAGCACAGCACACACAGCTCCATAAATGAACCAGACCACAAGCCAGAGATCTAGGAAGGCCCTAGAGACGACCTAGGGAATCCACATGAGGAAGGGTTGAACACTGGGTTAAATACCGGAGGGATAACGTAGGTACTTCTTGTATGGGTAAAGCTCTAAGGCCACTTCCAAATGATGCCCACCAAGGCTGCACAGATGCAGGGGAGCTGCCACTGAAACCTTGACACTGAACTCAAAAAACGTGTCATGAAAACTGACAGAAGTTTCTGGAGTCCAAACTGCAATTGGGCCCCAGATCACTGGTGCAGATTGAAGTTATGTGCAGAGCAGAATGAAGCTACTGTTTTATTTTTCTTGCATGTGGGCCCCAGCATCATAATAACGGCTTTTAGGGCCTACTTAGCTTGAAATATGAAGCCACAACGGCCAAGAGTAGGTAAAATCTGGACAATTCCATCCACGTCACTGTTTCCCCCTGGCTTCCTCGTCTCCCTGCGGAGAAGGGAATTCGAACAGACCTCGAGAGCCAAGAGGGCTGAGGCTCACAGGAGAGTCCTCCAAATGCCGATTCGGCGAATTTTAACTTCTTCGGCTGTAAACCTTTCAATACCTCAAAATAAATCCTTCAATTTTATATGAGATTTCGGCCTCCGCAGCTGTAGATTTGTGCAGTGTGCTGAGGCCGAGCCAAGAGGAGTGCACATGAACGACGTGACAGAGGGCGTCAGGATGTTGCCCAGCTTCGCGCGACAGAGGCGCGCTCTTAGGAACTTTCCAAATGTCATGCTCGGCCCCCCTCGTTAATTAGCTGCTAAAACAGCCAGTCTTCTGCCGTGGATGTGTGTCTCCAGCTGCTGGCCCGCGGCTGGAGAGAGGCAGGAAGCTGTCCACTTCCTCAGCCCTGGCCCGGATCTTAGACTCGCTGCAGGCCTGCCCGCCCGAGTGCCAAGCTGTGTGTCTCGGTTGCTAGCAGACAGCAGAGCTCTGCAGTATACCACACCTCAGTCCAGTCCAGCTCACTCGCTCAGTCGTGTCCGACTCTTTGCGACCCCATGAACTGCAGCACGCCAGGCCTCCCTGTCCATCACCAACTCCCGGAGTTCACTCAGACTCGCATCCATCAAGTCCGTGATGCCATCCAGCCATCTCATCCTCTGTCGTTCCCTTCTCCTCCTGCCCGCAATCCCTCCCAGCATCAGAGTCTTTTCCAATGAGTCAACTCCTCGCATGAGGTGGCTTAAGTACTGGAGTTTCAGCTTCAGCATCATTCCTTCCAAAGAAATCCCAGGGCTGATCTCCTTCAGAATGGACTGGTTGGATCTCCTTGCAGTCCAAGGGACTCTCAAGAGTCTTTTCCAACACCACAGTTCAAAAGCATCAATTCTTCGGCGCTCAGCCTTCTTCACAGTCCAACTCTCACATCCATACATGACTACTGGAAAAAACATAGCCTTGACTAGACAGACCTTAGTCGGCAAAGTAATGTCTCTGCTTTTGAATATGCTATCTAGGTTGGTCATACTATACTTCAGGATCCAGCTAAAATCACCAAGAAATTGTAAGACATGTCAACCAGGCAAACAGACAGTAGGTTTTGACAAGACCAGGAAAAAGACAATAATAGACCTATCACTAGAATTACTTGATTGGAGTACTTAAGAATGAATTAATTAGGGACTTCCCTGGTAGTCCGGCAGCTTCCAATGTAGGGGGCGCAGGTTTGATCCTTGGTTGGGGAGCTAAGATTCCCCCTGCCTCGCTGGACAAAAAACCGAAATGTGCGACAGAAGCAACACTGTAACAAATTCAATAAAGACTTTAAAAGTGGTCCATATTAAGAAAAAAGTCTTAAAGACAAGAATAAGTGAACTAGTATTTTCCGAGCATTATTGTGGATCAGGCTCTGTGCTTTCAGTAGTGTTCTTATAAACATCTCAGTTAATCCTCACAATGACAGAACACATACATGGCATCAGTTTTCATAGAAGAGGCTACGGATCTGAGATGTGAAATCCCTTACCTAAAAGCGCCCCAGGTACTGTATCCACTTGAGGAAAACACCTGTCTCCTACATCCTCAACATTATATGAACCACTCAGAGCAGAATGACAAGTGACTCAAAACTAGCAGCCTGTAAATAGCAGAGAGGAGACTGCTCTTTAGCTACAACTATGGGGAGACCCAAGCTGTTACTCTTGAAAACTGTGCCGGCGCTGTCGACACAACTCCAGCTGTGCAGGAGAAGATCAGAGTTTGTTAACGGTGGCTGAGATTACAACTTGTTAATGGAATTTTCATTTTTATCACAGCTGTACATGCAGGAGATCTACCTCTGGCCAAGATGGAAGTAAAAGGAACCCTATTGATCCTCTCACCAGAAACAGCTTTTTTTAAAATTGGGACAAAAATCCCTGAGAGGGTGGTTCTGGAGACGCTGGACATCAGCCAGTGAAGGACAATGAACCCTGAGAGGAGAGAATCGACAAGCTGAGTCCTACCACTTACCTCGCTGAGTGCTGAGAGGGAATTTAGGGAAACCAGGTGGAGCTCAGACATCTCCTTGAATGGAGGAGATAGAAATGGTTGTCTGAAAAGGTCAAGACAACTGGAGCTTGCAGGACAGAGTCTTAGCAGGAACAGAGATGCACAGAGCTGAGAGCTCCAGAGGTGGAACGGGTGCAGTGCGTATGTTTGGGAACATGACCCAAGGCTGAGGGAAAAGCACCTGCAAGGGATCAGTCTCTAGAGCTCACCCAGGCCGCACCGGCCAGAAGGAAGACCTCACAGTTCACAAGTCATCAGGCTGAGCAGAAAGGGTGGAGTCGACCCTGAAGTAAATGCTACTCTGGTCTTGCCTAAGCATGATCCCAAAGGATCAAACTAGCTCCAAAAACCTGTGCCTGAGAATATTTTTCTTGTATTATCTCTTGGATAATTTCTTTTCCTTATAATGTTACATTAGTTTCTGCTATACAGCAAAGTGAGTCAGCTATATGTAAATATGCATTCCTTTACCTCTTGTTTTCCATTACGGTCATCACAGGATATAGTTCCCTGTGCCGCACAGTAGGGCCTTGTTGTTTATCCATCCCATACAACAGGCTGTGTCTGCTAACCCCAAGCTCTCATTCCATCCCTCCCTACCCCAGCCAGCTTGGCAGCCACAAGTGTGTTCCCCGTGTCCAGGAGTCTGCTTCTGTTTCATAGACAGACTCATTTGTATCATGTTTTAGATTCCAGATGTAAGTGATACCATACGGTACTGGATAATTTCTTTTCCTCAGAATATCTCGGGATCATCAACAGTTTTCAGAGGCTAAATCTGCTGCCAGGATGTACCTGCTGAGAATCAGTCACCGCGACAGAGGCCCAGCAACCTCCTCATCCCCCGTTTCCCACGCAGAGCACAACCATTACCCTTGGTACCCAGTTCTGTTTGGTCTTCTCCAGAAAGTAACTCCCTGCCTCTAGTTAGGGGAGAGGTAGGAATAAGGTGATAGAAGGTCAGGAGAAAATTCTTATTTTTCACACTTTATCCTTCACTCCCGTGCTCCCTGGTGCCTTCCTTAGGGCAGAGTACCTGAAACTTACTATGTTTCATTAGTATAAATGAACTTACTTTTTTTAGAATTATTTACTTGGCTGAGCGGGGTCGTAGTTCACAGTTGCAGCATGTGGGATCTTTGACCTTTTAGTTTCAGCCTGCAGGATCTAGTTCCCTGACCAAGGGATGGAGCCGAGGACCCCTACACTGTGAGCCCAGGGTCTTAGCCACTGGACCACCAAGGAAGTCTCTAAATTCACTTAGTTTTAATTAATATCTTCATCCACAGGCATGTGATTTCCAAATCCCTACCAACTCAAGTCATTCACCAAACTAGTCATTCAAGTCTCATTATCTAACCTCTAACAATCCCTAATCATTTCCAGTCCATTGTGTTCTCTTTCCTACCTTTTTAACCTCAAACTTTCATTGAAATTATTTTACTGCCACATGAGGTATTTTAAAAGAAATACATCTATGTTGTATTACACTATTCAAACCATGTTCAAAGAGTGTTTAGCCAGAAGTTCAAGTGAATTCTTCCTAAACTGCAAACTAACTGCATTCTGAAATTTGCTGGCCTAGGCTCATACCATTGTTTATCTGTTTATTATCTCATTCTACTGATCTGGAAGCTAAGACTTAAAATGATCAAATAAGTTTTTCAAAGTCACATGATTATACCTACATATCAGTGGTTTTATGAGTATTAAATAAGATCAATCACTTATCATAGTTATTATCTTATGATCATGAAACACCCGGTACTTATTGACTCTGCAGCCTCTGCATTCAGCACAGGTAAGTCTGCAGGGAAAGTGAAAAAGACAAAAAGACACATGAAGGAAGAAGACACACCATGTGCTCAACCAGGGAATAATGACATTTGTCTGATTGCTGTGTTGTTGTTGTTGCTGATACTTATAAGTAGCCATGAAACTAAAATACATTGGGAGATCAATGATGAACAGCCATTCTTTCAGTAGAGTAGGAATAATTTCTCCTAATGTGAGAAAAATAAGTATAAAACTTTCAGTCATTCTTTGGCCAAATGTCTTCAGAATATCTTTAGAGGATCATAACGCTACATCTGGGCTGTCCAGGTGGCTCGGTGGCAAAGAATCTGTCTGCCGAACAGGAGACACAAGTTCAGTCCCTGGGTTGGGAAGATCCCCTGGAGAAGGAAATGGCAACCACTCCAGTGTTCTTGCCTGGGAAATACCACCAACAGGGGAGCCTGGTGTCCCGAAGTCCACGGGATCTCAAAGAATCAGACATGACAAAACAACGACACAATAGCAATACTGTATTTCACTATATTTTCAAAGATCCCTTAATCTTTTATTTTCCTATCTTTTGTTGGTGGTGTTGTTCTTGTTTATTTCCAAGTAACTGGTAAAGTTTCTGCCTGAGGTCATCAAGGGAGGACTCACTAGTGCTAGACTAGCACAGAGTATTCTGATACCTAGTTGGTATCAAACAACTAGGAAACTGGGCAAAATGTGTGAATTGACGGCCTTCAGACACTCGGAAACACGTTACAGAACTGTTATCCCTACAGGAAGAGAAACAATTAAGGCGAGCTGCTGTCTATGGGGTCACACAGAGTCGGACACAACTGAAGTGACTTAGCAGCAGCAGTAGCAGTGGGCTCATTCTGGCTTTCTGCCGGGATGCAGTTTCTGAATTATGGTTTGGGAAGGGGGAAACGCAGGAACACAGTGGCCTCCGTAATCTGAAAAGACAGAGATCAGGGTTCGGAGACTATTTTCTTGGGCTCCAAAATCACTACGGATGGTGACTGCAGCCATGAAATTAAAACATGCTTGCTCCTTGAAAGAAAAGCTATGACAAACCTAGACAGTGTATTAAAAAGGAGAGACGTCACTTTGATGACAAAGGTCCATATAATCAAAGCTATGGCTTTCCAGTAGCAGTGTATGGATGTGAGAGTTGGATCATAAAGAAGGCTGACTGCTGAAGAATTGTCGCTTTTGAATTCTGGTTCTGGAGAAGACTCTTGAGAGTCCCTTGGAGCAAGGAGATCAAACCAGTCAATCCTAAAGGAAATCAACTTTGAATATTCATTGGAAGGACTGATGCTGAAGGCTCCAATACTTTGGCCATCTGATGTGAAGAGCTAACTCATTGGAAAAGACCCTGATGCTAGGAAAGTGTGAGAGTAGGAGGAGAAGGGGGCGACAGAGGATGAGATGGTTGGAAGGCATCACTGACTCCTTGGACATGAGTTTGAGCAAACTCCAGGAAATAGTGAAGGACAGGGAAGCCTGGCGTGCTTTGGTCCATGGGGTCGCAAAGAACTGGACACGACTTAGCTACTGAACAACAAAGCACAAACATGGTCATGCTAAAGAATCTTAACTACCAGCGCAGAATGCCAAAGGCCTCTGATTACTCTACTGTATTTATCAGCATCTTCTTTTCTAACAGACTCTGATTGCAAGTTACTGCTGTTTGCTGAAACCATTTGTTTCTACTCAAAGTTGACTCTTCTCTGATTGCAGATGGAGAAAATACCCCAGAATATATCTCTCTCTGCTGCAAGATCACTTAAGGATGGAGACCAAAAATCATTGTCGTTATAACAGTAGGAGTCTGCAGAAAGTTTGGTATCAAATTACTTGAGACATCTGTTATAGGAAATGATGTGCTATTTTTGAAAACAGTATGGGAAGCTGCAGCCTGAGTGCTAATCAGTCTAAACATTTTCTTTAGCTATGAATTCCATTTAAAGGAAAGGTTTTTTTCTTAAGGCCATGGATCATTAACATTTCAATACACCAAGCCTAGATCTGGCAACTTCAAGAAATTTTTCAGAAGGAAGGCACACAACCCAAGGGACTATCTTAATTAGCTGCATCAGCCCAATTAATCTGTGGTGTATTTCAAGCTGAAACAAAGGCCCAGGAATGAGTCTTGCTGTCCCAACCTCGTCATAAAGGTTCTACGAAGCCTCTCCCTCAAGCATTGCAGGGAAGAAAGACAATGGATGGAGCTGAGCCTCCAGGGTCTTGGCAGCCAAGAAAGAAGCAGAGGGGAGGCTCTGCCAGAGCCCGTATCGGTGTGGAAAATCACACCAGAGCTAGCTGCAGCGAGGAATTCTTGAGAATGGAAGGAGCAGACAGCAAAACATCTGATAAAAGCAAAAATTTTAAATTGTCCTGAGGATGCGTTTTATCGTCTGAATCAGCAGGTCTCTGAAACGCAGACCCTCCTCGGAGACCTTCACTGGCTCCTTTTCCCTCTGTAAGTCCTGAGCACTGAAGCCAACGCTGGATCCTGGCAGGGCCCTCCTGGAGCGCTTCCCCAACTGCCTGGGACCCAAACGCTTCTGTCTCGTTTCCTCCAGCTGATTAGATCCCCTGACTGTGGCCACCAGTTCGAATCAGGCCTGCACGTGCTCTACCCGATGCTCTAATTTGAATCGTTTCTACTGTGTTACAAAATCAATGTTATGGAGAATAGATGGGAAAAAAAATAGATGGCGTTTTTAGAAGGATGCTGAGAAGAACAGCTTCAGCCTCAACACCCATAAAAATGCCCGCAAGTCTATTTCTGATTCAGAAATTCCATCAGTGCAGGCTTACTTCTATGGGTCAAAGCAGAAGAATATACTGCCAAGCAAAGAGTATGTTGACAGATAATTAAAGCATCATCAGTCATCAACCACTTACAGTGAACTTTCTCGTTCTAAATATTTCCAAGGCAACAGAGGCCCTAAGGCTCTATACGTGAGACGGTGAAAATGTAAACAATGCACCAACCGAGTGGAAGGAAGACAAGCGGGAGGAAGGAAGCAGGCGGCGGTCAGGCTCTGCAGGCCTTGGGGAGAGAGGCGCATAGAGAAACCTACATGGGGACAAGCAGCTGTCCAAGGCCTAGTTTGGGCTTCCCAGGTGGTGCTAGAGGGATGCAGGAGACATAGAGACTGGGGTTCTTTCTCTGGGTGGGGCAGACACCCTGGAGGAGGGCATGGCAACCCACTCCAGTGTTCTTGCCTGGAGAATCCCATGGACAGAGAGGAGCCTGGCGGGCTACAGCCCGTAGAGTTGCAAAGAGTCGGACGTGACTGAAGGGACCGAGCACCCACACACCACAAGGCCTAGCTTACCTATCCTCAGTTCAGTTCAGTCGCTCAGTCCTGTCTGACTCTGAGACCCCATGAATCGCAGCACGCCAGGCCTCCCTGTCCATCACCATCTCCCGGAGTTCACTCTGACTCACATCCATCGAGCCCACAATGCCATCCAGCCATCTCATCCTCTGTCATCCCCTTCTCCTCCTGCCCCAATCCCTCCCAGCATCAGAGTCTTTTCCAATGAGTCAACTCTTCGCATGAGGTGGCCAAAGTACTGGAGTTTCAGCTTTAGCATCATGACTTCCAAAGAAATCCCAGGGCTGATCTCCTTCAGAATCGACTGGTTGGATCTCCTTGCAGTCCAAGGGACTCTCAAGAGTCTTTTCCAACACCATAGTGCAAAAGCATCAATTCTTTGGCGCTCAGCCTTCTTCATAGTCCAACTCAAACATCCATACATGACCACAGGAAAAACCATAGCCTTGACTAGACGGACCTTAGTAGGCAAAGTAATGTCTCTGCTTTTCAATATACTATCTAGGTTGGTCATAACTTTCCTTCCAAGGAGTAAGCGTCTTTTAATTTCATGGCTGCAGTCACCATCTGCAGTGATTTTGGAGCCCAAAAAAATAAAATCTGACACTGTTTGCGCTCTTTCCCCATCTATTTCCCATGAAGTGATGGGACCAGATGCCATGATCTTCGTTTTCTGAATGTTGAGCTTTAAGCCAACCTTTTCCCTCTCCTCTTTCACTTTCATCAAGAGGCTTTTTAGCTCCTCTTCACTTTCTGCCAGTGATGAAAATTACCCTCACACACTGGAGGGCCCCATCATCTCCTACAGTGATGCAAATTACCCTGACACACGGGAAGGCCCCATAATCTCCTACAGTGATGTAAATTACCCTAACACACTGGAGGGCCCCATCATCTTCTACAGTGATGAAAATTACCCTAACACACGGGAGGGCCCCATCATCTCCTACAGTGATGTAAATTACCCTAACACACGGGAGGGCCCCATCATCTTCTACAGTGATACAAATTACCCTGACACACGGGAAGGCCCCATCATCTCCTACAGTGATGCAAATTACCCTGATACACTGGAGGGCCCCATCATCTTCTACAGTGATGCAAATTACCCTGATACACTGGAGGGCCCCATCATCTCCTACAGTGATGCAAATTACCCTGACACACTGGAGGGCCCCATCATCTCCTACAGTGATGCAAATTACCCGAACACACTGGAGGGCCCCATCATCTTCTACAGTGATGCAAATTACCCTAAAACACGGGATGGCCCACAGCGGTCCTTCCAGAGCAGCGGTCCCCAAACTTTTTGGCACCAGGGACCAGTTTCGTGGAAGATAATTTTTCCATGGTCTGAGTGGTGGGGATGGTTTCAGAACGATTCAAGCACATTACGTTGACTGTACACTTTATTTCTATTATTATTATATCAACTACAGCTCAGATCCTCAGGCACTAGATTCGGGGCAGTTGAGGATCCCTGTTCTAGAGGAACAAAAGCCCAAAATGACCTTTCCCTTAACCATCGATACTTTCAGGAAATGACTGAGTAAAGTCGGTGAAAAATCATAGTCCTCGGAGAACAGGAAAACACATGGCTTTAAGCCCATGGTGTCAGGCAGATACTGGGTGATTACCAGCACAGTGGTTAGAGAAAGTGTTCCCATCCGGGAAGTCTGGATTGGGCTCGACAGATCTCCCTGGTTTCATCTAGGAGTCTATGATAAACAAGGAATGATCTATGGCAGAAGAGCCTCTAGGTAGAAAAAGTGATGTGTCATTTCAAAACAAATAAATGGGACAGCTCTACACCTGAACTGGGATGACTACAGATGCTTGGTTTTACTCTCAATGAATCCCCAGTCTGGCCAGAGTAACGTGGAAGAAGTGATTGAGAAATGCTCATCAAGAAGGATCAGCGCCGATGAACTGATGCTTTTGAACTGTGGTGCTGGAGAAGACTCTTGAGAGCCCCTTGGACTGCAAGGAGATCCAACCAGTCCATCCTAAAGGAGATCAGTCCTGGGTGTTCACTGGAAGGACTGATGCTGAGGCTGAAACTCCAATCCTTTGGCTACTTCATATGAAGAGTTGACTCACTGGAAAAGATCCTGATGCTGGGAGGGATTGGGGGCAGGAGGAGAAGGGGACGACAGAGGATGAGATGGCTGGATGGCATCACCAACTCGATGCACATGAGTTTGGGTGAACTCTGGGAGTTGGTGATGGACAGGGAGGCCTGGCGTGCTGCAGTTCATGAGGTTGCAGAGTCGGACACGACTGAACAACTGAACTGAACTGAACTGATATACTCAAAAGCTGTTCTCTTACCCAAAGATTCACAGATTAGAAAAAAAAAAGATTTCACTTATGTTAAGGGTTTTAGACATGGACTTTTTCTGAGCCTATTGTGCACTGCATACACAAATTACATGTATTAGCCTGTCTGTTATTTCCCATGAAATTGTTTTACCTATTAAGCTTTTAAACTCTGGGTCATGGCATACACTGCAGAGGTACAGATTTGTTCTCATGTCATATTCCCTGAGGCTAAAATTATTTTGGTGAATGAAATACCAATAGATTTAAAAGGCTGCCTTGGTGAAAGTGTTAGTCGCTCAGTCATGGCCAACACTTTGAGACCCCATGGACTGTTGCCCACCATCGAATTCTGTCCATGGAATTCTCCAGGAAAGAATACTGGATTGGGTAGCCTTTCCCTTTTCTAGGGGATCTTCCTGACCCAGGGATTGAACCCAGGTTTCTTGCACTGCAGGCAGATTCTTTACCATCTGAGATACCAGGGAAGCCCCAATAACACTGTCAAATGGTTTAAAATACAGATGAAAATTTTACATTTTATTTCCATGCTAGAGTTATCAATAATTTTTTAAAATAATGATTTAGAAAATGTTTATAAGTCCTAAGGATTCACCTTTGAAGAAAAGTGAAAAAAAGGTGAATGTGAAAGTTGCTCAGTCCTGTCCGATTCTTTGTAACCCCATGGAAGTACAGTCCATGGAATTCTTCAGGCCAGAATACTGGAATGGGTAGCTGTTCCCTTCTCCAGCGGATCTTCTCAATCCAGGGGTTGAACCCAAGTTTCCTGCACTGCAGGTGGATTCTTTACCAGCTAAGCCACCAGGGAAGCCCATTCACCTTTGGAGGCACTTAAGCTGGGATGAAAAGAGATGAAGAAAAAGTAGTTCATATTTGTTGAGCTTCTAGTTTGTATTCAATTTCAAATATTTCTTGGTGTTTTGAAAGCATTTCCCAGCATGTTTCCAGCAAATGCTTAAACATACATACAGGAAAAAATTAATATTCAGGATCATTCCTCTTCAAAATCTACTTTTTCCAGGGCCTTCTGCAGTGAAAGGGAATAACACACGTGTAATACCAGAATTAATACAACCATGGCTACCACCTTTTTAACCACAACAATGATGTAAACATTAGAATTAAGTTTATTTCTTAATTCTTACTACATTTCAGGCAATAATTTTAAACATGGGTTATCTCATTTAATCCTCATGAATCTATGAGCTGGGTACCACCATCACTTTAACCATTTACAGATGAGAAAATAGTGATTTTTGAGAGTTTAGAGTGACTTGCCCAAAGTTACATGGCAAGTAACTAAGTTACTGGTGAATCAGGAATCAAATCCTAAGTTTGTTGGACATCAAAGTTAAAATTCTAAACCACTTATCAAAACTCAGAATTATAACTGACAAGAGGTCTTCACTTCTTCACTCTGAAGAAAAAAGAATTGTGATTGAAAAAAAATTGTCTAATTGAACTGACAGCTATTATGCAGGCATCTGTGATTAGAAAGAAGGTGCAGCCCTACCTGTTGACAATCTGAATGAGAAGTAGAAATTCCCAGTCATTGAAAATGATCATCATTTAAAGGGAAAAGGAATGTCAGACTCATTTGCAAGCTGTTTCAGGATATATTTTATGGCTCATTAGCTTTTCTTGTCTTTTTCATATCTGTCTGACTTCTCTGTGAACATTTGTTCACAACTGATCAAGCTGTCCATCCCTTGGCAAGGTCAGGAAGCATGCCTGGGTCAACACACACTCACCAGCTCTACTGTTATCCACCCCCCAGAATTCTGGAAATTAAAGAAAAAATAAACAAATGGGATCTAATCAAAATTAAAAGCTTCTTCACAACAAAGGAAAATATAAGCAAAGTGAAAAGACAGCCTTCTGAAAGGGAGAAAATAATAGCAAATGAAGCATCTGACAAACAACTAATCTCAAAAATATATAAGCAACTCCTGAAGCTCAATTCCAGAAAAATAAATGACNTGGGAGAATGGCATTGAAACATGTATAGTATCATGTAAGAAATGAATCGCCAGTCTATGTCTGATGCAGGATGCAGGATGCTTGGGGCTGGTGCATGGAGAGGACCCAGAGAGATGGTAGGGGGTGGGGGGTGGGAGGGGATTCATGTTTGGGAACGCATATACACTCGTGGTGAATTCATGTCAATGTTTGGCAAAAGCAATACAGTATTGTAAAGTAAACTAAAGTTAAAATAAAAATTAAAAAAAATAGAAATTAGCATAACACTTGCAAAAAAAAAATGATCAAATGCTCTCATCTTACAGCAGAGAGGGTTTGGAGAATCTCTGCTATACAGAAAGGTTGGTGCCTTGCATTTCAGCCAGAGGACAGTTGGCCCAATTCCGTCTTATCAATTCCACACTCTCCTGCACCTTTTTATTTTTTTGATTGAAATATGATCATTCATTGGAAGGACGGATGATGAAGCTGAAACCCCAAAACTTTGGCCACAGGATGCAAGGAGTCGACTCATTGGAAAAGATCCCAATGCTGGGAAAGGCTGAAGGCAAAAGGAGAAGCAGGTGGTAAAGGATGAGATGGTTAGGTAGCATCATGGACTCAATGAACACGAATTTGAGCAAACTCTGGGAGACAGCAGAGGACAGAGGAGCCTGGTGTTTGCAGTCCATGGGCTTCTGAAGAGTCCAACATGACTTAGGAACTGAACAACAATAGTTGATTTACAATGTTTCAGGTGTACAGAAAAGTAATTCAGTTATACATATATATATATATTTCAGATTATTTTCCATTACAGATTATTATAAAATATTGAGCATAGCTCCCTGCGCTATATAGTAGGTCCTTGATGTCTATGTATTTTATATATAGAAGTGAGTATCTGTCAATCACATCTGGCTGCTCACTGTGCTAATGGGATCCACCATCTACTGCACACTCCAGCAGATGTTGGCTGTGATCCCTTTCCCATACTGCTAGCTCCTACCAAGTCAGTGTCTTCTGGCTGATGTCAGACTATAGCACCTGGAAACTTTTGCCTGAGTAACTTATTTCCATTAGTACAGATATGAGATTTTGCCCTCATATGCACTGTAGGCCCACTGTGCCAGGGAATTGACACTCTGGGAGTAGCCTTCATTAACCACTGATGGGAACTGCCATATGAACTCCCAGCTCACACACCTCTGACCAGGTGTAATCTGACACTGAGTTTCACACAAGTTCCTCGGTAGGATTAAGCTCCCATTGCCTGCTGTGGACGTTGGTTCCATTCCTTTTCCACTCCTGCAGGGTCTGCACCAGGGTCTTCCCACAGGGAAATTTAAAAACTAGCACTGGCATGGTGTCAGCACCATCAGAGTCACTGAGCATGTAACCATGATTAAGATACACTCCCCTAATTCAGAGGACTTCCCAGTAAGGAGGAAACGTTGCTCAGTCGCTAAGTTGTGTCCAACCCTTTGCAACCCCATAGACTGCAGCCCATCAGGCTTCCCTGTCATTCTCTGTCTCCCAAAGTTTGCTCAAATTCATATCCGTTGACTTGGTGATGCTATCTATCCATCCCATCCTCTGTCACCCCTTCTCCTCCTGCCCTCAATCTTTCCCACCATTTGGGTTGGTTCCAATGACTCGACTCTTAGCATCAGGTGGCCAAAGTACTGGAGCTTCAGCTTCAGCATCAGTCCTTCCCATGAATATTCAGGGTTGATCTTTAGGATTGACGGGTTTGATCTCCTTGTTGTCCAAGGAACTCTCAAGAGTCTTCTCCAGCCCCACAGTTCAAAAGCATCAATTCTTCAGTGCTCAGCTTCCTTTATGGTCCAACTTTCACATCCCTACATGGTTACTGGAAAAATAATAGCTTTGATTGCATGGATCTTTGTCAGCAAAGTGATACCTCTGCTTTTTAATATGCTGTCTAGGTTTGTCACAGCTTTTCTTCCAAGGAGCAAGCATCTTTTAATTTTGTGGCTGTAGTCACTGTCTGCAAAGATTTTGGACCCCAAGAGTCAGATGCAAAAATATGGTGGGAAAACATGGAGCATTTGATGGAAGAGGCACTCCAGGCAAGGGGACGGCATGGACAAAGGCATGGTGATTTATCAGAGCAGGCTGCGTGAAAGGGCTGGTTTCTGACTCTCAGCTTTCAACTCCAATGTATTCCTCATTCTGCTGAGGAGTTAATTTTCTTAAGTAACACTGGTCAAAGAAGGAGAAATTGAGACAAAAGAGGCTTGAAGGATAAAAGTGAGATGTGACAAATTATTTAAGTATTTCTTGGACATTCACCAGAGATTTAACTCAAGACCTTCTTTGATCTTGAAATTCACACAATTAACTACAGCATATATTGTTCTCAACTACTAAATAGAAACAATAACACTTATCTTTCTGAGCTGTGACAAAAATCAAATGAGCCCTTGGAAGCTCATTTGAGGTGAAAATGCTGAGAGATCCATTTCTCTACCAAAGCCTACTTAACTGTGATTAAAATAGGCACCTTATAAAAAAATTCCCAATTTACTATGGGTCATGGACCTTGGGGATTGCTCCTGAAAATTGTAAACATAGAATGGTACATACTAACATTTTAATGTCCTCTTTCTTTTATTGTGGGCAACCTTGAGATACTCATTCATCTCTCATTCTCAGTTTCTCCAAATGTGATAATATAGAAGACATATCAGTCAAGTCTCTGCTTACTATAGATTTTTGGACCTTTGCTAAACTCTGGTAAAAAGTTTCTGATACAAAATAAAAATGCAACCTACTAAAAAAAATCTGAGAAAATATCTGAGAAAGGCTTGATATCCACAATGTGTAAAGAACTCACACAACTTAATAGCAATCCTCCAAAATAATCTGATTAAAAAATGGGCTTAGGATCTGCCTAGACATTTTTCCAAAGATATACAGATATATCATTAAAACCTNCTATCTATATTTAAAATATTAGGGATAATAACCAATATTAAAATGGGTTCTAGTTTCTCTAACTAACAGAAGGAAGGCCAGATAACAATTAAAAGATTGTAATACAAGTCTGTCCAAATTTGTTAGTATTATTATTTAAAATCTTTAAAGTTTTTTAGAAAGTTTATGAAAATAAATTCTCCATGTTTACAATTTTATGTATCTCTTAGAGAATGGATGATTTTAGTCTAATTATATACTCTTAAGTGACACATCATGGTTTTAATGTTATGTATTTTAGTACATTAGAAGAGAGTATGGTAACCCACTCCAGTATTCTTGCCTGGAGAATCCCATGGACAGAGGAGCCTGGCGGGCTACAGTCCATGGGATCGTAAAGAGTAGGACACAACTGAAGCAACTTAGCTCATAACTCATGTTAGTACAAGTCACTGAATAAAATTGTTAGGAACCCACAATTTATACATTCAGTGTTAAAAATGAGTTATTGTATTTAGTTGTTCCAACAGTTCTATTAGGGTAATTTTATATTTAAGGAGCGGAATTATTTAAAATCATCAAAAATGTTTTCCAAGAACAAGTATCTTTTTTTTAAAACTTAAATGGGATTGGACAATGGACTGATTCAAAGCAAATTTCTAAAATAAATGTTTTCAATTAAAATTTTCATCTCTGTGTGTGGTAGATTCTCAGCTTCTTGAAGTATGTACTTTCAGATAACCCTGCTTATATGTATATATACCTAATATGTATGAAGTGAGGTGAAGTGAAGTCGCTCAGTTGTGTCCGACTCTTTGCAACCCCATGGACTGTAACCTACCATGCTCCTCTGTCTGTGGGATTCTCCAGGCAAGAATATTGGGGTGGGTTGCCATTTCCTTCAGGAAATCTTCCCAACCCAGGGATTGAACCCGGGTCTCCCGCGTTGCAGGCAGACGCTTTACCATCTGAGCCACCAGGGAAGCTCTAATGTATATCAGTTATAATTTTATATGTGAACATTAAAACAGTATGATTTTTAAAATGCATTTAAATATTCAGTAAAGAGGAAAGTCTGTGTGACCCCAAAGACTGTCGCCCACCAGGATCCTCTGTCCATGGAATTCTCCAGGCAAGAATACTAGAGTGACTAGCCATTTTCTTCTCTAGGAGCTCTTCCTGACCCAGGAATTGAACTCGGGTCTCCTGCATTATAGGCAGAGTCTTACCATCTGAGCCACCAGGGAAGCCCAAAATGTGTTCAAATATTTAGTAAAGAGAAAAGTCTGTGCAGCTTTTACTAATATATGATTTTTTCCATTATTCAAATAATGATAAAAATAATTCATATCTCTGGGTTTAAAGAACTGAAAACTGTGCCAGCAAAGAGATATAACTTTTAGAGTAATTTTTAAATGGTTAGTACCTGAGAAATCACATGATATTTACATGGTCTAATATTGAAAAAAGAATCCATTTCATTTTTTATCCAGGAAAAATTTAAGTTATCCTATTGACCAGAAGGGCAGAATTTTTTCAAGATAACTTGACACATGAAAATATCCTCTTTACTGATAACATGTTAGTGACTGAAAAGGTAAAGCTGTTTATTTAATTAGTGGGAGAAACAGAGGTTTATACATAAATCTAAAAAGTGTTGAAAGCCTGAGAAAACATCATTTTGAGGGAAAAATCAAAGAATGAGAAATCTAGTTTGCAAATGAATAGAAAGTAGAAAAATGCTAGAACTTAATGAAAATAGTAAAGAAATCCAAAAAAAGGGGAAAAAAAAAGGCTAAGATGCTACAAAGAACCTGACCCCAATTTCCTGTCAAATTACTGAATTGTATCATTTCTGCAGCTCTGGATGACATACTCACTAGGTTGTTAAGGAATTAGCTAATGAAGTTACTGGAACACTGGCAATTATTTTTGAAAAGTCTTCTAGAATTGGGAAAGTGATAAATTGAAGGACTCCAAAAAAAAAAAAAAGCAATATTGTTTCTGGTGTTCAGAAAGCACAAGAGGAATAATCCATAAATTCATTGGCCAGTTAGTCCAACTTCAATTTTATATAAAAATGAAAAAAGAAAAACCTTCCACTATGTATATTATTCTGCAACTTAGAAAAGAAAAAATTTTCTGACAGCAACATGGGTTCATGCAGGGACTTTTTGTTTACAAGTAAAAAGATAATAACTTAATGATGTCAGGGTAGAGTTATGGGGAGGGATACTGAGTAGATAATGTTTTATTATTATAGTTTAAGGAGGGTCTGGTATCTTGACATTATTGAAGTAAAGTTCACATTTGTTTAGGTATGAGCATTGCTTTATGTGTCTAAAGTTGGCAAAGCACTTAGGATAAAGAAACATTATAAATGACATGACATCAAGTGGGGAGGGACCAGAGGGACTCTAAATACTGGTGTAAGGTCTATTTGAATGTGATGTCTTCTCAAATGATCCAAGCCAAATATTAAAAACATTTAGAGATAATACATAAGAGGAAGGTATTATAAACCCCAATCAGGACTAAGGTAAAATAATAATTCTTTTAAGGACTACAGAGAATTGGCAAACAGGCAGGACATGACAAATGAGATCCAACTTGAAAAATATGAGCTGATACATCAGGGGGAAAATATTCTGAAAAAGATACCAGCAGGAGGAAGTCAGTGTTAGAGCTATAGAAAGATATTTCCTTTAAAGAACATTTAAAAAGGGACATACCTTCAAAGATGGCTTCTAGTTAGCCCAGCAGAAAAATCCCACTTTGGGTAGAGCCCATCTTACTCAAAACTTAATATTTTCAGTTATCTCCAGAAGAGTTAAAAAGAAAGAGGTTAATCTTCATATTACAGGTGAAGGCATTGTGCACAAATAATTGAACTGGTTGTGTTGGTATTTGACCCCTTTGTCTATTACCCTGAAAGATGTTCTATACTCTTAAAATCAATACATAATTAAAGAATGAATGAAGAAACCCAGTCAACACATAGTTAATTGAGTACATGTTATGTGATACCTACCGTTCTTGTTGCTGAAAACAGTAGATTACAACACAGTCCCTAACTTCAACAGCTAAGCAATCTACCAGTATGTAGCTGGAGCAGGGTAGAGGGCAGATATCAGACATTCATTGACCTGTAGCATCTCTTTGCCAACCCATGGCTGAATCTTCAATTTAGATCATGAATATGAAAGACCCTTACTCTATAGATGCATGGGTTAATTTTTTCAATCCGTGAGCATGAAATTAACCAAATAGAAAATCCACATTTAAACCATAGTGCATAGTTCTATGTAATAATAAAATTAGTTAGGGTATCTATAGATCATTCAAGGTAAAAAAATGTTCTTTAAACACCAACTACAAGTGCCTTTGATGTTTCTACTAACAATCAAGAATACCTTGGAAAGAAATATTGTATTCAATTTTCTCAACATGGATTAAATGAAGAGTAAACATCCAAAGCTTCCTCCTACTCCTAGATAAGTTGTTGAGTGGTAAAAAGACACACAGACTCCATCAGAACCTTGTATTTGAAGTTAAGAGGTTCTCTCTGCAAAAGGGAGTCACTTGTGCTCATTTTTCCAGGCTTATGATCCTTCCTCTGCAAATATGGGAATTTCCTGGAGGCAAAATCAGAGTCTGGAAATCTGGCATTATCTAAACTAGAGCAGTAAAAAGGAGCATCCTTTATTTTGTCAGCAAACTCCCCTTCTTCCTCAGTTCTGTTGAAGCATAGACTTAGTTGGTGAATTTTTGCTTTTATTACATTAACTTCTGATGATTTGAAAGTCAGGGTCAGATGACTCCATGGGGCAATCAGGCATTTCCCAGTGGTCAACTGGCAACATTTCATTTTATGGCCTCAATCAAGCATGGAATGGATTTTGTATGTGTAAATGTTCCTTGATTTCTGTATTATTAAGAGAAGACATTGTAGGGAAACAGGTGTGAAGTGAATTAACCCTTGGAGTTGTGTAGAGTCAATCTAATATGCTGTGTATGAAGTCAGAATGGTTAAGACTGAAGTTATGGGCATGCTAGCCAAGGTATATACAGTTTTCATGGGTTGACTTTTTCATTTAATATGGGACAATTCTGAAACAAGAAGAGGTAACTAAGGATAGTTAAGCCTTCACTACAGGTTTAAACTGGGATTGTCCTAAAAAAACATAAGGTAATTAAAAAAAAAAGTTTATATATTATGTCCCTGAAATGTCCCATGGTAGAGGAACATTACTGGGACTGTGAACTTTGACAATTTCATTCTCTCATGATTCACTGGCCCACCTGAAAAATGGTCACATTATCTTCCTTACAACAAATAAACCATAATACTGTTTTCTTTAAAAATCTTTCAATAGTTTCTAATTATCCCAGTAGTTTACATGGTTACAAGGTCCCTCTAGAAATCCTAGGATTCATCATCATCATTTCTTTTTATTGCCCATAACCTGACATACTCTACTTGTCACACTAAATAGCCTTAATTTCTACAACCTTTATTCTCTTCTTTAACTCTTAGTGTTAAGCCAGTTTAGTGTGAGGTATAAGTAAAACTAGCTCATTATAAAGTACAATCTTCAAAATGCTGATTGAAAAAGATTACATGCCTTGTGAAGAAGTGAACTCCCCCATCATTTGGAAGAATTTAAACAAAGACCTGTTAGCCTTTGTCAGAGATATTTAGAAGGCTTCTCTTGTGGCTCAGCAGTAAAGAATCTGCCTGCAATGTAGGAGACACAGGTTCGAACCCTGGGCCAGTAAGATCCTCTGGAGAAGGAAACGGCAACCCACTCCAGTAATCTTGCCTGGGAAATCCTGTGGACAGAGGAGCCTGGCAGGCAGGCTACAGTTCATGGGGTCACAAGAGTCGGACATAGTCACTAAACCACCACCATCCAGAATTTGCTAGAAAAACAGTCAGTTGACCTGGTAGGACTCTAAGAGTCCATGAAAATAATTGTGTGACACTTAAAAGGCAATTGAATGGCTTCTCAGCTCAGAGATGAAGCCATCTCAGAGATAACCTGCAATTTTAGCACTTATCAAGAAATCTTCAGTCGCTGTAAATCCTACCCAATTGGCTGGCATCATGGACCTTCTTTCCAGTTAGTTTTGCTGACATCCCAACATAATTGGACCCTAAATGTTTTCCCTGTAGAGCTCTTATCTTGTGAACCAACTGCTTAATCTATTTTGGCAGATCCAGGATTCATAGCTCTTCAGGGAGCTGTAAAATATCTTTTTTAAAAAAAGTCAGCCTAGTCCAGTGGGATAGCCAAGTGACAGACTTCATTTTCTATTCTGAAGTTTTCCCCTCGCATGGTTATTATATTATTGTACAATACTTTTCTAATATCTCACAGTTTTAATGTCATTTTATGGTGTTTGAACACTCAGGATATTTTTGTAATAGACATTTAAATTAGTCTGATCAAAAAGGAGAGTATTAATGCTTCTTAAAAACTATACAATATAATACAATAGTAGTATTTTTTTTAAAATGAGATAAAAAAAATGTTGAGTCTTCAGCTATGTGGGCTAATGGTAGAATTTCAGAGTGAGAAAAAGACTTTCCTTAAATCTCACTTCCTGTCACAGATTGATTGGCTGGAAAGAAATTCTTGGCAGGCCAAAGACTCTCTACTCTTCAGTGTGCCAGGGCTGATTTTACTAGAAATAACTTATCGCTCATCTGATAATATTTCTCCTTAGATTTAGTACTTTTTGTAAAGGGAAAGAGTTATTTATGTTATTCTTTGAGTCATGACTTTGGGATAGAAAATATATTTTTTTCTCCAGGTAATCATTCTATAGAGAGATTATCATTAAGTTAAGTGGCTTTCTCTTTCAGAAAGAAACCACAAGAAGTTAAAAAAAGTTCAAACCACAAGAAGTTAAAAAATGTTAAGAAGTATGAAAAGAAATGATAATTTGACACAAAGCAAACTAAATAGGATGAATTTTTTAAAGGTTAGAAACTGTACATATTTGTCTTGTTTTATTTATAAAAGCAATAATAAATTAGGAGTATGGCATTAACAGATACAAACTATTATATCCAAATAAATAAGCAACAATGATTTACCGCATAGCACAGGAAAATGTGGGCTTCCCAGGTGGCATTAGTAGTTAAGAAAGTGCCTGTTAATACAGGAGATATAAGAGAAGTGGGGTCAATCCCTAGTTTGGGAAGATCCCCTAAATGGCAACTGACTCCAGTATTCTTGGCTGAAGAATCTCATGGACAGAGGAGCCTGGAAGTACAATACATTGCAAAGAGTTGGACACAACTGTATTGACTTAGCATGCACACACAGGGAATTATATCCAACATTTTAACCTATAATCAAAAAGNACCACAATGAGGTACCACTTCACACCAGTCAGAATGGCTGCGATCCAGAAGTCTGCAAGCAATAAATGCTGGAGAGGGTGTGGAGAAAAGGGAACCCTCCTACACTGTTGGTGGGAATGCAAACTAGTACAGCCAATATGGAGAACAGTGTGGAGATTCCTTAAAAAATTGCAAATAGAACTGCCTTATGACCCAGCAATCCCACTGCTGGGCATACACACCGAGGAAACCAGAATAGAAAGAGACACATGTACCCCAATGTTCATTGCAGCACTGTTTATAATAGCCAGAACATGGAAACAACCTAGACGTCCATCAGCAGATGAATGGATAAGAAAGCAGTGGTACATATACACAATGGAGTATTACTCAGCCATTAAACAGAATGCATTTGAATCAGTTCTAAGGAGATGGATGGAACTGGAGCTGATTATATAGAGTGAAGTAAGCCAGAAAGAAAAACACCAATACAGTATACTAACGCATATATATGGAATTTAGAAAGATGGTAATGATGACCCTGTATGCGAGACAGCAAAAGAGACACAGAAGTGTAGAGCGGACTTTTGGACTCTGAGGGAGAGGGAGAGGGTGGGATGAGATGGGAGAATGGCATTGAAACATGTATACTATCATATATGAAACGAATCACCAGTCTATGTCTGATGCAGGATACAGGATGCTTGGGCCCGGTGCATGGGGATGACCCAGAGACATGGTATGGGGAGGGAGGTGGGAGGGGGGTTCATGTTTGGGAATGCACGTACACCCGTGGTGGATTCATGTCAATGTATGACAAAACCAATACAGTATTGTAAAGTAAAATAGTGAAAATAAAAATTAAAAAAAAACCAACCATAATTATCACAGCAATAACTCTAATGGTCTACATACTTATCATGATGTACTTTTACTTGGTCCCAACAGATCTTCACTATAATACATATATTTATGTATAATGTATAATATTTATATCTATATAGTAGCAAAATTACAGGGATGAAAAGAATGAAAGGAAAAGAGGGCAGGAACAAACAAGAGTTCACATAATTAATATAGACCTATTTCTAAAGGAAATCAACCCTGAATATTCACTGGAAGAACTGTTGCTGAAGCTGAAGCTCCCATAATTTGTCCACTGGATGCAAAGAGCTGACTTATTGGAAAAGACCCTGACGCTGGGAAAGACTGAAGGCAAAAGAAGGGGGTGGCAGAGGATGAGATGATTAGGTAGCATCACTGACTCAATGAACATGAATTTGAGCAAACTCTGGGAGATAGTGGAAGACAGAAGCCTAATGTGCTGCAGTCCATGAGGTCAGAAAGAGTCAGACACGACTGAAGTGACTGAACAAGAACAACATTTTTAATGGATTCATTATCTGAGATGTTTAAAAAGTTTGAATATACTGTAGCTTGTCTCCTGTGAAGTGGTCCTCAACTTGGGTGATTCAGATACTCCTTAGATTTGTGGAGTAGATGCAATAATCCTGGTTTGCCTACTGTCTTCAGTGCCCAGGTTCCTCTCCACTTATGCCCTTTCCAGATATGAGAACAATTCTGAACACACAAAAGTCCACCCCCCTCTTTTCCTACAGTTATATGTGTGAAATATGTAAGGCATGGTTCTCTATTGTATTTTTACGCAATGCAACTTCTAGGGGCTTCATTTTCTCCTAGTTTGACAAGAAACAGCATAGGTTGGAGGAGGGAAATGGCACAAGAGAGGGGCCCTAATTTGGGTCCTTCCCCAACTCATCTGGGGAAGAATTCATGCAGGATCAGTTTTGTTCCATTATTATCAGAAATAGATAATACCAGGAAAGAACCAAGAGGCCTGCAGTCTGATTTCTGGCATATTTTAATGACCTCCAGATCTGATGGCTCCAGATTTCACCACTCCGGGCCACACTACAGTTGGTGGGATGCTCTCAGGGGTGGACCATAAACACAGGATTTGGGAATTCCCTGGTAGTCCAGTGGTTAGGACTCCATGCTTCTACTACAGGGGACACGGGTTTGATCCCTGGTTGGGGAAATAAGATCCCATATGCTGTGTAGCATGGCCAAAAAAACACCCTACTATTGTAGGGAATAAAACAGTGTGTCCGACTTGTAATCCATTGTATTTCAAGAAAGAACTAAAGCTGTCTTAAAGGGTGATGGAGGTGGAGTAGGTGAGAGGGACGAAACATTTTTTTTTTTTTTAGAAAGCAACTAGGGACCAGGAACCTGTGACATAGAATAGATGAATTTCATGCAAATTCTATGTAAATTGATGTAAATATCTTCACAGAAGCCCTGAATCATGGTACCAAATAGCAAAAACAAAAAAGCAAAAATATAATACTGCTTCCCATGTTGCTTGGCTAACCTAATTAGTCATAGTGCTCAAAGATCTGCCATCAATGAATCATCGACTAGATTTTTAAAATTTTTAATTGGAGGAAAATTGATTTACAATGTTGTGCTGGTTTCTGCTGTACCACAATGCAAATAAGCCATAATTATGCAGACATCACATCCCTCTTGAGTTTCCCTCCTATCCCTCCATCCCACCCATCTAGGTTGTCACAGAGCATGAAACTGAGCTCCCTTTGCTATACAGCAGTTTCCCAGTGGCTATCTACTTTACATATGGTAGTATATATGTCACTTCTCAATTCCACACTCTTAGAACTAAATCCACGTTTCCATTGAGCTGACTCCCTGTCCCCTGAAGCCACCCATGGCCTTGAAACATGGATGGAAAAAGCCCAGCACTCGCTTGAAACCCAGACAAGCCAGGCTCCTCCACCACCTGCTGTCAATGCTACTTTCTCTTGAAAGACAAAAAAGGAACCATGACAGTGTGTATAAATTGTAGTCGTTTACATCCCAACCTGTTTTGCGGACTGTGATTAGCAAATTAAGGTTTAATGAGACAGAATGATACATTTATCTTCGAAGGAACAGGAAGACACTTATAGGGTAGAATTGATAGAAATGGCTGTTGA
This sequence comes from Redunca redunca, assembly GCA_006410935.1. Taxonomy (NCBI): domain Eukaryota; kingdom Metazoa; phylum Chordata; class Mammalia; order Artiodactyla; family Bovidae; genus Redunca; species Redunca redunca. The sequence continues at coordinate 183,439 of SJYQ01001850.1, read as the reverse complement.
ATGTGTGGGATGATAAAGAGAGAGATGTCAAATATCTTTCCTAAGTCAGGCATTTGGGCGAATGGTGACTGCACATAGGAGATAACAGTGATATGTTAACTTCAAAAATATAGTAAGAGCTTCAAGCCTTCCTGAGGCTAGTCAGTTTTTACCTGGTTCTCCTGTCACAAAAGTTAGCCATAGTTGAGACACTTTATCACCTACCAGAAAGAAACTTTCCAAAATGTTAAGGAACACCCTGGGCATCTCTTCCAGAGACTAGAAATCACTCCTTAGTAATGACCTTTTTCCTTATGGCCAATGTTATGGGTACACTTAGGTATAAAATGCCAGCCAGTCCCACTGCTTACCACCTGAGCTGTCACAGTTCTCACTGTGCCCAGCAAAAGAATATCACTCATTAAGACTAAGCAGGTAAAGAATCTGCCTGCAATGAGGAGATGCAGGAGATGCAGGTTTAATCCCTGAGTTGGAAGATTCCTTGAAGGAGGGCATGGCAACCCACTCCAATATTCTTGCCTGGAAAATCCCATGGACAGAGAAGCCTAGTGGGCTAAAGTCCATGAAGTCACAAAGAGTCAGAAACAACTGAAATGACTGAGCACGCAAGACTAAATCTGAAAGAACAGGAACAACGAGATGCTAACGTCTAAGTTAACCAAGAATTTCCAATAGTGCCTTTATAGTTATGCTTTTATTATATACACTGATAATACTGCAGTTGGGGGACTAAAATCTGTGAGGTATCACTTGGGATTATGGCACCATACATTCAACCTGGAAATCTTCTTTAGTTGCTCAGAATTGTCCAAATTTCTTGAGAACGTTAATCAAGGCAATCTACTCAGTGCCTGCAATGGTTGGCCAGTAGTTCATATTTATTTGCTGCAGGAATTTAACTGTCAGTCAGTTCAGTTGCTCAGTCGTGTCCGACTCTTTGTGACCCCATGAATCTCAGTACGCCAGGCCTCCCTGTCCATCACCAACTCCTGGAGTTCACTCAGACTCATGTCCATCGAGTCAGTGATGCCATCCAGCCATCTCGTCCTCTGTCATCCCCTTCTCCTCCTGCCCCCAATCCCTCCCAGCATGAGAGTCTTTTCCAATGAGTCAACTCTTTGCATGAGGTGGCCAAAGTACTGGAGTTTCAGCTTCAGCATCATTCCCTCCAAAGAAATTCCAGGGCTGATCTCCTTCAGAATGGACTGGTTGGATTTAACTGTAGTCTTTCCATTTATTGTATGCAATTTTATAAACCTCCAAAACCCCTTTATGGGGTTAAAAAAAAGTATATAAGTAAATGTATATAAATTAGCACTTACTTTTGCCTTTGAGATCAAATCCCAGAGCTAGAAACATAGTGAATGTCTTTATCTTAATAATAAAATTTTTCTTTTCGAGTCCTCATGTGAAAACTTTTTGCTAAAACAAAAAACAGATGCTAAAACATCTGGAGTCACTAGTTCTACTGGAAGATTTGATATTTGAGAGCCTCCCTATCCTAACCTATTACTACAGTAGGTGATTCCATCTCAATGTTGGAATTGTTATGAAGACTAGACCCTGGTGGCTCAGTGGTAAAGAATCTGCCTACCATGGCTAACAAACACATGAAAAGATGCTCAACATCACTCATTATTAGAGAAATGCAAATCAAAACCACAATGAGGTACCACTTCACACCAGTCAGAATGGCTGCGATCCAGAAGTCTGCAAGCAATAAATGCTGGAGAGGGTGTGGAGAAAAGGGAACCCTCCTACACTGTTGGTGGGAATGCAAANAATTTAGAAAGATGGGGATGATGACCCTGTATGCGAGACAACAAAAGAGACTCAGATCTATAGAGTGAACTTTTGGACTCTGGGGGAGAGAGAGAGGGAGAGGGTGGGATGAGATGGGAGAATGGCATTGAAACATGTATACTATCATGTAAGAAATGAATCGCCAGTCTATGTCTGATGCAGGATGCAGGAGGCTTGGGGCTGGTGCATGGAGAGGACCCAGAGAGATGGTAGGGGGTGGGAGGTGGGAAGGGATTCATGTTTGGGAACGCATGTACACTCGTGGTGAATTCATGTCAATGTTTGGCAAAACCAATACAGTATTGTAAAGTAAACTAAAGTTAAAATAAAAATTAAAAAAAAAAAAAAAAAGAATCCGCCTACCAAGCAGGAGACGTGGATTTTACACCTGGGTTGGGAAGATCCCCTGGAGAAGGAAATGGCAACCCACTCCATTATTCTTGCCTGAAAAGTCCCATGGACACAGGAGCCTGGTGGGCTATGGTCCATAGGTTTGCAAGGAGTTGAAGTTGATTTAGTGACTAAATAGATACAAAGCCTAGGATTACAAAGGAAATGTGGAATATGTTTACAATCAAGATTTGTTTGATATAAATAAATTCCTGTACCCTCTGTCAATGTGTCATTTGTTCATGAAGAATACAGTTTTAGGAGAAATTATATTGTTATTATAGAAGACAAAAATTGTATCCCTTTGCCATACTATATAGAACATATCTACAAATGTCTACATGAAAACATTAACTTGATGATTTCACATGTGAATATTGGGAATACATTAGGTAAATAAGCACATACAGAGGAATATTAAATTAACCATCTATTTAGCATAAATTTCTAAAATTCACTAATTTTCAACAGGAAGACTTGAAAAGCAACAGCTTTCAGAATAACTCCAAAAGAAAGGTTATTTTAGTTGTTTTCTTCTAAAATGTCTAAATGATTCTTCATTAAATGAACCTTGATATATTAGTTCATTCAAAAATTACACTCCTGTGTCAGTTATGCAAAATTAAATGGCAGCCATTTTTATGAGAATGTATCTGTATTTACTTGTTTTAAAAATTTGTATGAAAAATGAAAAAACACCTTATCTAAGCTTATACCATAGTCACAAAAAAATAGCCAGTTTGAAATGAAAATAGAGATTATCAAAGATAAACATCAGTCACCTCTTTAGAAAATTAGACTACCCATATTTCTTATTACAATCCATAATTCTCACCTAAACATAGGAGTCAGGGCCTCTGTATTGTGCAACTCCCAGAAATACCATTTATTCTTCAGTCTTAGTGAATGGCACTCCCAGAAGTTGTGCAGTTCACAGCCTGAACAACCATACAGGGCAGTTCTGAAAGGAACCACTGCTGGTAATGAGACCTCAGATCTTTTCTCAAACATGCCTATTCACGTGTCTATATATTTTGCTACAGTAATTTTTAAAATACAAAATCTATTTATTATATACTTTTGGTCAATTGTACCTTGCCCCTGCTGCTGCTAAGTCACTTCAGTCATGTCCGACTCTGTGTGACCCTAGAGATGGCAGTCCACCGGCTCCCCCATCCCTGGGATTCTCCAGGCAAGAGTACTGGAGTGGGTTGCCATTGCCTTCTCTGCAATTGTACCTTGCTGCTGCTAAGTCGCTTCATTCGTGCCCAACTCTGTGCAACCCCAGAGACGGCAACCCACCAGTCTCCCCCATCCCTGGGATTCTCCAGGCAAGAACACTGGAGTGGGTTGCCATTTCCTTCTCCAGCAATTGTACCTTAGAAGTCTGCTAAAATCACAAAACTAAACTATTATGGATTCTTGGGGTTTGAGGATCTGCATAAAGAAGGACCAGTCAGGTTTGATCCAATTGACTAGGTGTCTCCTGTTTATGGGGCTTCCCAGGTGGTACTAGTGGTTTAAAAAAAAAAAAAAAAAAACCACCCTCATGCCACTGCAGGAGATGTAAGAGACATGGGTTCGATCCCTGGGTTGGGAAGATTCCCTGGAGAGGGCATGGCAACCCACCCCAGTATTATTGCCTGGAGAATCCCATGGACAGAGGAATCTGATGGGCTACAGTCCACGGGGTCTCAAAGAGTCAAGCATGACAGAAGTGACTAAGCATGAATGCTCCCTCTAATGGGAAGTAAAATCAACAAAAATATGAAAAAAATCCACTTCTTTATACTTATTTAGCATATACTCCTTTGACAGTACTGTTTGAAGTCATAACAGAGATATATAGTGAAGAAATCAGTAATTCTGCTCTAGTCATTCTTCGAGTAGAGTCACCTGGCAGGGCTAATATAATGGTTTTCAGATGGTATGTTTCAAAGAAATTTCCTGCTAACACTGATGTTGTCAGTCTGCAGACCACACTTTGAAAATGACTGCTCTAGGATAATAGAGAAATCACCTAACCAATGAGAATCCTTATGGACTGGAACTTCTAGAACAACATCCAGGTTAAATGAAGACAACACAGGATAAAAGTTTTATGGATGATATATTCCTCAATTTGTAATAAAGCGAACATTACTGATGGAATAAAGATTTTTTTTGAAATGTATGATGTTTTTAACTTTATGATGGTCAACACAGTGTTCCAAACAAACATGTCCCCAACAGAAACAGCCCTCAGCATCAGACACACCTCAGAACCACCTGATAAAATGCCCAAATGACAGTGCTCACAAACGGTTCTCAAAGTCAGACACACATCAGAACCAACGGACAAGAAAGCCCAAACGGTACTTTGTGCTCAAGAGATGTTTGCCCTCCCATGCACTGGTGGACTTAACTGTCTTGGAGCTCCTCAGCTCATCCAGATGCACGTTTCCGTTCCATGGAGGAGTACACATCAGTTGGCAGTCAGTGCCAAGCAGGGAGAAACAGGGAGAATCCCCGAAACAAACGGTTTCATCAGCTGCCGGGAACTTTCCCTCCAAAGCCCCTCTGAGGGGTAGCTAGTCAGGGGCAGTGGCCTCCTCACCGCCCTCTCAGTGCGCCTTCCATCATGGCCGCTGCTCTGCAGGTGGTGGGAGGGTGATGGTAGAAACCTGGGGCAGCCAGGTGTCGCGAGACTACAGCAGCCTCACACTGGTTGCCAAAAAACCTGACCAAAAATAGGGGTCTGACTGCCTGCCGCGCTAAGTTCAATAAGGAGGCAAAGTTGGTGGAAAGGAAAGTTTGCTTTATATTGGAAGCTGGAAACCTGGAGTGTGCGGGGGTCGGGGTGGGGGGATGGGGGGCTCCTATTCAAAGGCTGACTCTTGCCCCACCCAGCTCCCAACAATCAGTAGGCAGGAGCTTTTAGAGGTGAAGAGGGGAGGGAGGCTACATGCAGAAACAGCCCAGTCAGCTCTGCCTGGCCTCTTGAAATTGACTGTGGGTTGTCTCATCAGCATCTTCTTGACTGTTACAAGTACAGTTAGTCTTCAGTTCCAGGATCAATTTGCTCCCACTTCTTTGAGGCTGGTTCTTCGAATTGCCACAATTTATGTCATGGCTACAGTCCGATCACCACGTATCCACCTCATGGGCATTTCGTCTATAAGACAGCTCACAGGTTGTGGCTCTCAGCGTATCATCCACAGCCCTTAAGGAGTAACTAAAGGTCCTTGGCTTTGCTTGATGACTAAACTATTACTGTTTTGTCCTATTTTGTTTCTCTGTTGTTTCATTTCTCTGATTAAACTCATTCTTTGGCTAAAGTTTCTCCACAGACAAAAGACAAGGCAGGTGATATGGGGGAAAAGACCCGAGAGTGTTGTTCTGTTTCAACACTTTTCAGTCAGCTGCAAGCTAGTTCTGTCCTCTCTCTAGAGTTTCATCCTTGACTCATCATTCCCTACAGGCATTTTGAGGTATTCTAACTCATGGCTTTGGTCCTTATCACCATCCTGCCATGACACAATCTCCTCACCATCCACAAATATTATCCAGCTTCAATACATACTGGAAAATATATCCATTTATAACAACCTAGCCAGAAGTGCATGAAAGATTTCTTCCTCTAAAGTTCACATGAAACCTGTTATGCAAAATATTTTTCAAATGGTTTACCCCTTTGAGGAACCAAAAGATTGTTACAGTTTAATTTTTTTTAACGTATTTTGCACCATTCAGAATTGCTTGTTCCTTACACTCACTTTGGTTAGAAAATAATCATTGTCATTTCATACATTTGTTTGTTCCTTAAGTCATTCTCCCTCTTGGGGTGGCTGCCAGCAAGAAGAGTTGATAATTTCCTGTCTAGTTTGGGAGACATTATGCAGAATGATTTGAGACAAGAGGCCCCTTTAATCTTTCCATTGTTTTCTAAGGCTGTCCCTAATTGTGCATGTTTACAGAGCTGGGAACAGCATATGTATTATTATAATAATTTTTTTAAAAAAATCACATTTATTATACATCATAGGAGTCAGCTAAAACCATAGAACCTAACTACAATGGGTCTTTAGGTCTGAGGATATGAGCACAGACGCACCAGAAGAGGTACTTACAAGGATCTTCTTTTCAGAGAAAAATATGAAATAACAAAAATAGGAAAAATGCCTTCATCACAATTCCATCACACTATGCATTGGCTTCTTCACAGTCCTTCCCCTCAGTGTATAGTCTCCTAGAAATCTTACTTATGTCCGGGTCTTCAAAAAATTGCAAGTGGAACCCTTTGCTTAAATACCCAAAATGGAGAGATGTTGAAAATCAGAATGTTCAAGCAGTCTTCATGGACTGACTAGGATAGCCCAAAGAAGAAAATTGACAGTATTCTATACTGCTAAAATTTGAGTCCATTCAGAGCACCCCAGATTAAGAATGGGTTCTGCCTACTTTGTTGGGTCTTCATATAGTGTAAAGGTAGAGAATGTGCATCACTGCTTTCCTGTAATGTCAACAAGTTTTTATGTTGGGTAATAGAAAAGGAAAAAAAAAACTCTGCTCTTACATTTATAATTAATATGATCACATGGGGCTAAAAACAAGAACACTTTTCCACTACTGCCCTGACTCTGCTACTCCCTACCTGAATGACTTAAGCTCTCCATTTCTCGTGTTCCTAAAATTAATGAGTTTCAAAGAGCGGTGGCTTCCAAATCTGGCTGCCTAGAGACACTCAACAAACTTTTTGAAAATACACTTTCCCGCCTTCATCCATGGATATTTTTATTCAATATGTTAAGGTATCTGTATAAGATATTTATCAAGAGACTTATGAAAATTAGATTTGATAGAATTAAAGCCCCTTCAAAAATCTAAAAAATCTATTTTTGTATCTCCATTTCCCATCCATAATGAAACCTACATTGTATGCACAAAGATGCTTATAGTACCTTCAGGCATAATTGCTAAAACTTGGAAGTAACCAAGCTATTTTTCAGTAAGTGAAAGGATAAACTGGCACATCCAGGCAATGGAATAAATAAATGCTATCAAGCCATCAAAAGTCATGGGGGAAACTTAAATGCATATTCCTAAATGAAAGAAGCCAGTCTCAAAGGGCTGTGTATTGTATGATTCCAAGAACATGGCATGCTGGGAAAGGCAGAAGGGTGGGAAAGGCAGTAGAGACCACGGGTTGTCAGAGGCTCGAAGGGAGGAAGAGGCAAATAGCTGGAGCACAGACCACTTGTATATATGCTAACATATCGTGTGTGAATGTCCAGACCCACAGAATGTACAATACAAGAGTGGACCCTACTGTAAACTGTGGACCATGGGCAATAATGATGTGGCAGTGTTGGTTCATCATTTGTAACAAGTATACCACTCTTGTGGGGCTTGCTGATAATAGGAGTGGTGTGCATATGTAGGAGATGGAGGCTAGGGAGAAATCTCTTCATCTGCTAAATTTTGTTGTAAACCTGAAACTGCTCCAAAAACTAAGGTCTATTAAAAATGCATTGTAGGATACAATAGGAGTCAATGAATAGCCATTAATATTTCATTTTTAAGGAAAAGATAAAAATGGTATTACTTTTAGTTTATTGTTTTACTTTGGTTTTTATTTTTTTTTCTATCATTGGTGTCAAAGTTAGGTCCTTTCCTTAAGTTAGAGAGAATAAATGCAGGGTTAAGGCAATCGACTATGGCCATCCTCTTCAGTATAATAAAATCATTCCTTAATGTTCTAAAATAATCAGCACACACTTTAAGGAGAGCTTTTAGTAGCTCAGACAGTATACCTGTAAGAAAGAGGAAGGATAGAGCTCCTTTTTCTTGAGTCAGTTTGTTTGCAACTGTAAAATTTAAGTGAAAGATGCTCCCTGAGTCTTCCCCCACTCTCAATCAAAAGCACATACATTATTGCTAATCAATATGTGCAGAGAAAACACATCCCCCAAACTATGATATTTAAATTGTTCTTTTCTTAAAATAATGCCTTTTCAGTCACCTTGGAAAGATGTGCAAATGCAAATCTAAATCCCACAGGCAGTAATGATTTGGTTGAACCGAATACTACTCCCTCAAGCTATGTCGGTTTGGGGGAAAAAAATTACTCTTCTAATGGGAAGATTGCAATGGCTCTGTTCCTAAGGCAAAGAGATAGAATTAAAAAAAAGCCATACAGATAAGATGCTCTTATTTATAACATATAACAAGATATGTAGCAAGACACAAGCATCTTTCTGATGACTTATCCTGCTGATCAGAGTACAAGAGAGTTTATTTTTATAATTACAACAGATGGAAAACAATAAAATTATACTTTAGGCTAATGCACTCTCACCCTTATTATCCTTTTTTTTTCTGCATGTGTGTCTCCCCTGAAGCTATTTTATAACAATATAAAAATTTCAGAAATATGGCACCGCAGAAGCCTGACCAGATTTCCTAATTATCTGTCATGACTCAAGACTGCAGTGAGAAATTAGCTCTCCTGGGAAAGAAAGAAATTTGATGGAACTTAAAATAATAGAAAGAAGCTTATGATGTCTCTCCTCAACAAGCTGAAAAGAAATCTATCCATTTTTAGTAGGATTGCCCTAACTAACTTTCTCATTTCTTTCATATATATATATATATATTCCTTAAAACATAATGTGTTATCATGGAAAGATTCACTCTTGTTTCATTAATCAAATTTTATTCACCCCAATTTCCAATCCATCCTTATCTTAATATACATAATACAAATTAATGTAAAAAAGGATAAGATACATGCACTTGGAGGATATATCTATATATATATATCTATGTATGCTTAGTCCTTAGTCTTGTCCAACTCTTCACAACCCCATGGACTGTAGTCTGTCAGGATTCTTTGTTCATGGAACTCTCCAGGCAAGACTGCTGGAGAATATGTTGCCATTTTCTTCAACAGGAGATCTTCCTGACCCAGGGATCAAGCCTGCATCTCCTCTTTGCAGGCAGTTTCCTGCATTGAAGGCAGATTGTCTTCTGCTGAGCCATCAGGGAAGCCCATGTCTGTACAGTTAATCTATCTGTGTATGTGCTAGTTGCTCAGTCATATCTGACTCTTTGCGACCCTATGAAATATAGCCCACTATCTGTTCTGTCCACGGAATTCTCTGGGCAAGAATACTGGAGTGGGTTGTCATTTCCTTCTCCAGGGGATCTTTCTGTCCCAAGGATCAAACCTGGCTCTCCCACATTGGCAGGCAGATTCTTTACCATCTGAGCCACCATGGAATCCCCATAGTTATCTATAACAACATCTATATCTAGATATATAATAGTGTCTATCTATCTACCTATATTATCTATAACTGCGGTTCAGACAGTAAAGGATCTGCCTGTATGTGGGAGATCTGGGTTTGATCCCTGAGTTGCATGGACAGAGGAACCTGACAAGCTACAGTCCATGAGGTCTGTAAAGAGTCAGACACGACTGAATGACTAACACTTCACTTTATCTATAACTGTGAAGTGAAGTCGCTCAGTCGTGCCTGACTCTTTACGACCCCATGGACAGTAGCTGGCACCAAGCTCCTCCGTCCATGGGATTTTCCAGGCAAGAGTACTGGAGTGGGGTGCCATTTCCTTTTCCAGGGAATCTTCCTGACCCAGGGATCGAACCCAGGTCTCCCGCATTGTAGGTAGATGCTTTACTATCTGAGCCACCAGGGAAGTCCTCTATAACTGTATCTACATTTATATTTATCAACATACTCACTTCCTTTACCTCAGTATTTCCCAGCCTCCCTTGTACTTAGATGTGCCCAATGAGTGAATTCTGGCCAGTAGAATGCAGGCAGAAGTAATAAGCAGTCCTCAAACAGCTTCCATGTATTATTTTTCTCTCATTTGTGTCATTCTTTGGATGAATAACAATACCTGTGTGACTAAAGAAGCCACACTTTGTGACAAAACCATCAGATTTGGTCCTTCAAGACTATGTGGATCTTAAAACTCATCCCCCAGTATATATCAATGATTATAGCCTTACCATTCAGTTCAGTTGCTCAGTCATGCCCGACTCTTTGCGACCCCATGGACTGCAGCACGCCAGGCTCCCCTGTCAATCACCAACTCCCAGACCTTGTTCAAACTCATATCCATTGAGTCGGTGATGTCATCCGACCATCTCATCCTTTGTCATCCCCTTCTCCTCCTGCCCGCAATCTTTCACAGCATCAGGGTCTTTTCCAATGAGTCAGTTTTTCACATCAGGTGGCCAATGCATTGGAGTTTCAGCTTCAGCATCAGTCCTTCTGATGAATACTCGGGACTGATTTCCTTTAGAACTGACTGGTTAGATCTCCTTGCAGTCCAAGGGACTCTCAAGAGTCTTCTCCAACACCACAGTTCAAAAGCATCAATTCTTTGGCGCTCAGCTTTCCTTATAGTCCAACTCTCACATCCATACATGACTACTGGAAAAACCATAGCTTTGACTAGATGGACATTGTTGGCAAAGTAATGTCTCTGCCTTTTAATATGCTGCCTAGGTTGGCCATAGCTTTTCTTCCAAGGAACAAGCATCTTTTAATTTTTTAAATTTAATGGCTATATTCACCATCTGCAGTGAGTCTGGAACCCAATAAAATAAAGTCTCTCACTGTTTCCATTGTTTCTCCATCTATTTGCCATGAAGAGATGGGACCAGATGCCATTATCTTAGTTTTTTGAATGTTGAGTTTTAAGCCAACTTTTTCACTCTCCTCTTTCACTTTCAAGAGACTCTTTAGTTCTTTGCTTTCTGCCATAAGGATGGTGTCATCTGCGTATTTGAGGTTATTGATATTTCTCCCAGAGATCTTGATTCCAGCTTTTGCTTCATCCAGCCCAGCATTTTGCATGATATACACTTACAGGAATTAGGAAAACACATCTAATTTAAATCCCTGGAATTGTAATGTTTATCTGTATTCTATTGATGTCACCGTTTATTTCACTATAAGGAACCATCTTCAGAGATTCATTTTTTCCCATGTGGACCATTCTTAAAGTCTTTATTGAATTTTTTACAGTATCACTTCTGTTTTATGTTTTGGGTTTTTGGCCACAAGGAATGTGGGATCTTAACTCCCTGACCAGGAATCAAACCTGTTCCCCTGCACTGAAAGGCAATGTCTTAATCACTAGACTGCCAGGGAAGTCCCCTCCTGTGATGTTTAGGTTGTCGAATCTTTCCATCAGTACTTGTCTTTTGTAATTCAAAGTGTGTGGAAAGCCAGTCTATAGAGAAGACAGTAATGTGTCAAGTGATTTTTTCATCTAACCCCGGCTAACAGTGACAGGGTTTAATGCTGGACTTCTAGGGCAGCTAGAAATATGTTTACCACTCAACCATCAACTCCATTGTCAGAGCATGAAACGTGCTCTAATAACTGAAGTCAAATTACGTGAAACAAAAAAATTGTGTCAATGTGGTGATCTCGTGTGTCTTGAGTATGAAGGTCCTTATGTAAAAACATTTGACAAGTAGTTGTCAAGTCAGATTAAATGGTACCTTGTTGCTTGCAAAAACAAACCAAAACCCATCTCTAATTAAAAATAAAATGCCCTCCATAAAACTAAATCACATAGGTTTCTGTCAGAGTACAGAAAACCGACCCTAAACCCACTTATTGTGCCTGAGGACTCCTAGATCCATAGATGGTTTAGGAATGCTGGGCATGGTGGTATGAGGGTTCTCTATGAGTTGGGCTGATAATGTATTTTTAAATTTTTAATAAACATATTTTAGAGCAGTTTTAGGTTTATATAAAAATTGAGCAGAAAGCACTGAGGTTTAAAGAAATTAAGCTATTGCAAATATGCATAAGAAACCTATGCATTAATAGGTTTAGTGAGTTTTATTCCTCTGAAAATGAACTGATATGTGAATTTTTCCTCCTGGTTCACCGTACCTGGTATCTTATTTACTTAATTTTTCCTTTTCCACTAAAACTGACAAACATTTTCACCTCACCAGTAACTGCTATAAAGATAATGTTTCTGGGAGTTATCCCTCCCTTAAACAATTACAAAGAATCCAACATTCTGTGCAGTTACCTACTTTCATTACAACACTAAGCTATCCTCTCTTGATGGAGTCAGTGCTATTAGAACTCATTTCCCTGAGGTCTATTTCTCATTTTTACTTTTTCAGGAGACTCTTAGTCTCCCTTTCTAATTTAGATTATAAACTCAGGGGAAGGGACTTTGTCTTACCTTACATCAACTAGGTGTTCAATAAACATTATTAATTATCAGTATTAAAATTCATAATGATGTCAGGCTTGGCCTAATCAATTTTAACTCAGCTTAATCTAGTTCAATTAAGTTTAATACAGGAGGTGCTGCCCTGACATTTTTTTAACCTAAATTTGCAATTTAGCTCTGCCATAGGTGCCTCATTAATTTTTTTTGTTTTGGCCTCATAAATTCTTTCTGTAGGCAAAAAGTTTTCTTTGTGCTACTGCTAAGATGCACTTTATCCGATAAATGGTTTTTAAAATATTCTAACTTTCTTGCTCATTCAGAAATATTACCCACAGTTTTTCTTGTTAAAGCTGATTTTTCTCCCAGTGATTTCAAAGAAGATAACCAAACAAACTCACCTCTGGGAGTCACATTGAATATTAAGAAAGTGGGGAAAAAAGCAGGGTATGACCAACTGTTCCTGTGCTTTCTAGAAAGCTCTCCAGGAGAGAATAGAAGATGGATTGAGCTGCACAAGAATGGAGACATCAAGATGCATTAGGAGACCATCAGATTTCTCCAGGTTAGTGATGATTAGGGACTGTACTAAGCTCTGACAATAAAGACAGCAATTAAGGTGCAGACAGACACTGAGAGGGGTAAGAAAAAGAGCAATTGCTGATGGGCAGCAAGTGGATTGGAAGTTGAGAGAGGAATTAAGGATGACCAAGAGGCACTTGGTTGCAGCAGGTGATATGGGAGGAGCAGCAAGTCTGGTGCATGTGGTGGTGTGAGCAGAGAGTATGATCAGTCTAAAGAAATGAAGGTTTGCAAAGCTGGAAGCCACCTCTCCTTAGGAAAGGATTTGTTGTTATTGTTTGGTCACTAAGTCATGTCTGACCCTGTGATCCCATCGACAGCAGTGTGCCAGGCTTCCCTGTCCTTCACTATCTCTTGGAGTTTCCCCAAACTCCAAACTCCAACAATGGACTCATGTCCACTGAGTTGGTGATGCCATCCAACCATCTCATCCTCTGTTACCCACTTCCCCTCCTGCCCTCAATCTTTCCCAGCATCAGAGTCTTTTCCAGTGAGGAAAGTATGGGAAGGATGGCAGCCCTGAAAAGAAGGAGGGTAAGTGGAATACAAAGTAAAGAGGGTAGAAATTGGGAATATACAGAGTGCCAATACTTGTGGAGACAAATACAAATCAAAGAAGTATACTAAGCATGAGTGAACGGAAAAACAGGATAATGAGGAAAACATCAGATTAGATAAACCATCTGATATTTCATCATCAGAGGCTCTTGAAAAGGAGAGCAGCACATGCCTTTGAACCTCTAGTGTGTTCTCTCTCTGAAGAATGAGACTAACTTACAAGACACTGTAAACAGAGGTGATATGAACAACTGAGGGGGTTTATTGAGCTGGTAGGCATTGGTACATGTCTATGGAAACTGAAGGGTATAGTGTTAAACACTTAGAATATCACCTAAAGTGACTTTCTCTGCTTCCTCCTATCTGCCTTACATTGAGTATTTCATTGTTCCCTCCCTCCTTCATCCATTTCAGCTGTTGTCTTCTTCCTCTTTAGGCAAATATACAGTGAAGGCTCAAATAATGAAGTGTTGAAATAAACATCTGTTCAAACACATCCTGTTGAAATACAGACTAAAGCCTCAAGCATTTTTAGCTGACAAGTTCTCTGTACATATGCAGCACTTTACACTTACCAAGAAGAATTCTATGTGCTAAAAACAGGCAAAAACGAGATCTTTAACGCTACAATATATGAAGATTTTCCTTTGGGTTCTGTAATTTCCATGATATTATAATCATGTTTAGCTACAACGTCATCTTCTAAATTATAAGGCTTTTGATCTTCACATGGGGGTCAAAATGAAGTTATTTGATTTATTTTGTATACAAAAAATAATAAAAATTTGTTGATTTCCTGAAGCAATAGATCTTCAATTGGAGATGGAGTGGGTGAAAAAATTCATAAAAGAAAATTTTGAACTAAAGATTCCACCAGGCTCTTCTACAACAGAGGTAATGAGAGGTTACAGGCAGTAGCGAAGAGAGAACTCACTTGATATTGAGGGTCATGGTGTTTTACTCCTGACTCAGGAGTAAAAAAGTGAGTTAATAATGCTCTTGGCTCCACTATCAATATGTCTAAAGTGTGGATGCTTGATATAAGAACTCTAAAATCTAAAAAGAAGTCACCTAGAGATACATGGGCCATAAAAAGGTAGCTAACAAATTCTAGTTGCCCTTCTCAAATTACAATCTTAATATACTGTGATTTTAGAGCTGTTAGTCACAAGCAAATGTTGTGTTTTGGTCAACTGTACTAAAATGCATTTAAATAGCAACTTCATAGTAAATAAAAACAGTCAACTTTTTACCCTCATTTCTTACCTAATGTCTTTTATGGTAATAACTTTTAAAAATTGGTGTATAATTGCTTTACACTGTCATGGTAGTTTCTGCCGTACAACAGCGTGAACCAGCTATATGCATACGTGTCGTTCCTTCCCCTTGAGCCTCCCTCCCACCCCCATCCCACCCCTCTATGTCGTCACAGAGCACCAGCTGCTGAGCTCCCTGTGCCGTACAGCTAGCTGTCTCCCACTAGCTGTCTATTTTACATGTGGTAGTATATATATGTCTGTCCTACTATCCCAATTTCATCTCACCCTCCCTTTCCTGTCCTGTGTCACATGTTCATGGTAATAACTTTGAATGTAACACTTTGATAATGAAGGGAAATGATCATATTATTGAAAAGCAGGTTAAGCTTTTTCTCTCCCTATAACATTGTCAGAAATGACAGTGTAGATGGTTTCATAGTCTGCCTATTGCAAACTCCAAAAACTTCAGGTCCATTCAGTTCAGTTCACTTCAGTTGCTCAGTCATGTCCAACTCTTTGCAACTCCATGAACCTCAGCATGCCAGGCCTCCCTGTCCACCAACTCCCAGAGTTCACCCAAACTCATGTGCATCGAGTCGGTGATGCCATTCAGCATCTCATCCTCTGTCGTCCCCTTCTCTTCCTTCCCCCAATCCCTTCCAGCATCAGGGTCTTTTTCATTGAGTCAACTCTTCTCATGAGGTGGCCAAAGTACTGGAGTTTCAGCCTCTACATCAGTCCTTCCAATGAACACCCAGGACTGATCTCCTTTAAGATGGACTGGTTGGATCTCCTTGCAGTCCAAGGGACTCTCAAGAGTCTTCTCCAACACCACAGTTCAAAAGCATCAATTCTTCAGCACTCAGCTTTCTTCACAGTCCAACTCTCACATCCATACATGACCACTGGAAAAACCATAGCCTTGACTAGATGGATCTTTGTTGGCAAAGTAATGTCTCTGCTTTTGAATATGCTATCTAGGTTGGGCATAATTTTCCTTCCAAGGAGTAAGCGTCTTTTAATTTCATGGCTGCAATCACCATCTGCAGTGATTTTGGAGCCCCCCAAAATAAAGTCTGACACTGTTTCCACTGTTTCCACATCTAACAGGTCCATTACTAAATACAGTAAAATTTAAAGTAAAAAAATTCCAAAAACATACCCATACATCCATTTACATTTATGTTATGGGGATGCACAATGTGTGAGTTTTTGAATAAGACATAGGCTAGACATAGAGTTTTAAAACGGTCTTCAAACAATGGCTGGCACAGGGCTTTTTGTATGACATAAACACCTATTGAATTGGTTGAGATCAATTGAAATCAGGGAACCAAGTGCTAGTCCTAAAGACAGTAGAAGGTTTGGGTTGATGAGACCACTACACCTTTAAAGTTCAAAGAGAAATTGTAGGTTGATTGGTGGAGCAAAGCTGCATGTTAGTAAACAAAGAAAAAAGAAAAGTTAATAACAACTGAAAAGTAAAATCAAAGATAATGCCTTGACCCGAGTTTACAGAGGCTGGGAGGCTCAGCAGTGATGTTTTTCACTTCATCCATAACACATGCTGTTCTTCTGGGTCCTGAAAATAGCATGTGACCTATGAAGCATCCTATTAGCTGTTGCGGAAAAGCACATTTTCTTCTGAAAAGAAATCAGTTTAAGAATCAAAGCAACAAGTACAAACACAAAGCCAACACACTGGGGTCCACGTTGGGCACTCATTCAAAATGTCATGTCGTTCGAACATGTCTCCCATTTTTAATGGTGCTTCACCTGGGTCTAATCACATTCAGACCCTGCTGGGTTGCATGCCATTAGATGCTTTAAAAATGTATAGCCAAGACACAACTAAAATAAAAAACCCACACAAGCCAGCAGCTGAAGCACAGAAAGGAGAGGCCTCTGGGATTTTATTTCATCCAGAGCAACCGACTTACAAGGTCATCTCCGACTTCTTACCCACCTGTGCTTCGTTGCCCCATCGTTAAAATAACAGTCATCATTAGAAATGATTGAGAGCCTCAGGGTGTCATATTTATTTTCTTTACATTTAGGAGCCAGTTTTAGGAAACGAGACCAATAGTTCTTATTGTCTTCGTTCCTTTTCTATTACAACATGAACATCACTGGGAAGATATTCCCAAACATATGCCTGCATGTCTGCTGTTTCTTCAGTTGTGTCCAATTCTGAGACCCCATGGACTATAGCCCACCAGGCTCCTCTGTCCATGGGAGTGTCTCCAGGCAAGAATACCGGAGAGGGTTGCCATGCCCTCCTCCAGGGGATCTTCCTGACCCAGGGCTCGAAACTTTGTCTCTTACATCTCCTGCATTGGTAGGCAGTTTTGTTTTTTTTTTCTTTAATCACTAGCACCATCTGGGAAGCCCTCCCAAACATATACTTCTACCAAAATGTAAGCCATGTTATTTCTGTATTTTCCAGGAAAGCCATTGTTCAGAAAAGTTTCACATGAAAAATGATACAAAACTTTTCCCCCAAATATTTCAAATTGTGAATTTTCTTGTTCTGATCATTTTAGCTTTGTAGAAGGTCATGTTAAATTGTATGTGCACATCAAATGGTATTATGTATCTTTAGGCAAGTACATAAGAATAACTGGTCCTTTGATTATTTTTCCCTGAAGTTTGAACATTTGCTCATGAAGCCTTTGCTATGTTTTATTTTTTATTGTTGACATTCAAATGGAATTGAACCAAGAGTTTTCTGGTCGGAAGATGGATAAAGATAAAACTGGTAGAAGCCAAAGGAGCTTGTGACAGTGTGTGACAATCTCCCAGTGTGGCTGCCTCCTCATCCCAGCTGTCTGGGTGATGTAATCAGAAACAAAGTACATGTTATGAGAAAAGACTTGGGGTAAATGTAGCTCACAAGGGAGATTACACTTTTCTTCTCTTTTGCTTTCTCAAAAAATACTTTTATCTTGAATTGCCTTAATTATTAGCTGACTCTCAGAAGTAAAAAGGAAACACAGACACACCTCTACTCATCAAGTTTGGTTGACATTGCTAAGAGGTGGCCACATTAGGTTTGATTTGCCTAATCCCAGAACAACTATACATTAACATGTTTTACCCTGAATAACTGTATGTGACACAAAATATGAAGGAACATATTGGAGATGCAGGCAGTTCTTCCTAAAGTAAATTAAAATGGAAGCAGTTTCAAAAACACTCTTGGAGGAGGCTGCTTTTCATTCACAAGTTGATCTGCGCCATGGACAAAATCATCAGATGTCAAGAACATAACTGTGGCCCAGGAGGTGAGGTGGAGACTGGAGTCCAGAGCTGTTGGGCTGAGCAGATGCAGAAGCTAAGGAGACACTAAAGATCTGTGAGCACCAGATGGGCACATCAGGGGCTTGTGAGAGCTGTTAAAAGACCATGTCAGAGGAACAGAATTTCAGCACATCAAAGGGACCACTGAATGGTGGACCCTGAGCTGACCAGTGCTGATGTCACAACAAACACAGTGAATGGACATCATTTTCCAGCCTCAGTCCAAAGTGGGAATCCCACCAAATGCCAACAAACACCCCTCAATCAGACCAACAACCACTGAACAATATCCTTCCAACATCCTAAGCAGCATAACCTTAAGATGATAGAGTGGTATGATATATGTAGTAGCAGGGCCACCTGACTATCTTCTTGCAGCCAAGCCCCCTTTTCCCAGGCAAATCCGAGGTTCAGGTGTGGAGAGCCCACAGGATCCGGCTGTTACTTATAAAGCTCTGTGAATAAGCTACCGATGACTAGATTTGACAGCAAGGCAACTCCTGCTTGAGGACCAAACTCTAAGAGAACAAGGGGTGCTCAGACTTGACTTCACAAGTTAACCTTTTAGGACCACGTTTAAACATTATTTTCCCCAATACCAGGGGCAAGGGTCAGTGGTGAAGCATTCATGCTGGCACTAAATGATGCCTTACCTTTATTCAGCCCAACTTTTTCACCCAGAGGTCTCCTGTTCCAAGGGCTGCTGAGCTGTTCATCTCCTTCCCATCCACCTCTGATGTCCCTTTCTGACCTGAGAATGAGCATAAACCTTATTTAATTGCCACCTCTGTGGCATTAGCAGTGTAGGATGGTAAGCCAAGGTACTGGCCTTAGATGAGCGGTCTTCACCTGGAATTGGCATCAGAATCACCTGGAAGGCATCTGAAAGGTAGGTGCTGGGCTCCATTCAGACCATGTCTGAGTTTGTATGTCTGGGTGGGGCCAGAACGTGTATTTCTCACAAATCCCAGGTAATGTTGATGCTTCTGTCTTACAAGATCATCATTCAGACTATAGTTGTCTCCTGTACTACTGTCTATGTTAGGTAACAATAACATTCTAGAGCTGAGAAGGTTGTAGAAAATAGGTAGTTCAAACATCTCCTTTTAGAGGAAACTACGTCCCAGAAAGGTTAAAGGGTGTGACCAACACCACAATCCAGGGTGCCTGACGTCTGGTTCAGAGAGGCTTTCATGGTATTATCCTCATGGCCTTTAATGTTTCAATGAATTTTAATCCTGCCATGTTCTCCTTAATTTATATTGGTTACATAAAACATTATGAGAGGCTTTAAAAACAATATGATTCCTCCATGCTAAGCACCAATTTAAGGATCAAACTCCCATTTATAATGATCATCTTTAATTTTTGAAGAGACATTCTTCCTTTTTATATGAATTGGACTATTCTTGAGTATTTGCGTTAGTTGCTCAGTTGTGTCTGACTCTTTGTGACCCCAAGGACTGCAACCGACTAGGCTCCTCTGTCCATGGAATTCTCCAGGCAAGAATACTGGAGTGGGTAGCCAGTCCTTTCTCCAGGGGATCTTTCCAACCCAGGGATAGAACCCAGGTTTCCTGCATTGCAGGCAGATTCTTAACCATCTGAGCCATCAGGGAAGCCCTTTGAGCATTTAGTAGACACTGAAACCTTTGAATTTGTTGGGTCTGCTGGAATAAGGTTTATAATTTTGTTTGCTTTCTGGTCAGTAGCTTGTATGTTCAATTTCAACACAACAAAAGCCAGTACCTTTCTGAATAAAACTCTGACACAACACATTTATCTCTCGCCTTGTTGAAGTTCAAGTATATTTTTGTGACATCTCTGAGTCATTCCCTGTGTGTGTGAGATTGTGTGTGTGCGCGTGCGTTTGCAGTTGTGCTGGTGGAGATTGCAGAGGAGCCAGGGGGATACAGCAATGCTGTCTGTTTTGTGGTGTCATCTTCATGTTGCAGTTGACTATTCCTGACAGACATTGTTTCAAAGCTATACCAATTTTTCTAAGACAGAGATCATTCTTTGGTTGTATTTGCAAACAGAATTTGAGCAAGATATGGTAGTGAACAAAGGATCACTTATAATTACAAATTCTAATTGCAGGGAAAAATGTCTAATGACCATCACTGACCTGAAATCAAGGTACAAATAGGGACAGCCTTCCACGTGTCATACTCCAGATGACTGTGAAAGACTGACAGGGAGCTGTTCTTGGGAAGATATGGGTTTTCAAGGAAAAAGTTTGAAATCGTGAATTTTTGTTTGGTTTTTACTGTTTGGGGCTTTGTTATTCTCATTGCCAATCCTCTAAAGTTGGATCTGTCCCCACTATAACAGAGCGATAGGACACAAGCATCTTGTCATGCTAGGTGGAAAGCTGGGACAGGAGATGTGAGAAACGCAGGCAGCAGGAGCTCTTCAGAAAACACTTCTCCTGGAATGGTGGCAGGTGTTTCGTCCAGGATCTTAATACTTCCTTAGAGTTGCCAATTATTTTCAGTCCATCCAAACCACTAGCATCCTTAGGTACCTGGCAGCTGTGAATAATATTCCTTGGAGGTTGCCTTGCAGTTACAGGGATTCAGATGCTAATTCCTGAAGCTGCCTCTCTTACACAAAATTTTTTTAAAAAAGCAGTATGTGGACTTCACATGCTTTGTGATGCTACAGATTTTTAAATTTGGGCTTCTAAGAGACAGAGGGCTAAGAACATTCTTCTTTACAGTGGAACTTCAGTGCGCAATCACAGTGAACGACCTTGACTGCCAAAGACAAGATCTAGAGTCAGTTAGATTTCACACCTCTGAAATTGTTGGTGGGAACACAGCTCTGGAATAATGGAAAGAACCTTGAGATATCATCTGGTTACAGACACCTTAGCTTATGAAAATGGTATTTAAATAATTTGGGGGCAAATGTCCATTTTCTTTTTGAAAGATTATAAAAAGAATTATTTCTGAGTTAGCTCTCTTTTAATAACTAACAAAATTAATATATTAGATGCACGTTGACCCTTGCCCCAGGAAGCTTATCATTTAGAAGGAGAATCAGCCATGTAAGTAACTATTAAGTACTGATAGTAATTTAAATAAATAGGACAGTAAAAATAAAGTAAAAATGCTGTGGAAGAACAGAGGAAGGGTGATTAAATTTACCAAGAACACTGGAGGAAGTTGTTAAAACAAAGGTAGCATTTAAGCTGAATCTTTAAGGATGAAACTTTCTTTGGTAGGTAAGGAGAGTTCTGGGATAGCCCAGAGCTCAGAATGTGTACAAATATGTCTGGGAAAATGGTGAATGTAAGCAGAGTGAAGAATTAAGGAGGGTGAAGAAGACTAAATGTATTGAAAACTCCAGGTGGAACAAGACTTTGAATTCTATGTTAAAGAGTCTGAAATATATTCTTCAGGCAGTTTCAGCCCATTGAAGATTTTGGGCATAGGTGCTTCGTGTGCTAAGTTGCTCGTCATGTCTGACTCTTTGCGACCCCATCAACTGTAGCCTGCCAGGCTCCTCTATCCATTGAATTCTCCAGGCAAGAATACTGGAGTGGGTTGCCATGCCCTCCTCCAGGGCATCTTTCCAACCCAGGGTCTCTTATATCTCCTGCAATGGCAGGCAGGTTCTTTACCAGGAGCACCACATGGAGTTCGGTGCTAAGGGGCTCCCTGAACTCACCTCTTACTACTGGGTCTCTTTCTACTATCCTTCCACGTGCCTTCCTGCTGTTCCATGAGCCCAACGGACCTGCTCCAACCTCTGGGTCTTTGAACTTGCTGTTCTTTCTTTCAGGACATCTCTTTTCCCAGGTATTTACACAACCTCCTCATATTCTGTCCTGTCTTTCATTTCTCTGTGCAAATGCCACTTGGTCAGTCAAGCTTCCCTTTTTGAGCAAATCACCTCACTTGGGTTCCCAACTTTCCTTTTTGCTACATTTTTTTTTTTTCTGTAGGATATGTCGCCATGGAGCACACATTATATGGCACCTCCCTCCTCCACTCAACTCTAGGGCAAGGATTCTTGGTTTCCTTCCTGCTTTATTTACTGTCTAACACACATCTTGGAGCACACGGGAGGCTCAAGGAAAACTCGTTAAGTGAATGGAGAAAAGGTAAAGAAGGAACATGGTTTGGTCTGCTCCATAACAGTCTGTTCCATATTTGTTAGCTGCCATAACAAATACTAAAGACCAAGCAGCTGAAAAACATTTCCTCACATTTCTGGGGGTCTGAGATGTGGGTGCCCACCTCCACAGGCTCTGGTGAGAGCTCTCTGCCAGGCTGTCCTCTTGAAGGGTCCTCATGGGACAGGGAGACAGAGAGAGGAAGAAGCACTCTCAGGTCTCTGACAAGGACCCTAATCCTACTCTCACGACCTCCTGTAAAGTGTAAAGCTAATTCTTCCTAGGGTCCCCGCCTCCAGATACCATCACCTGGGGGTTGGGCTTCATTGTTTGAATCTGATGGGGACACAAGCATTCAGTCCACAACAGAGCAACTAGAGAATAAAGAGGGGAAATGAATGGGATGCTTTCTGTCTTCAAGGGAGGAAATACTTCTCGGCAGGGATTAGCTGCCCCTCCCTGCCCCCACCTCAGCTCCCAACAATCCCTGAAACTGACAGTCCCAGACGGAAAGTGGGGGTGACTACAACAAAGGGAGGACTGTAACAGGTCAGAAATTAAAATGCCTTTTAGATGGAGTAAAGATGGGAATGTAATGAAGGAGGCATAGAGGGCAAACTGGAAATAAACAGAGGTCACAGAGACAAAGGGCTTCCCTGGTGTGGCTCAGTGGTAAAGAATCTGCCTGCTAATGCAGAAGATGGGGGTTTGCTCTCTGGGTCAGGAAGATCCCGTGGAGAAGGAAATGGCAACAAAGTCCTGTATTCTTGCCTGGGAAATCCCATGGACAGAGGAGCCTGGTGGCCTACAGTCCATGGGGTCACAGAGAGTCAGACAGGACTTAGTGACTGAACAACAATGCAGACAAAATCCCTACACTGTTCACACACCACTGCTTTGAAAGGATGAGAAACAGGAAGATAAAGAAGAAAAGAAACTCTGTGCAGGAACGCATTGCTGCAAGGCCTGGTCAGGCCTCCTTCACCACCATGAACTAGATGGAGAACATAGCCCTTGGCATGATTCCTGGCATGGGAGCTGATGCTGCGGGCAGGGGCTCTGTAGGATGTCCCTCAGGGCCAGGTGAGAACCTGTACAAAGTCAGAAGTGAGTGTACAGACTAGAGAGAATTCTTTGTCCTCAGAAGCATCCATGTTGAACAACAACTAGCCCAGCTGTGCTTCCCACTTCATGGAAAAACATGGAAAAACAGTAAAAACCTATAAAACTATGTAACTTTATAAGTATAAGAAGGCAACTGGGTCAAAACAAAGGGGCCGTCTATCTATTAATAAACAAGAGGAATTCAGTTCTCTGAAAGAAACATACTGAATAGAGCAGAAAATATAGATTAATTCAGAGACAAGTTCTGAAGAAAATTGCAAACATATATCAATTCTACTACTTTGTTATCTTAAGGAAAAAAATATATTTAAGATTTGGAAGAGAAGACAAACAAGATGGTGAAACTGTGAAATGGGAGAGATACCACCACAGAAAAAAAGATAGATGGAGGAAGTGATTATGGATGTAGATGATACCAAGAATTCACAAGAAAAAGATAGGGTGTGAGAGACATGGGAAATAAAACAGACCCAATCTATGTGAAAAAGAATTTGTGGAATTATAAAAATGTCATTTTTAGAAGAATGGAAGGAATAAAATAAATAACTACAGAGATGCATATGTATGCACAGTAGAGAGACGAATTGCACGTGTTTCCTAGGGGACCACGACACATCCCCTCCACATATCAACACCCCAGCACTTCAACTGCCCCCATATTGCCTTTTGACCTCCTCTTTCTTGGGAGAATTTCTCTAGCCACTCATCTCAGTGTCACTAACTCCTCATTCCTTCTTCTCCAGGAACTGTATTTTATCCATGGGATGTTCAAATATGCATAGAATCTCTGATGAAATAAGACAGAATATATGTAATGTTTTATTACCCTAGATTTACTACTTGTATGTTAAATGAAAAATTAAGAGCTCTAGGTGGTCTTGTTTTATCAAAAAAAAAAAATATAACCAATGCTAGCATTCATTCAATGTTTAGAATAGTGATCCTGATTTTATACAGAACTAGAAACCTACTCTTTGTCTAATGAAAATGACTTGGAGACATTAATGGGACTCCATTTCCTTCAGCCTGCAGGAAGATGAGTAGGGAAGCTTGATCGTGGTGTTCAAACTATTTCTGGACTTGATCACTTTTATTTTTTCTTTTAAGTTTCACTTTGGGCCACCTGTCTGACTTGAGTAACTTTTAGACTTTGAAAAATGATATCGTGATCCTTGGAGTAGAAACCATGACAGAAACGAGAGCAACTGGAAATTCTCAAATTCACAAGGCAGGTAACGTTTCAGGGTCATCCTGGACTTTGAGCACAGATGTTGCCTTGACCTCTGATAGCTAGTGACAGCCTCTCATCCAGCTCGGAGAAGAAGACCTATAGAATCCAGCTGCTTCCTGTCCCTGTGATGATGCTGGCATGGTCTGGAGCCACTAATGCCATCGCCTTGTCTTCATTCCTTGTTTATCAAATGACTTATATCAAGGGCCTAGATAGTTTATATTTATGGATCCTGTTGGAGAAGGAAATGGCAACCCACTCCAGTATTCTTGCCTAGAGAATCCCGTGGACAGAGGAACCGGGTGGGCTGCTGTCCTTAGGGTCACACAGAGTTGGACATGACTGCAGTGACTTAGCATGCGTGCTTGCATTGGAGAAGGAAATGGCAACCCACTCCAGTATTCTTGCCTGGAGAATCCCAGGGACAGATGAGCCTGGTGGGCTGCCGTCTATGAGGTCACACAGGGTCGGATACAATGGAAGCGACACAGCAGCAGCAGCGTGGATCCTGTTATAACAGTTGTATAGTAGTGAAGTCGCTCAGTCATGTCCGACTCTTTGAGACCCCATGGACTATAGCCAACCAGGCTCCTCAGTCCATGGGATTTTCCAGGAAAGAGTACTGGAGTGGGTTGCCATTTCCTTCTCCAGGGGATCTTCCCAACCCAGGGATCGAACCCAGGTCTCCTGCACTGCAGGCAGACACTTTACTGTCTGAGCCACAAGGGAAGCCTGTAACAGTTGTAAGTCTCTGATAAAACAAAATCATGATGGACAACAGACAACGTTCAGATGTACACCTGCGTGCATGATGTGCAGAAGGACCACTCCCTCAGCACTGCCTGGGATGGCTCATGCAGCCCAGCACAGCATAGCACTGCAAACTGAGCCCAGCATAGCTGTTTTCTGTTGAACTCCACTCTACTTTGAGCACGGGCAGTCTTCTGTAACGTACAAAGGGAGTCCCGTGGGCACCCAAACAGTCACTTCTTCATTAAGAGAGATTCTTGTTGAGGTAAATATATTTATATTTATTGCACATTCTGTGAAACAGATGTTTATGCAATTTTAGTATAATAGTCTGTGGTTTTGTTATTCTCATATTTTCCCTTTTTGGTTGTTTTTTGTCGCTAAGTCATGTCTGACTCTTTTGTGACCCCATGGACTGTAGCCCTCCAGGCTCCTCTATGCATGGAATTTCCCAGTTAAGGATACTGATGTGGGTTGCTGATTCCTTCTCCAGGGGATATTCCCAACCCAGGAATTGAACCCTCATCCCCTGCATTGCAGGCAGATTCTTTAATAGATAGCCACCTAGGAAGCCCATTTTCCCTTTATATCCTGCACAAAAGAGAAGTGGATTAATGCGGTGAACTTTTCCTAAGACTCCTAAGCTGTATGTATCAAAGGGAAAGCGAAGTGTAAGTCTCCCCCCAGGAAATGTTAAGTCTCGATAGAATCTATTACATAGTAAATGTATACACAGGGAACAGGTGAAGTACATGGAATCAGAGGAATCATATCGACACAATGTCCTTCTATATAGCTCTATTACAAAGGACATGAATGTGGTTAACATTTGCTGTTCTCTTGGACTTCACTGCAGCATTATCACTGATAAGTAGCACACATTGTATTTCCAACATAACCCTTTAGGTTTCTAAAACAGTCAAGGGCATTAATCACTTTACCTCCATGGACTGTAGCCCACCAGGCTCTTCTGTTGTGGGAATTTCCAGGCAAGAATACTGGAGTGGGTGGCTGTTTCCTCCAGGGGATATTCCCAACCCTGATATCAAACCCACATCTCTGGTATCTTTATTAGGCAGATGGATTCTTTACCACTGAGCCACCTGGGAAGGCCATAACTACAGGGATTTTCTCCTAAATTAGTTTTAAAAAATTAAAGAACTGTTTTATCCAAACAAAATAAAAAAAAACACTTAAGAATATCCCTCCCATCTCCTAGCAACAAAAGATGATGAAGACAAAGACAAGGATAGAAGAAACTAAAGAGAACAAAGCAAAAATTGCTTTTCTATTTTCATCTAGAGGACCTCTGGTTTCCTGGAATATACAGGTGAAGTCAAACAGCTGTCTGGATTGAATCCTCTTAACATTTCCTAAACTTTGTTCTGTAGAACCAAAATGCATCTTGAAACATTAATAGATATGTTGTGAGAAAGGATATTCCATGTCCCAGTACATTTGGAAATGCTTTCTGCTATTTCTCCTCTTGGAGACAGTTCACTTCAGTTCAGTTGCTCAGTTGTGCCCGACTCTTTGAGACCCCATGGCAGCATGCCAGGCTTCCCTGTCCATCACCAACTCCCGGAGCTTACTCAAATTCATGTCCATTGAGTTGGTGATGCCATCCAACCATCTCATCCTCTGTCACCCTCTTCACCTCCTGCCCTCAATCTTTCCCAGCATCAGAGTCTTTTCCAATAAGTCAGTTCTTCACATCAGGTGCCCAGTGTATTGGAGCTTCAGCTTCACTATCAGTCCTTCCAATGAATATTCAGGACTGATTTCCTTTAGGACTGACTCCTTGCTGTCCAAGGAACTCTCAAGAGTCTTCTCCAATCCAATAGTTCAAAAGCATCAATTTTTCAGCTTTCAGCTTTCTTTATAGTCCAACTCTCATTCATTCATGACTACTGCAAAAAACAGCTTTGACTAGATGGACCTTTGTTGGCAAAGTAATGTCTGTGCTTTTTAATATGCTATCTAATTTGGTCATAGCTTTTCTTCCAAGGAGCAAGCATCTTTTAATTTCATGGCTACAGTCACCATCTGCAGTGATTTTGGAGCCCAAGAAAATAAAGTCTGTCACTGTTTCCATTGTTTCCCCATCTATTTGCCATGAAGTGATGGGACCAGATGCCATGATCTTCATTTTCTGAATGTTGAGTTTTAAGACAACTTTTTTACTCTCCTCTTTCACTCTCATCAAGAAGTGCTTTAGTTCCTCTTTGCTTTCTGCCATAAGGGTGGTGTCATCTGCGTATCTGAGGTTATTGATATTTCTCCTGGCAAGCTTGACTCCAGCGTGTGCTTCATCCAGCCTGACATTTCTCATGATGTACTCCGCATATAAGTTAAATAAGCAGGGTGACAATATACAGCCTTAATGTACTCCTTTTCCAATTTGGAACCAGTCTGTGGCTCCATGTCCACTTCTAACTGTTGCTTCTTGACCTGCATACCGATTTCTCAGGAGGCAGGCCGGGTGGTCTGGCATTCCCATCTCTTGAAGAATTTTCCACATTTTTTGTGATCCACACAGTCAAAGGCTTTGGCATAGTCAATAAAGCAAAAGCAGATGTTATTCTGGAACTCTCTCGCTTTTGTTGATGATCCAATTGATGTTGGCAATTTGATCTCTGGTTTCTCTGCCTTTTCTAAATCCAACTTGAACATCTAGAAGTTCACGATTCACATACTATTGAAGTCTGGCTTGGAGAATTTTGAGCATTACTTTGGTAGTGTGTGAGATGAGAGCAATTGTGTGATAATTTGAGCATTCCTTGGCATTGCCTTTCTTTGGGATTGGAATGAAAACTGACCTTTTCCAGTCCTGTAGCCACTTCTGAGTTTTCCAGATTTGCTGGTATATTGAGTATAGCACTTTCACACCATCATCTCTTAGGATTTGAAATAGCTCAACTGGAATTCCACCTGCAAAGTCCTAGAGAAATATGTTTTTATCTGTTGAACTCAGATTTACCAACTTGTATTTTTTCCATGGAAACACACTCTCTCTTTATATAGAAGGTCTAGCTTACATGAATGAGTACAAATCTGATTGAAGGTGGGGAACTTAGATTTCTTTAACCAATTGCTTATTATTTCTACATGTCTTAAAATTGCCGACTAGATAACAATAAAATGACTACACATGACCAATTCCCTTACACTAGGAATGTTCCTTATCTGCTTATTTATGTCAAACTCAGTGCTGAAGTAATGATTTCATGACAGTCAACTTTTCTGTGCTGCAGTGCTGCTAAAGTTTAAAGACAAGTATTTCTTTTCCCTAATAACATCTCTAGTGGCATTTTTAGTTTTCCTGTGCTTCCCTGGTTCCCAGAATATGACCTTCATCTCTTTCTGTCTTTTGATGATTATGGGCATGAAGAGATTTAGATAAGGAGGGGAAAAGATAATTGTCCCGGGCCACAGAAATAAGGAGTGACTAACTCGATGAATGTCAGTCTGAGTGAACTTCGGGAGATGGTGATGGAGAGGGAGGCCTGGCGTGCTGCAATTCATGGGGTTGCAAAGAGTCAGACACGACTGAGCGACTGAACTGAACTGAAGTGTATAGAGAAGATTATACATCTTGAAATCTACTTTCCCCTAGTGCAATCATGACTGCTGCCATGACCACCCCATGAAGTAAGGGGGCTCTCTGATTTCTGAAACTAGTTAATAACAAAACAAAGCTCAAAGGAAAAAAAAAATAAAAATAACCCTATCCCTCCCGCGTTACTCTATTCCTGGCTAAATATATTTGACACTATCCATTTGCATTCATTATATTTGATTTTTCTACCTGCACCCAATCATCCAGATGTTGCCTACTTAAGAACTTTGTCTATGCCTATAGCAGCACTGTAGCCTGGGGTGACTTGTGTTCTGAAAATGTCATCACACCTAAAATCACATTGACTGTATTATGTACAAATACCACACAGACAAAATACCAAAAGAGAGAAATACCTTGAGAATGATTGATAATTTTTGCTTATTTCTTGTTTGTTCATGTATGTTAATGTTTTGTTTCAAATGTAAGATTGTGTTGGAAGAAGGTTTCTGCACTTTTCAAAGCTCAACATTTAAGGAGATTAGATATTGGGGGATTTTTTTGCTTCCTTATGAGGAAAACTGAATATTTCCAACCTCCATTACTTAATAAATATTTATCTGGCACATGATTATTCTTTTTTTTTTAAATTTAGTGTAAATAAGTTAGCAAATACCCTATGAGGTGCTATCCAAGCAAAAGCTGGAGATTCTTCACGTTAAATATTATGGAGGATGTAGAATGAGACTGGTTGGCTAAGAGAGGTGAGACTCATCAGGGTAGTGGAATTCTTTTCCTCTGAGGCAAAGCGATGTAGGTTATGAGGATATTTGCCTTAAGGCTTCCCAATCTCTGCTCTTATTCATGATCTACACTGGAAGTATGTCCCCTTCTCAGGAAATCATGGTTCCTACATTTTTCCTACATTTCTGCTTCAATCCTACACAGAAGTGGCTCTTGGCTGGTTTATCAATGGTCATTTATTTGCTTGTAAGAAATAGTGACCTCGTAGCCCGTGCCTCTCAGGCAAATTGTTTTTTTCTTGTTTTGCTGGCTTTTGCCCTGGGAGATTGGGTCTTCTCAAGTTCTTACCTGAGTTTTCTGCTTTTCCCAGATTACTGCTAACTAAACCTGTAGACTTGGGCTTCCCTGGTGGTTCAGTGGTAAAAAAAAAATTCTGACTGCCAACGCAGGAGATGCAAAAGATGTTGGTTCGATCCCTGGGTCGGGATGAACCCCTGGGGTAGGAAATGGTATCCCACTCCAGTATTCTTGCTTGGAAAATTCCATGGACAGAGGAGTCTGGAGGGCTACAGTCAGTGGGGTTGCAAAGAGTCAGACATTACTGAGCATGCAAATCTATGTACCTAGTCCAGGGAAAGTTGAGCACCTTCAAGAGATGAACACAAATACTTTTAGTCAGCCTGGAAAGTAAGAGGCTTACCAGTCACCTTGAATGTTAGGAATCCAGCCCAGCCTCCAATTCCAGGAAAACCAAGAAAAACAGAAATAAACCTGAACACTTTGATTCATTGGCAGAGTCTCTGGCATTGAGAAAAAAAAGTTGTGAACAAAAGGAAAAATGCACAAACAAACTTTAAAACTGCTCCAAATCTTTCCAAATAGTTTTTTTGTTTTTGTTCTTTTTTAAGAAAATAGTTGTGGCACTCACATAAACATGCACGGCACTTCAAAATAACTGAGTCAAACTGATTCACCATAATGAAGTGAAATGGCCCTCCTAGACTATTTCCAATGAAGAAAATTCAGTTTATTTTGATGGGTTACTTTTTAGATACTTCTTACCTTTAAAAGAAATAACCCTATTTAGTTGCCAAGTGTATGACATTAATTAGCTACCCCTTATGTAGAAATTCTGTTTATTTATAGATTTCCCAAATAGTGACCGATGTTTTAAATAGTTTACTCTCTGAGTTCCAGGATTTCTATCATTTTTTGTTGTTCAGTCACTAAGTCAAGTCTGACTCTCTGAGACCTCGTGGACTAATTGCATGCCAGCTTCCCTGTCCTTCACCATATCTGAGAGTTTGCTCAAACTCATATCCATTGGGTCGATGATGCCATCCAACTATTTCATCCTCTGTCATCCCCCTCCCCTCCTGCATTCAATCTTTTTCCAGGATTGGGGTCTTTTCCAATGAGTCAGCTCTTCATATCAAGTGGCCAAATATGTGAGCTTCAGCTTCAGCACAAGTCCTTCCAATGAATATTCAGGTTTCATCTCCTTTAGGAATGACTGGTTTGATCTCTTTCTGTCCAAGGGACCCTCAAGAGTCTTCTCCAGCACCACGATTTGAAAGCATCAATTCTTCAGTGCTCAGCCTTCTTTAAGGTCCAAATTTCACATCTATACATGAACCAGGCTCCCCCGTCCCTGGGATTCTCCAGGCAAGAACACTGGAGTGGGTTGCCATTTCCTTCTCCAATGCATGAAAGTGAAAAGTGAAAGTGAAGTCACTCAGTCATGTCTGACTGTTCACAACCCCATGGACTACAGCCTACCAGGCTCTTCCGCCTGGGGGATTTTCCAGGCAAGAGTACTGGAGTGGGGTGCCATTGCCTTCTCTGAACTGGAAAAACAATAGCTTTGAGTATATGGACCTTTGGCTGCAAAGTGATTTCTATAATGGCCATACTTCTATATCCCTTAAGGAAAGAAGAACAAGGAAAAGGTCTGAACAGTGAAATTCTAGATTATACCATGTCTTGAGGAGAAAGAAATCAACTAGTCATTTCCAAATTAGTGAGATGAGAATGATCTTAAGAACCGCAGTATAAATCTCTGGGTTAGTTTCCAAGTTCTTGTGGTTGGAATCTTTCAAAGTAGCAAGGGGTACTGAAAGATAATTGATCAAAAGGAAGGAATGAGAGCCCATTCCCCTACATGGCTGGGTCAGTAAATATGTAGACACATCAGGCTGAAGTGTATTATATGTGGAAGTATCAGGCTGAAGTGAATGCATGTGATTTCTGTACTTAGTCAATTGTGAATCCCCAGCACCTGACACCTGGAAATGAGGAGGGAAAACAAAGACTCGTGAAATGCCCAAGTCAGTCCTGAAATGCCATGTTCCCCTTGGAGCTGCTCATGAACCTTTCTAGACAGAAAAGCCCATCATTTAACAGAGCATTACTTTATAATGGAGTCTATTCAACCCTCCGCAGTAGGATAAAGAACACAATATTAGTGCCATATCATTTTTTCCCATTGTCTATGAAACATTTGAAGTGGAAATAGCTTCTTTCAACACCAAGAGACCATGTGGGAACTGACCTGCTCAGCAGATGAGCTGACAGGCACGGTGGGGAATTTCATTACACCTTAGTATTTGAGTGGCAGGAATAGCTCACTCTAGGCCTTCCCTAACCTCTCTGGCAAGAGCTCGGAATTGAGTCTGTAAATGTTAATCAATATTTCGGGCCTATTAAGTAAAGAAAGATATTATGAAAATCAAAGGACTGATGGCCAGTCTGGCTCTGTGAAGGTCTGTTCAGCTGTCAAAGCATAATATCCATGATGAGAGAATATACTTTAACAAAATTCTTTCAAATTTATATAAAACATAATGTCTTTGTTCTACCAAAATACATATAATATCAGTGCCTTAAAATATTCAAACAAGTTAAATGGGAATGTATGCATCNTTTTAAGCATAAAATACTGTCTAGAAGTTACTTTTTTATCATTTAAAATTTTAGCAAAGAAGCCATAGTATAATATTCATATTATACTACTGCCCCCCAAAACAATAACAACATTCAGGCACATGTGAGACTTAAATGTAAAACACAAAAGCATTAAAGGAAAATATATTCCTGAAGTTGGGGATGCTTTCTTAATGCAGATATAAAATTGAATCTATGAAGAAAGAATAATTTGTGAATAAATAAAAATCAGAAAGAAATTTCTGAAAAAAGAAGTTGTCATAAAACTAAAATCATGCATTATTACAAAAGAAAATATTTATAAATTTTGGGACAAATTAAACCCAAAGATATATAAGCAGTTCTAATAAATCAAAAAGAAATACAATTACCTTTAAATTAGAAAAAAGTCAAAGAAGTAAGCAATTAGGTCATACGGAGAAATAAATATATACACATAAGAAATTACCTCCTCATAAATAGAAATTTATTTTAACAAAGAATATCACTTATATTAATTAAACAAACATAGATAATTGGTAATATCCATTATTGGGAAGGATATGAAGAAATAAATACTCATAAATATTCATGCAAATGTAATTGACATTGACCTGGAGGACCACTGGAATTTAAAATGGCCATAATTTTCCTATTATCAATTTCACTCCTAGGAATCAATCTACATACAAATGAACAAAATTTTAAAAAATTAAAGAAATATTTATTGAATGGAAACTATGTGCTAGGCATGTTTCTAGAGAAGATGGATACAGAAGAGATATAGCAGAAATAAAACAGAAAAAATTCTCTGTTACTGCCTAGATGGAGAAGGCAGTAAACAAGGAAAATAACACATTAGTATGTACATTAATACATTAGTATGTACATTAGTGTTACATCCAATACATAAAGTAGTAAGTGCTCAGGAGAAAAATAAGGATGCAGGTGCTGAGGTTACACATGATTGGGCACATGTGTCACAGTTTCAGGGAGGATGGCCAAGGAAGGCCTCACTGAGACACCATTTGAGAAAAGCTTCCAGAAGAGGGAAAAAAGCTATGTAGAGAACAGATGACTGAGCATTCCAGATGGAATGCCTGAAGGGTAAAAATGCTGAGGCTGGAACATGTCTACAGTGATGGGTGAACATCAAAAACACCAGTGCAGCTGAGTGAGGAGAAGGAAAGAGGAAGTGAGGTCAGAGAGAAAACAAAAGTTCAGACAATGCAGGGACTGCCAGCTACCCTCTGACACGGGAAGTCCACACTTAAAGAAGACTCTTGCAAAGTAATCTAACTACTGCATTACAGAGGCCTGGCGGGGCAAGGGCAGGCTTGGGGAGACCAGTCAGGAAGAGTATATAGTATCTTTGCATATCTATTGCAACACTGTAGCAGAGAAAGGGGAAAAAAAATCTAAACTCATCATTATTCTCTTACAGACTTAGCTGAATTATATTTCCATAGAATATTATATAGCCATTAAAAAGAATGAGGTAAGCTTAGTAAATCCCCAAGACACATTATTGAACAACAAAAAAATATATTTCCATTGATCTCATTTATGCAAAACAAAACAAAAAGACCCCAAATATAAAAAGCAACTGTGTCAATCTGCACACTAGTCAGGAAAAACTTTCCAGTTACATATAGAACCAAAGATAGGGGTGGGGGTGCGGGGGTGGTAAAAGAGTGGCCTTTTACACATTCCTTTTACACAGTCATAATTCCTGGGTCTTATACAAGCATTCATTTATTATTATTGTGTAATTTTAAATATCATACTGTTTGAAGAGGGGAATAAAGGAAATCGTGAATGCAACTTATCTTTCCAAGTATGACTATTCAATTCAGTTCAGTTCAGTTGCTCAGTCATGTCCGACTCTTTGCGACCCCATGAACCGCAGCACTCTAGGCCTCCCTGTCCATCACCAACTCCCGGAGTCCACCCAAACCCATGTCCATCGAGTCGATGATGCCATCCAACCATCTCATCCTCTGTTGTCTCCTTCTCCTCCTGCCCTCAATCTTTTCCACCATGACTGTTATAAATGTGCTATTTGCATTGTACCCTTGAAATAATCTATTTGTCCCATGACAGGGGAAATATTCTTAAAAATTTGTTCTTTTTATATATATATGTAAATGAATTTTGGGTACCCTTGTATATGTTCGAAATTGCTAATAGATAACCAGAACAGAAAGAGAATATTTCAGGCAGCATGTTTCTTTAAACAGATGGGCAACTACAATCTAGGTCAACTTTCTAGGGGGGTGTGTGTGTGTGTGTGTGTGTGTGTGTTTGAAAGGAAATAATTTTAGTACTTTACCTTGGCTAAGAGAAAAAATAATGTGAAGGAATATGAAGGCTGCACATTAAGAGTCAACTTCTCTTGAGTGGGAAATTCCAAAAGCATAAGTACATTCTCCACTTGAACAGAGGAAAATCCAAAGTGACAATTCAGCTCAGCATTTGGCATCACCTTTTAGACATTTCAAATTTAAGTTTGAAAACACTTAGTATTTGAAAACTGGTTAAACATGCAGGGGGAAAAAATTATAAGTTTCTGTCTTACACTCTGGAAGAATAAATAGAAGCTGGATTCAAAATTCAAAAGATGAAAACAGCATATTAAAATTATTAGGATAAGATATATGTGAATATTTATGTAATTTCCATGTGGGAAAAATGTTTCTTAGCTTGGCACCAAAATCAGAGGCTTAAAAAGGACAATATGGATAGCCTTGATTAAATGACATTTTAGCATTCATACAATATAAACAGTAAATGATAAAAAGTTTTTAAGAATATGAATAAATAAAAAACAAGTAGCTTATATATGTATAATGTGTTGTCACAAAACAGTAAGAAAAAATGTGTTCTCCAGTAGAAAAAAATATACTAAGGACATCAGTAGGCCACTCATACGCCAAAAAAGTAATGCAAATGGGTAATGCTACATTAAAAAGATTCAACTAAATGAGTAATAAAATGCCACTTCAATCAAAGTGTACTTTTTCATCATAATTACTGTGTATGTTTGCATGGGTGCGAGAGAGACAGAGATAAAGAGAGAGACAGAGAGAGAGAGAGACAAACACAGAGAGACAGAACATAAAATCTCTTGGGGTCCACTGACATTAACCCTCCCTCTGACTGGGCTCAACTTGCTTACTTCTCCAAAATGAATGAATGAATGACTCTCCCTCCCTGCTACTTCCCTATTTTCTCCATCATTTGATATATTTCTTGAAAAGTCTTCACCTTACCGGACACTTTTCTTCCCTTGAATTTTCAGACACGACACACTCCTGTTTTTCCCCCATATCTCTGGCAATGTGCCCTGTCTCCTTTGTTGGCTTCATCGCCACTACTTGGCTGCAAAATGTGGGAATTTATTTAGGCTCAAGCCTGAGTCCTTTTTCTCTTCATACTTTAAATTCTCTCTCTAGGCCAATTCCGTTTCATGGCAACCAAGTTCCAAGTGACTCTAAATGTACACATTCATTCTCTGAACAAGCAGACCTCTTCCTGACTGGTAAATCAAAACGGCATGCTAAATATCTGTATCTGAACATCTCAAAGACATTGCAACACCTCAATCAAAACTAAATTTCACTATTACTTGTTTCAGGGCATGAGACCTCCAACCATCCACTTAGGAGAGCCAGAGATACAGAAATCATCCTTGTTTTCTGTCTTCTTTTTACCATCCATGTCCAATCCATCACAAGGTCCTATGGTTAAAGGATGAGTCCCAAAACCTAACATTTACTTTTCTATCTTCCTCAGTATGACCATAATCCAAGCTACCTTTAAGCCCTTGCCTATAGCATTACAACAGCTTTCTGATTTCCAGTACTTCCACTCGGTAACCAAACATCACATCAACCTCCAGCTCAAAACACTTTAGTACTTCCCATTGCTTTTGTTTGTTTATTTTTGGCTGTGTCATGCAGCACGTGGGATCTTAGTTCCCTCTCTTAGGGATTGAACCCATACCCCCTTCATCAGAAGTGCCGGGTGTTTACTAGTGGGCAGCCAGGGAAGTCCTTCTCTCACTGCTTTTAGAATTAAGAACTGATTTCTGAACATATCCACTGAAGCTTTAAGTGGTCTGGTTCCTATTAAACCCCACGTTACACTATGTTTTCTCTACACTGCTGCTGCTGTTGCTGCTGCTAAGTCGCTTCAGTCGTGTCTGACTCTGTGTGACCCCAGGGACAGCAGCCCACCAGGCTCCACCGTCTCTGGGATTCTCCAGGCAAGAACACTGGAGTGGGTTGCCATTTCCTTCTCCAATGCATGAAAGTGAAAAGTGAAAGTGAAGTTGCTTAGTCGTGTCCGACTCCTAGCGACCCCATGGACTGCAGCCCACCAGGCTCCTCTGTCCCAAATGCTACCTAAGTATAATTTCTAGACCAGCAGCATAGATTATCACCTGGGAACTTGTCAGAATACGAATTATCAGGCTCCACCCTGAAACTACTAAATCAGAAACTCTGGTAGAGGTGGGGACATCCCTGCTGGTCCAGTGGCTAAGACTCTGTGCTCCCAACATAGGAGGCCCGAGTTCAATTCCTGGTCAGGGAACTAGAGCCTAGATGCTGAAACTAAGACCTGGAACAGCCAAATATATAAATAATACTTTTCTTAAGGAAACTCTGGGGGAGGAGTCGGGGGATCAACAGTGTGTATGTGTGTAATTTCATTTAAAACATTTTAACCAACACAATATTATAAAGAACATTTCCCCCCAATTAAAAATAATTTTAGAAATTTTTATTGGAGTAAAGTTGCTTGACAATGTTGTGTTCATTTCTACTGTACGGCAAAGTGAATCCGCTGTATGTATACATACATGCCCTCTTTTTGTTGGGTTTCCTTCCCAACACTGTATTTAAACTAGCTCTTCAGGAAATTCTGATGCATGATAGTTTGACACCCACCACTTCAGATGCCTGTGTTCCTCCCACAGTGGACTTTTTTTCTCCTGGAATTGGCCATGCTCTCTTGTACCCCCATTTTTCACATGGTCTCTCCTCTGACAGTCTTTTTTCTCTGCCCTGTACAGTAGGCATCTCCTGTTCTTTCAGATCACAGCACTTTTATCCTTCCCCACCAGTCAAATGCTCCTTTTTTTACTATTTCAGAGCATTTGTCTCTTCTGCATGACATTCATGGCACTTTTAATGTTAGGTATATTTTTAGGTGATTGTGTGGTTATTTTCTGTCTCTCCCAACAGAATGTGAGCTAGCAATAGCCAGAGAGAGTTTGCTCACCATTGTACCCAGAGCATTTGCTACATCACTTGACACAAACTGAAATATTAACAAATACTTTAAATGAATGAATACTGGTGTATTGGTTGACATGCCTATGAATTTATGTGTTCTTAGTGTTATTCTTCAGATGATTGGGTTATTATCGTTATTTCTTGCTGTTGTTCAGTTGCTCAGTTGGGTCCAACTCTTTGCAGCCCCATGGACTGCAGCATTCCAGTTTTTCCTGTTCTTCACCATCTCCTGGAGCTCACTCAAACTCATGTTCATTGAGTTGCTGATGCCATCCAAGCATCTCATCCTCTGTCATCCCCTTCTCCTCCTGCCTTCCACCCTTCCCAGTTGTCAGGGTCTTTTCCAGTGAGTCGGCTCTTTGCATCAGGTGGTCAAAGTATTGGAGCTTCACTTCAGCATTGGTCCTTTCAATGAACATTCATGATTGATTTCCTTTAGGACTGACTGGTTTCATCTCATTGCAGTCCAAGGGACTGTCAAGTGAATGTGAAAGTGAAAGTCATTCAATCATGTCCGACTCTTTGTGACCCCATAGACTATATACTCCCTGGAATTGTCCAGGTCAGAATACTGGAGCGGGTAGCCTTTCCCTTTTCCAGGGGATCTTTACAACCCAAGGATCGGACTCAGGTCTCTCACATTGTGGGCATCAATTCTTTGGTGCTCAGCCTTTTTTATGGTGCAGCTCTCACATCCTACTGGCTTACTCGACTCACATGACCACTGGAGAAACCATTGCTTTGACTAGAAGGACTTTTGTTGGTAAAGCAATATCTGCTTTTTAATACTCTGTCTAGGTATGTCACTGCTTTTCTTCCAAGGAGCAAGTGTCTTTTGATTTTCTGGCTGACACCCTGCCTCCTCCTGCACATAGCGGACTGTGGGATTTCTCATTCTCTAGAATCATGTGATCCAATTCCTTATAATAAATTTCATTCTATGGTACACATATCTTATTGGTTCTATTTCTTTGGAGAATCCTAACTTCCTCCACAGTTTGCACTTAATTTTTATGAAATGATTATCAGCTACATATTTTTCAGCTGAAGTTATTGTCTTCTCAGTGGTCATTAAATGTTAAATGATTTAATAATACTTTATAAAACTTTACTCTTATATATATGTAATTAAGAATATATAATTAGGGTTATATATTAAGACTTCCCAGATAGCTCAGTGGTAAAGAATCCTCTTGCTTATGCAGGAGATACCAGAGATGTGGGTTTGATCCCTGGGTTGGGACAATCCCCTGGAGTAGGAAATGGTAACCCACTCCAGTATTCTTGCCTGGACAACCCTGTGGACAGAAGAGCCTAGTAGGCTAGAGTCCATGGGGTTGCAAAGAGTTGAACATGACTGCATGACTGACCAATGCACATCTGCTATTGTTGGGCATTCTGGAAGCTTCTCATTAGGACCTACTAACACTGGTGTTTCCTTGAATATTCTTCATGTTTTGAATATCTGAACTTATTTCTGCTGTGTATATCTCTAGGATTGGAACTACAGAGTCATAATATGTACATATTCTAGTCGACCCCATCTAACAATTTAGCAAAATAATTTTACCAATTTACACTACAGACTCACCAGCAATTTGAGCCTTGGCTAGTCCACATCTTTGCCAACATTTTTATTTTCCAGTTTTTACATTTTGGCCACTGTTGAATTTAGTGCAGTGTAGTTTTAATTAGAGTTTGACTAATAAAGCCAACTATCTTTTCAAAATTTAAGAGGCTTTTTAAACAATAAAATTTATTTTCCAGGGTCAATTTTGCAAATGAAAACAAATAATTTACTAAGAATAATACTAATTCCTTAGATCTGTTAAAAATAACAACAACCTACTTCCTTAAATGTGCATATAGTGGAAGAATAGCTAATCTGAATACTTGTGTATACATATGCATACATATATACATATAAACACACATACATTTAATGCATTTGTAAACATCTTAAGATATTTTTAAAGCCAAGACCCCTTGATTCACTATTGTTTTCAATAGTGTCAAGATAGCATAATTACTTCCAACACTGAAATTCTCAATAATTTTGGCAATGACACTATCAAAAAATAATATCTATTCATTTGAAAAATTGCCATAGAAAAGGAAAATCACTGCTGTCTTCTTGTAATTCTGGGAAGTTTCAGGTAGAGATTCCCTCTCATTTAGGCTTTTTTAGACACCTCATCTTTTACGGCCTCTAGGCAAGCTCCAAGATTTCCTTTATTTTAGGCTACCAGAATTAAACTCATATTGTAGGTTGGGGTCATTTTCAAAATAATGGAAACTAGTAAACCAAAGAGTACCTCAAATTGAGAAAAACTAGGGCAAAATTATGTTAGACCCTAAGAACATTAGATTGGGGCTACAATTCATTCAGACTGGTTTCTTGGTTGTCATTAAAATCTGTGCTTGGAGAATTATATACAGATGGGCTAGTTTTTCTAATGTCTCCATGAGAAAATCAGAGCTTTGAGGATTCTACCTGTTACACTCAGAGCTACAAATCTCCTTGGAAAATTTTTTTCCCAATTGTATGGACTTAGAGAATTCAGTTTCCTTTACCACCATTCCAGTTGGAGCCCTTCCTCTTTCCTAGAAAAGATGCAGGAGCTTTCTAACAGGTCTCCTCATTTCTGGTCACTCGCAAGTCACATTTGCCCTACATATGCCGACAAGGTTAACTTTCTAGATCCACAATCCCCGGTTACCCTCCCAGAGGAAATTTCCATATATTGCAAAATCAATATCTGTATAGACTCTAAATTTGACATCAACTGACTTTCACTAATACTCCCAATTTTTCATTTTTCTGTTGGAAGACATTCTCAGTATTGCTTTGGTAGTCAAGTTTGTCTTCTTTTAAGGCCACTCTCTAATGCTACATGTTCTAATGAAACTTGCTGGACACTTCCAAATGACCATCTCTCACGATTTAAATAGCATTATGTATGTTCCTCATGAAGTCTATCATGATTTACTTAACATCATAGTTATTTTCTAGAATCTTCCAGCTTCCTTAAAGCTCGTATATTTCTCCCACCTTTTTATTGGTTCAATACATTCTAATAATCTACAACAGCCTCATCACAAGAATCGAGTACATTTCAAGATATTTCCCAGGCTTTCTACTCATTCTCAATATAAATTCTTAGTTCATATTCTTGTTGCTTATTAAAATACTGGCCTTAATATTTGTACATACAAAGGAATATATGGAAATCATAAAGCTATAGCAATAAAATGAGCACCCATGAACTTATGACAGCTTAAAAATTAGAATATTACCAATATCTTGCTTTTTCCTATGTGGTTCTCTCATCTTATAACTTGCTTTTCTCCCAGAGACAAATAATATCCTGACTTCTGTAAAAAATACAAATTAACAAGTCATTATTTCATTCTTATTTTCAATTTCTTAATTATGAATCTATGCTTAAATAATATGATATTTAGCCTTGGCACTTTCTGAGTGCAATGAGAATACAATTGACTTTATATATTCTTCTGCAAAATGCATGAACCACTTCTGGTTCATTGTTTCATTATTTCACTCTTGTTTGGACCTTGGGGTCATTCCTAGTTTTCTGAAACTATGATTGATGCTAGTATGAGCATTCATTCTTTATTTTTTCCATAATAAAAACTTATTCTTGTATGAATCATTTTTGTATTTCTCTTGATATACACACATAAAAACTATCTCTAGGATTTACATATACACACAGGAGAGGAATTACTGAGTTAGGTAGTAATGAGGGTCCAAATGCATAGGATAATGTCAAATTCTTTTCACAAGTAGCTGTACCAATTTTATTGTTCACCTGCTGTGTATATGAGTTCACAATGATCCACGCCCTCCCTAAAATATATTATTTACTCCCTTAATTTTAGAGTCCCATGGACTACAAGGAGATCAAGTGAGTCTAAAAGAAATCAATCCTGAATATTCATTGGAAGGACATACATTGATGCTGAAGTTCCAATACTTTGGCCACCTGATATGAAGAGCAAACTCATTGGAAAAGACCCTGATGCTCGGAAGATTGAAGACAAATCAAGAAGGGGCGGCTAAGGATGAAATAGATTGCATCACTGACTCAGTGGACATGAATCTGAGCAAACCCTGGGAGGTAGAGAAGCACAGGGGAGTCTGGTGTGCTATAGTCTATGGGGTTACAAAGAGTTGGACATAACCTAGTGACTGAAAAACAACACATTTTTGCCAATTTAGTGCTATGTCCTTATGGTTTATATTTGCTTTTACCAGGTTGCTTCAAATGTTGCTTTGACTTTATTCTGTTTCTGATATCTTTCTAACATCTATGTTTGTTAATTGCTGTTTTTAGACCAAGAAAGCAAGATTTATGGCCTAAGTCCCATGCTTCAGGGAGCTTAAAACTTTCTTTCTGGCAGTGTCACCTGGGCAGAATGCCTAAGCCTGGACTGGGACTTGTGTGGACCCTGGTCCTTGTTTCTCCCATATGAATATATGAAGACCTCTCCGACCCTTTGCACCAGGGGATCCCAACCTCTGGGAACTAATGCTTGGTGATTTGAGGTGGAGCTAATGTAATAATAATAGAAATAAAGTACACCATAAATGTAATGTGCGCGAATCATCCACAAAGCATCCCTCCTTCCAGTCTCTGGAAAAACTGTCTTCCATGAATCCAGCCCCTGGTGCCAAAAATGTTGAGGACCCCTGCTTTCTACTGCAAGTGGGTCAGTCAGACCCCCAGGTAGCTCCAGAACTTCTGTTCATAGGGTCTTCCTGGGATCCTATGCCTGGATCATAATTTCAGCAGGACAGCCCAGTGAATAGATGGCTCCTTCTGACTGGGGCTGGAGAAGAAAATGGCAACCCACTCCAGCAATCTTGCCTGGAGAGTTCGATGGACAGAGGAGCCTGGCAGGCTACAGTCCCTGGGGTTGCAAAAAGTCAGGCATGCCTAAGCAACTATCACTCACTCACTCACGCTGGCTGTGGCAGTATTTCTTCTATGGGATCATCTCATATGGGGCTGCCAGAATGGTACTGACATAACTTGAGTGATTTTGATTGACACTGGACACAGTGCAGGTTCAGGGCTTTGAGCTTCCAGTGGTCCACTGCCTGCGGATATGGTTAACAGCATGGGCCCACACTTACCCATGACCTAACTGGGCTGCTACTTCTGATCCGCAGCCCCCAAGGCCAGAAGGAGTGTCAGCAGGCTTCCTTTACCCCATGTACAGGATCCTGCCCTTTCTACAGAGGTCACCCGCCTGTCCACAGGCTCTGTGGGAGACCCAGGCAGTCCTCTGGAGATGGCTGTTTCTATCTTCTCTGAGGGCTCTGAAGACCATTACACCACAAAACCAGTGGGCCTTTCTGATCCTGCTCTCTCTTGCCCTGACAGCTGTAGTGACATTGTACTTTCCTTTGCCTCTGTGTAAGCCATTCTGGTATATGTGTGTCTGTGTGTGTGTGCTGTCGTGTCTGACTCTTTGTGACCTGCGGAAAGTAGCCCGCCAGGCTCCTCTGTCCATAGGATTCTCCTGGCAAGAATACTGGAGTGGGTTGCCATGTCCTCCTCCAGGGGATCTTCCTGACCCTGAGATGGAACCTGGGTCTCTGACATTGGCAGGTAGGTTCTTTAACACTTGTGCCACCCGGGAAGCCCCAAGGCATTCCGGATAAGGAATGCATGTTCCTTTGTGAATAAAGGAACTCTGTCTGCTTTATGCATGGGCCCCTTGCTGATTGTCTCCCAGGGCACTGTATGGAAGACTGGGGAACAAGCAGTATCTAAGGGAGGAATTTCTGGGTAGTGGCCTTTATTTTGGTCATAAAATTCTAAACAGTAAATTTAACATAGCATAAAACAAATGACTGCTAACATTTCCTTTATATGAGTAAGGACATTTTCTTCAAGTGGGTAAGACTTGTGTTTGTAGTCATCATCAAAGAAGCACAGTACTAATTACGAGAGAGGGAGAGTGAAAGAAATGTTTATGGGAGGCATGATGGATAAGCAGCGGTATAAGTAGTGATGCAACCAGCATTTAGTAATTGGGACTGAAGAACTTCAGAGGCGAGAACATCCGTACTGACTCAATACAGTTTCCAAGGAGCCAAGACAGAAGCGAGTGTTACTAACTTTTCTCATGAAAGAAGTGAATGTTATTAACTTTTCTCATTAAAGTGAAAGTGTTAGTTGTTCCGCTGTGTCTGACTCTTTACAGCCCCATGGATTGGAGCTCACCAGGCTCTCCTCTATCCATGAAATTCTCCAGGCAAGAAAACTGGTAGACATTCCCTACTCCAGGGTATCTTCCCAATCCAGGGATTGAACCCATATCTCCTCCAATGCAGGCAGATTCTCATAGTGGGTGACATAAAGTTAGC
Source organism: Redunca redunca (assembly GCA_006410935.1). NCBI lineage: Eukaryota > Metazoa > Chordata > Mammalia > Artiodactyla > Bovidae > Redunca > Redunca redunca. Next base: position 139,178 of record SJYQ01001850.1, on the reverse strand, counting down.
CAAGAACCACTCATTTGGTTAAAATAAACATTAAATACGGTTCCCAGACCTGAATAAGAAGAGAAAATCTTGAATTCTGTAAAACAATTTCACCTACAATGACTGGATGATAAACAAGTACGTAAATGCCTCTTCTTTACCAGTTATTCTAAATATATATAAGTAACTCACTATGATGCTTTTGAATTGTGGTGTTGGAGAAGACTCTTGAGAGTCCCTTGGACTGCAAGGAGATCCAACCAGTCCATTCTAAAGGAGATCAACCCTGGGATTTCTTTGGAAGGACTGATGCTAAAGCTAAAACCCCAGTACTTTGGCCACCTCATGCGAAGAGCTGACTCATTGGAAAAAAACCCTGATGCTGGGAGGGATTGAGGGCAGGAGGAGAAGGGGATGACAGAGGGTGAGATGGCTGGATGGCATCACTGACTCGATGGACGTGGGTCTGGGTGGACTCTAGGAGTTGGTGATGGACAGGGAGCCCTGGCATACAGCATTCCATGGGGTCGCAAAGAGTTGGACATGACTGAGCGACTGCACTGGCTGACTGAACTCACTAAGGACTCATCAGGGCTTCCCTGGTGGCTCAGTGGTAAAATATCTACCTGCCAATGCAGGAGAAGCAGGTTGGATCCCTGGGTCAGGAAGATTCCCTGGAGTATGGCAACCCACTCCAATAATCTTGTCTGAGAAATCCTATAGACTGAGGAGCCTGGTGAGCTACAATCCATGGGGTTGCAAAAGAGTCAGACATGACTTAATAACTAAATAATAACAACAATGGACTCATCAATTCTTTATTAAAATTTAATCAAATTGCTCATACAAACAGAGGCCTCACAAACATAATCTAGGTAAGGCCTTATTTAATTATAATTTTTTGCCCTCATGTTTTTGCTGTAATTTTGTATCCTAAATCTCCTATTCTTCATTTTCCCTTTTTTTTTCCTCACACGATTCATTGTTATTTTCTTGTGACTTTGTTTCCAGACTGAAAATTCTCTTTTCCATGTGAAAGCTTTTTTTGTTGTTGTTATTCTAAGTTGGGTTATTTCATTTTTAATTTCAAGCATAATTGTTCATTATTTTTAGGAATCTTCCATGTCATTTTATTTATGATGTGAGTTTTTCTGAGATTCTCAATTTGTCTTTTTTTCTCTCTCAAGCACAGCAGGCAGATTATTTTATGAATGATTATATCTGATAAATACATAATCTGGACTTGTATTTGTGCTATTTCTAGTTCATGACTCACTTTGGTCACTTTTTCACATGCTTAGTTATTTTTCTCATTTTGACAGAACTCTACTTGACACATTCACCTCTAGATATAATTTAATTGTAAGATTGGTATATTTAGATTTATTACTCTCAGATGCTTATGGTCACCAACAATTAGGGGATGCTGTCTCCACTTTTAGTATTGGACATTTCAGAAATTGAGTTGCAGTACCTACTATTTCCAGTTTATGTTTTTACCTCTGGTTCAACTGTAAGTGTCCTAACACATAGGTCGTGAGATTTATTATAACTTACACAATGACTTAAAGCTTCCCAGGTGGTGCTAGTGGTAAAGAACCCGCCTGTCAATGCAGGAGACTTAAGAGACAAGGGTTCGATCCCTGGGTCAGGAAGAGTCCCTGGAAAAGAGCATGGCAACCCACTCCAGTATTCTTGCTTGGAGAATCCCATGACAGAGGAGCCTGGTGGGCTACAGTCCAAGAGGCACAAAAGAGCAGGACATGACTAAGTGGTTTAGCAGGCACACACACAATGACTAGCTCTGTATCCACAGTTTCACTCTCAAAACACTGAGAATAAGTGAAAAACAAAACTTCTTAGGTGCTCAGAAACTTACTGAAATTTTTTAGATTGGTTAACATCCCCAGGGGAAAAAAAACATCCCCAAATGTCAGACTCACTTCTCTTAATCTCAAATGTTTCCCAGATCTTGGCTTGAAAAACGTGCCATAAGTTTCTTTAGCAGGAGAATTGGTCCAAATTATGGCCCACCATTATAAAAAGTAGACATCATTATTTAGTTTCTAGTAAAAAGTTTGGGAAGTTGGTGTTATTCTCTCCAGCATAATCAATTAAAACTGAAATTCAGAATTTTTAAGTTACTTGCCTGAGGTCACCCAGTGGTAAGTGGCAAAGCATGACTCAGACTAAGTTTTCAGATATTTATTTTGTGTGCTTTTCTCTAAACCTGACTTATCACCACAGTCTTTGGTGGCTCCTTCCTTCAATTGTACATGTACAATTCTACCCCTAGACTTCTCTTGGTTTTCTAAATGGTAGTCACTATATTACACATCTTTACTTCACATCTTATTTACTTTGTTGCTTATTTGTTTATCCATTTTTTACTGGGTGCCCATTTTGAGGCTGTTAATGTACAAAAATAGCATCTAGTTGGAAGAAAAGTTATGACCAACCTAGATTGTATATTTAAAAGCAGAGACATTACTTCGCTGACTAAGGTCCGTCTAGTCAAGGCTATGGTTTTTCCTGTGGTCATGTATGGATGTGAGAGTTGGACTGTGAAGAAGGCTGAGAACTGAAGAATCGATGCTTTTGAACTGTGGTGCTGGAGATGACTCTTGAGAGTCCCTTGGACTGCAAGGAGATCCAACCAGTCCATTCTGGAGGAGATCAACCCTGGGATTTCTTTGGAAGGAATGATGCTAAAGCTGAAGCTCCAGTACTTTGACCACCTGATGCAAAGAGTTGACTCATTGGAAAAGACTCTGATGCTGGGAGGGATTGGGGGCAGGAGGAGAAGGGGACAATGGAGGATGAGATGGCTGGATGGTATCACGGACTCGATGGACGTGAGTTCTGAGTGAACTCCAGGAGATGGTGATGGACAGGGAGGCCTGGCGTGCTGCGATTCACGGGGTCGCAAAGAGTCGGACACGACTGAGCGACTGAACTGAACTGAACTGAAAGTGATAGAGCCAAACAAAAGCCTATAGTTTGTTGAATGAATATGTTAATAAACATAAGGGATATATTATGGTAGGATTATTATTTTAGGGAATTAATTTAATTTTATGGATGGTTTCCCCATCTGTATTGATTAATACTGGGAAATAACTTAGGCTAGAGGGAGGACCAGCCAGGAAGCACAATAATTAAGCCAATGTATCTTAATCTCTTGGGTTTCCCAGGTGGGGCTAGTAGTAAAGAACCCACCTGCCAAAGTGGAGACACAAGAGATGCAGGTTCGATCCCTACCTGGGGAAGATCCCCTGGAGGAGGAAATGGCAACCCACTCCAGTATTGTCTGGAGAATTCCATGGACAGAGGTGCCTGATGGGCTATATAGTCCATGGGGATGCAAAAAGCAGTCATGACTGACCACAGTACAGCACATATTAATTTCTTAATTTGAGAAATGATAAATTATAATGTAGTACTTATTCCCATAGGTCTTATAAAGGATGAGAAAATTTTAAAACTGGTAAGACCAGATTAAATATTCATAAATTGTGTCAAATGATGTCAAAGTGGTTGATTTCTTCAGCTCTTTCAACACAATGTAATAAATAGATTTACTTTCATTTATTTATTTGGCATTATTTTCAGCACCTGCTTTGTGCCTATGTGTTCAGAGCTGCAAGCCCTAAGTTAATATCATTACAGTGTATCCAATTTAAAATACTGGATATTTAAAATACATGTAGAACACAAATAAAAAAAAAATCAACTTTCACTAAATTTTACCCTCTGTAAGATAAAACATACGGGGGAAAAATATGTTTAAGCCAGACTTTGGTCATTAGACTCTTCCTTAGGTTTCTTTTCTGATGAATTTTAATTCTTTTTCCCTCAAGGCACTTCAAAGGAATATGTACATGTGAGCAAAGTCTCTTGAGTCGTGTCCAACTCTTTGTGATCTCATGGACTGTAGCCTGCTAGGCTCCTCTGTCCATGGGATTCTCCAGGTAAGAATATTGGAGTGGGTTGCCACTCTTTTCTCTAGGGAATCTTCCTGACCCAGGGATGGAACTCGTGTTTCCTGAGGCTCCTGCATTGCAGGTGAATTCTTTACTGCTGAGCCACAAAGAAGTGTGTTAAAAATCGAGCTTTATCTAATTGCAGACTTTTGTTTGTTTACATTATTTCAGTTGATGTTTTCTGTTCCACACTTGTCTCTTACTTTTTTTTTTAATCACACATTTCTCCTTCCAAGATTTACTTGCCAACACATCACTGCTTAATTCTTTATGAATGTTCTTTGCTGTTTTATTGGACATTCGCAGTAGTAATTTCTTTGTAAACCAAAACTAAGAAATCCAGAAAACTCTAAGAAAGAATTTAAAATGTCTTGGAGTGGATAGCCATTCTCTTCTCCACGGGTCCTTCCCAACCCAGAGATTGAACCTGGGTCTCCTATATGGTAGGCAGATTCTTTACCCTCTGAGCCATCAGGGAAGCCCTATATGAGAGGTAGCAGCTTGTACATCAGTTCGGTTCAGTTGCTCCGTGGTGTCTGACTCCTTGCAACCCCATTAATTGCAGCACACCAAGCCTCCCTATCCATCACCAACTCCCAGAGTTCACTCAGACTCATGTCCATTGAGTAGTGATGCCATCCAGCCATCTCATCCTCTGTCGTCCCTTCTCCTCCTGTCCCAAATCCCTCCCAGCATCACAGTCTTTTCCAATGAGTCAACTCTTCACATGAGGTGGCCAAAGTACTGGAGTTTCAGCTTTAGCATCAGTCCTTCCAAAGAACGTCAGGGACTGATCTCCTTTAGAATGGACTGATTGGATCTCCTTGCAGTCCAAGGGACTCTCACAGAGGTAAGGAATTTCTCAACTAAGGGATACTCTATTTTTAGGGACTTCTAAAAATAGGAATAATTCATTTGGAAAACACATCTTGGTTTTATGCTAAATTTAGGCAAACTGTGAATGACCCAGATTTATCTGACTTCTTATTTATCCATCTTTTCCACACTACTCAGTGAAGATATTCAAAGTGTAGGGTGTTCATGCTGGTGTGCATACAAGGTGAGTCATTGGTGTGCAGAAGGCAAACATGAGAACACCTTTTCATATTTTTATCATTCATCTTATCCTTTAAACTTTTGTATTTTCTCTATATTGAATACCAGAGAGTACTGCATCTTTGTTCAATAGATTAAAAACCCCAAATATCATGAAAACCATTTCACTTGGGTAACCTTCAGAATGTAGAGGCTGTTGTAGAATATTAATATATTTGGTGAAATTGTTTAAGCACTGCAAGAGGTTTTGTGCCTATGTAGAAAGATTTTTTTTTTTTAACTTCAAAAAGCTGTCAGTGGAACTCTGATAATGACACTTACTGTCAAACTTATCATGCCTCAATTATGTTAACACCTTCTTTTGAAGTTTCCTTTTTAACATGAAAAACACAATTTATTATAAAAGATCTCTGCATAAGCTGAAAGAATTCAAAGGCCTCCAATAGGCTGCTCTTGAGAGAACTGTAGGCAGGGAAAACTTTATATTCATACTGTGAGCAACTTAGTTTCACTTTGCTGTGAGAATAAATCACAAGGAAAAGTGCGTCTTGAGGTAGGCATAGCCAGCATGTAAAATGTTATAGCATCAGAGCGAATGTTTCTGAGGCTCCCTGACAGTCCTTTCAGAGCCTCCAGTGGAAGATTCTCCCAGCTAGCCCGGCGTGGGGACGCCATACTTCCTTGTCCAGTTGTTGGTTCTCTTGTGCCTTCTGTCTCACACGTTCCTCATCTTTGCTGTCTTTCTATTGTCACATACCATTTGCTTTTTTTCTTCTCTGAGTCATCTGCTTGATGTTGATGAACACAGACTCTCTTATCATTGCTGGATTTTAGTTTCTTTCTCCAAGAGGCTGAGATTATTGATTCCATTTAGGTCAGTACATTTTCTGTGAATTATGTTCATCTGTGTCCATTAATTACCCACAAGCCATATTTTGTTCCCCCAGTGCTGCTGCTCACTTTATGTACCTGGTTGGTATGGAATGATTTTATATATGTGTGTGCACACTGTGTTAGCTTTTTGCTCGGTGGAACCCTGCTGAACAAGAAGATTGCATGCTCTGCCTTCTATGCCTTTGTCCTGCTTCCCACCCCCAACTATGCTCCTACTTCTGTTTCCTTAGATCACATTTATTATCATGATGTTTCTTTCCTATGAATCCTGTTTTCAATTTCTCTGGCAATTCTGTACTATCTCCTTTGTTATCTGACTTAAGAAGAATGCAAATATATTATATACAAGGAGATATTCTTCAATCAAAGACTGTTATCCTCCTCATATTCTCCAAGTTTAGGGAACAAATATTGATAAAGAACATGGCATCATATATAACTGTGTTTATGCTACAGATCATGGAAATTATATGTTTTGGCATCCTGGTCCAGTGTTTTGTGATATTTTCATTTTGATTTGGGCATAAGTGAATGTATGCTACTCTTCAAATTCAGCTAAAGAGGAGCACACTTTACAAATCGTCCTTTGCCAGACCAAAGTAATTGAAATTTCTGATACTTCAATAAATGAGCATTTATAAAACATTTTCCTGTTAGAATATCTCTTCTTTCAGTTGGCTAACTCCATTCACTTCCTGCAATTGATAACGTCTTTTTTCTATATGCCTAATTTAGTTATTCTTCTTACAGAAGTGAAAAATTCTTAGCATAGTTATCCTTATTTCTATTAGAGATATGAATGAATCATGATACTCTTTCATACTAGCAAAGATAGGTCTACAACACAATCTTGGTGAAGCTATGATCTATTTATGAGAGTGTTATGTAATTTATTTTTAAATTATTTATTTGGCTTCATTGAGTCTTAGCTGCATCATGCAGTATACTTCTTTACTGTGTCGGGGCTCGGTAGTTATGGCATACAGGCTAAGTTGCCCCCCAGCATGTAGGTTTAAGAACCTACTAAGGTTCCCTGACCAAGGATCAAACCTCCATCTCCTGCATTGGAAGGTGGATTCTTAACCACCATTCTTAGTTAGGGAAGTTAATCAAGGGAAGTCCCAAGAGTGGTATGGAACTTAAAATGCATTTGACATCTTTGTCATAGACAGTATATTCTCAAAAAATGGATGTCCTAAAATATATATTTACTAAATGCTAAAATAATATTTATATATCTAGGTAAGCCAACTTATACACCATTATTAAGACTTTTACTCATTTTATGTTTTTGAAAATGTGTTGTATATTCTATTGTAAATAAGTAGAAAAGAGGAACCAAGAACACAACCTGGGTTTTTTACTTTGTGTCAGGTTAGTCTGAAAAGATGCAAGATTTTTTAAAACAGATTTTACAACAGCAATTAGACCAGGGAGTGGACCAAGCCCAATTATCATTTCAATTCATGCAATTACAAACAGAAATGGAGCAAACAGAGCATTAGGCCTTTCCTTCTCAGGGTTCTCTTTGCCTATTCCTTCCCCCTTTTCCATGTAATCATTAGAAAACAAAAGAATGAAACTTTAAAAATAATTTGACAATCAGAAGTGAGTTAATGGTGACAAATGCGAACACTGAGTCAATTCTTTTTTCCATAGTAGGTGTATTTACTTTAGGTTGTACAGCTAAGACACTTAAAATACAGGAACATCTGATGGAGAAGGGTTACCACTGTGTCATCTGGGACATGCTTTTATTTCAGCTTTCAGGATAAATTATAAGTTAGAGGAGACTAGAGAAATCCTTTAACTTCTGGTTTTCCCTTTTAGTGAGAGCAATCATGGAGAAAATTATGATCATTATCGAGGACACTCATTTAGATAACACAACTGCAGGAAGAAGCTCCTTGGCACATATTTTGCCTGAGAAACAAAGGTCTGGGAGTACCTACCATGCAACACTTTATTCTCCTTCCAAGGAAAAACACAGACAATCAAAAAGATTTTCACAAGAAATTAAAGAATCAGGGTCAGGCTGGCCCCAGAGGCCTTCAGAAAGTTTCTGAGGCTTTAAGTGTGGTGGAAATTTCCCCACCCCCAAGTTCTTCAAAATGGAAAAATGGGAGAGATTTTGTTATGAATAAGTCACCTAAGAACCATGATTATAGGCATAAACCATCAGAAAGCACAGCTGATTTTCACCTTGTAAGGTTTGATGTTGTTTTTTATTGCTTTGCAACTTAATTGTACATGGTGGTGTTTGCAATTTAGAAGGTACCCAGTTATGCTTGTCACTGTCTTTGGGAGACCATTCTTGATTCCCTGTATCCTGAAAATGTTCTTCCAGTTGGAATTTGATGGTGGTCTGTATTAGTTACCTATTAGTACATAACAAATAACCCCAAAACTTAGAGGCTTCAAACAACAATTGTTTTTTTCTTATGATTCTGTGGGTTAGAATTTGGGCAGAGCTCATCTTTGCACTGCTTATGCCCCAGCTGGTGTTAGCTGTGATCACTTACTCTAATATTTTCTTCCTGGAAATATCTAACCAGATTCTCATGCTCCTTGGGGACACTTTTTGTAATTTTCATCTACTGTGTTACTGCAGGGGTATGTCTTTTCTCTAACCTCCAAAACCAATTTCCTCACTGTATTCCAAATTCCACTAGCAATCTCCTCACTAGTCCTCAGGCTTCCACCCTCCTTCCTACAAATTCATTAGCACCTCTTTTAGGGTTTTGTTATGGTGACAACCTATTTCTGATATTCATTTTTGTTTCAGTTATCTAATTCTGGATAACAAACAACCCCCAAACTTGGTGGTTTAAATATCACAACAATGATTCTTTTTTTTAAATTTCTTATGAATCTTTGGGTTAGGAACTCAGGTAGGGTCTGCTGGGTGTTTTTGCAGCTCCACTTGGCAATGGCTGAGGGTGCTGCATCTGCTGCATTTAGATGCTGGATGATCTGGGCTGGAAGATCCCAGATGGCTTTATTCACATGTCTAAGGCCTCGGTGCTTCTCCACGTGGGTTCTCCTATCTTCTTCCATCTTCTCATATAACAGTCGAGCTCAAACTCCTTTACATTATACAGCCCACATCACCAGGAGTGCCAAATCAGAAATTGCCACATCACTTAAAAGCAAGGCCCAGTGTCAAAACAGGCCACAATTCCAGAGGATGGAAATGGACCTATTCACTGATGGGAAGAAAGGCAGGCACATACAAACAGGGAAGGGAGGAATTGTTAAGCCATATTCAGAATCTATCTATGGCATGATCAAATCTGTAAATTCCAGGTAAATGATACTAATTTTATACCTTGTCAACTGAGAGACTAAATCCTCATTAATTTACCCTATCAAAGAAAGGGAAAACCTTTGAAAACCAAGATAGCACATTTTCTGGCATCTAAATATTTCCATAGGTCTGGGTTGTTTATGTGCATAATAATACTTGCATATTGCATATGAATTATATAAAAATAAATGTGTATATATATATATGTAAAGTGTATTACTTCAAAGATTATCATCTTATTTTACAATCCCATTTCTTACAAAAGAGTTTGGCTCATATCCCCTTCTGAGTCAGTCCACTTTCAAGCCACACTATTCTAGTTAAATGATAGCTTTAAACTCTATGCCCAGTTATTTATTATTTAACTATTGGTCACTAACTCAAATTCTTGGAACACTGCCATTCTCTTTTTAGTATTCCAAAGTAACATTAATACCAGACTTCTAGAAAAGGCTTAAGGATTAAAAACAGCAGATGAAGATACTGGTAATTAAATTCTGACCTTATGGATGCTACAAATACACCTGTTATTTGTTGCCACAGGAAATTTCTCACTAGCCATGTCCCATTTTTAAGGTAGAACTTTTAGACCTATTATCAATGAACATACTTCCTCTTCACAGAAACCCTACATTTTTTCCCTCAGATTTACTACTCTGTATACTTAAGTCCTGCTACTCTTACTTTTTTGCAATAAAAATCTGTGTAGCACAGGGCACCCAGTCTGGTACTCTGTGATGACCTGGAGGGATGGGATGGCAGGATAGGAGGGAGGCTAGGGAGGGAGGGGGTGTATGTATAATTCTGGCTGATTTGTGCTGTTATATGACAGAAATATTATAATACTGTAACATAATAATGTAAAAATTAAAAATATATATTTGAATAAAAGAAAAAATCATACTTTAAAATTTTTCTACAAAGAGGAAAATTTTGTAGGGCTAATGTTCTGTTTTAATAGATCAGTTTACTCTTCTTTTCTCATCTCTTTCATCTATGTTTGCCAAGGGTCTCCTACATTAAAAACAACAACAACAAAAAGTCCCTCAAGGGGTTTTCTGAAATAAGAATGACACTCTTCCACAGTGGCTGCTTTTAGTATTTGTTTTAAATGGTGAAAATTCCCTTCCCCATAAAGATATGGGAGAGATATGGATTAGAAGGTGTGCACTTTTTAGAAGGATTAGAAGTGATCTCAACTTGGGATAGGGTAGGAGGAGCATATTAAATTCTCAAACAAACCCCTCCTCACCCCCCCCCCCCGGGCTTGGAGAGAGAGAGGGTTGTGGCTTCATATTTCCCACAGCTTAAGGACCACTCTGCTAGTGATCCTGCTAGTACGGGGTGTTCTCTCTTATGACATAAGAATGTCTGGGTCGAAAAGTTTGAGTTCAGGGTGTCCTACATATGACCTTGTGTACAATTCAGAAGCCAAAAGAACTATTAATTTTTTATTAGTTATAATCTTTATTAATCATAAACATCATTGCATTGCTCTTTTACTGATGAAAAATATGAACTGACCAGTGCATATATTTATATATTTGATGGAATGAGCTAAGATTTGAACCCGGGTCTTTCTGATTTCAAAGCACATGTTCTTTCAGTAACAGCATGTTTTCCCTTAAAATATGTGCTCCTGTCCACTGTTTCTTGTGATGAGCTAGGAAAGAGTGCTGCTGCTGCTGCTGCTAAGTCGCTTCAGTCGTGCTTGACTCTGTGCAACCCCACAGATGGCAGCCCACCAGGCTCCCCCGTCCCTGGGATTCTCCAGGCAAGAACACTGGAGTGGGTTGCCATTTCCTTCTCCAATGCATGAAAGTGAAAAGTGAAAGGGAAGTCGCTCAGCCGTGTCCGACTCGTAGCGACCCCATGGACTGCAGCCCACCAGGCTCCTCCATCCATGGGATTTTCCAGGCAAGAGTACTGGAGTGGGGTTCCATTCCTTCTCTGGGGAAGAGTGCTAAGGAACTATTATTTCAGTTTCTAGAATTGGGGAGGCTCCTCTTTAAGGGGCGAGAGGAGGGTTCTGACCAGCATTTTGTGATGGAGGTTTATGAAGACTAAAGAAAGCCAGTAGAGAAAGTGTAAGATAAGGTCCACTGAGGCAGGTTTCATCTGCTTCAGAGGCCGTCGGGAAGCTGCCACAGAGAAAAGAAGGGTCAGAAAAAAACTGGATTTGAGATCCTCTGTTCAGTCTAAGGTGAAAACCAAAACATTAGCTTTGCAACAATGTATTCCAGTGGTGACTGCAGCCATGAAATTAAAAGAGGCTTACTCTTAGGAAGAAAAGTTATGACCAACCTAGCTAGTATATTCAAAAGCAGAGACATTACCTTGCCGACTAAGGTCTGCTAGTCAAGGCTATGGTTTTTCCAGTGGTCATGTATGGATGTGACAGTTGGACTGTGAAGAAGGCTGAGCACCGAAGAATTGATGCGTTTGAACTGTGGTGTTGGAGAAGACTCTTGAGAGTCCCTTGGACTGCAAGGAGATCCAACCAGTCCATTCTGAAGGAGATCAGCCCTGGGATTTCTTTGGAAGGAATGATGCTAAAGCTGAAACTCCAGTACTTTGGCCACCTCATGCGAAGAGTTGATTCATTGGAAAAGACTCTGATGCTGGGAGGGATTGGGCGCAGGAGGAGAAGGGGACAACAGAGGATGAGATGGCTGGATGGCATCACGGACTCGATGGACGTGAGTTCTGAGTGAACTCCAGGAGATGGTGATGGACAGGGAGGCCTGGCGTGCTGCGATTCATGGGGTCGCAAAGAGTCGGACACGACTGAGCTACTGAACCGAACCGAACCGATTCCAGTAAGCAGTTACCATCTAGGCAATAAACAGTGTTCCCTCTCTTCTTTCCTTTTTTATAAAATAGTTTTTTAAGATACCATGTTTTTACTGTATTCACTGCATTACACAACCATCACCACAATCTAACTGTAAAACATTTTGATCTCGCCCCCAGAAAACCTCTCACCCATTAGGTGCCCCTCCCCATTCCCTACCCCAACCCTCTCTCCTCAACCCTAAGCAACCAACACATATTCTCATTATATATAAATTTGCACATTCTAGATATTTTATACAAATGGGTCATATAGTATGTGATAGATTCTCTCTCTAAACATATGGATTTTTTTAGTTTGTTTTGTTTCTGCTTTTTTCTATAGTATCCTTTTTTTTTTTTTTTTTAATTGGAGTATCTAGTTAGTGTGTGTGCTCAGTCATGTCTCACCTTTGCAACTCCATGGATGTAGCCCACCAGACTCCTCTGTCCATGGAATTTCCCAATCAAGAATACTGGGGATGGTGGCCATTTTCTACTCCAGGGGATCTTCCTGACCCAGGGATTGAACCTGCATCTCTTGTGCCTCTTGCGTTGCAGGCAGATTCTTTACTGCTGAGCCACTAAGGAATTCCAGCTGGAGCACAGTTGCTTAACAACATTGTGTTAATTTCTGCCATGCAACAGAGTGAATCAGCTCTATGTATACATTTATTGCCTTCCTCTGGGACCTCCCATCACCACACCCCATCACCACAGAGCACCAAACTGAGCGTCTGCTCTCTACAGAGCTTCCACTGTCTGTCTGGGATTAATGTTTTTAAGGTTCATCCATATGATAGCATAATTGAGGACTTCATTTATTTTTTATTGCTAAGTAGTATTCCATTGTACAGATATACAATATTTTATTTTTCTGTTCATCAATTGATGGACATTTGTGTTATTTTCACTTTTCAGCATTATGAATAACATTCATGTGAACATTCATGTATAAGTTTTTGTAAGAACACATATTATTAGCTCCCTTGGGTAAATACCTAGGAGCAGCAGGTGGCTGCAAATGGTGCACTAAGCGCGGGCACTGCGACCGGCCGCATGGCCGAGAGGAGCTACCCCATGTCCGAGGTCAGGGGCAGAAGCTGGGAGGACCCCATGCCTGAAGGGCTGCAGCCAAGAGGAGTTACCCCACGTCTGGGGTCGGGGCAGTGGCCAAGAGTGCCAGGCTGAGACGGTGCAGGAATGGCCAAGAGGAGCTACCCTGTGTCTGAGGTCAGGAGTGGCGGCCAGGAGGAGCTACCCTGCATCAGAGGCCAGGGACAGTGGCTGAGAGGAGCTACCCTGCTTCCGAGGTCAGGGGTGAAGGCCAAAAGGAGTCACACCACGCCCAAGACCAGGGGCGGCGGCCGGGAGGAGCAACCCCACATCCAAGGAGCAGTGGCTGCGTGGGCGCAGGAAGGCCTAGAGGAGCCATCCCACACTGAAGGTCAGGAAGGGTGGCGGTGAGGAGATACCCCTCATCCAAGGTAAGGAGCAGTGGCTGCGCTTTGCTGGAGCAGCTGTGAAGAAGTACCCCATGCCCAGGTAAGAGAAACCCAAGTAAGATGGTAGGTGTTGCAAGAGGGCATCAGAGCACAGACACACTGAAATTATACTCACAGAAAACTAGCCAATCTAATCACACTAGGACCAAAGCCTTGTCTAACTCAATGAAACCAAGCCATGCCTGTGGGGCAACCCAAGATGGTGGAGAGGTCTGACAGAATGTGGTCCACTGGAGAAGGGAATGGCAAACCACTTCAGTATTCTTGCCTTGAGAACCCCATGAACAGTATGAAAAGGCAAAATGATAGGATACTGAAACAGGAACTCCCCAGGTCAGTAGGTACCCAGTAAACTACTGGGGATCAGTGGAGAAATAACTCCCGAAAGAATGAAGGGACGGAGCCAAAGCAAAAACAATACACAGCTGTGGATGTGACTGGTGGTAGAAGCAAGGTCCGAAGCTGTAAAGAGCAATATTGCATATGAACCCAGAATGTCAGGTCTATGAATCAAGGCAAATTGGAAGTGGTCAAACGAGAGATGGCAAGAGTGAACGTTGACATTCTAGGAATCAGTGAACTAACAAGGACTGGAATGGGTGAATTTAACTCAGATGACCATTATATCTACTACTGTGGGCAGGAATCCCTCAGAAGAAATGGAGTAGCCATCATGGTCAACAAAAGAGTCTGAAATGCAGTACTTGGATGCAATATCAAAAACGACAGAATGATCTCTGTTCATCTCCAAGGCAAACCATTCAGTATCACAGTTATCCAAGTCTATGCCCCAACCAGTAATGCTGAACAATATGAAGTTGAACGGTTCTATGAAGACCTCCAAGACCTTTTAGAACTAACACCCAAAAAAGATGTCCTATTCATGGTAGGGGATTGGAATGCAAAAGTAGGAAGTCAAGAAACACCTGGAGTAACAGGCAAATTTGGCCTTGGAATGCAGAAGGAAGCAGGGCAAAGACTAATAGAGTTTNGGAAGAAGCACAAGCTGGAATCAAGATTGCCAGGAGAAATATCAATAACCTCAGATATGCAGATGACACCACCCTTATGGCAGAAAGTGAAGAGGAACTAAAAAGCCTCTTGAAAGTGAAAGAGGAGAGCGAAAAAGTTGGCTTGAAGCTCAACATTCAGAAAACTAAGATCCTGGCATCTGGTCCCATCACTTCATGGGAAATAGATGGGGAAACAATGGAAACAGTGTCAGACTTTATTTTTTGGGGCTCCAAAATCACTGCAGATGGTGATTGCAGCCATGAAATTAAAAGACGCTTACTCCTTGGAAGGAAAGTTATGACCAACCTAGATAGCATATTCAAAAGCAGAGACATTACTTTGCTGACTAAGGTCCATCTAGTCAAGGCTATGGTTTTTCCAGTGGTCATGTATGGATGTGAGAGTTGGACTGTGAAGAAGGCTGAGCACTGAAGAATTGATGCTTTTGAACTGTGGCGTTGGAGAAAACTGTTGAGAGTCCCTTGGACTGAAAGGAGATCCAACCAGTCCATTCTAAAGGAGATCAGCCCTGGGATTTCTTTGGAAGGAATGATGCTAAAGCTGAAACTCCAGTACTTTGGCCACCTCATGCGAAGAGTTGACTCATTGGAAAAAACTGTGATGCTGGGAGGGATTGGGGGCAGGAGGAGAAGGGGATGACAGAGGATGAGATGGCTGGATGGCATCACGGACTCGATGGACATGAGTGTGAGTGAACTCTGGGAGATGGTGATGGACAGAGAGGCCTGGTGTGCTGCGATTCATGGGGTCGGAAAGAGTCGGACACATCTGAGTGACTGAACTGAACTGGAATTGCTGATTCTACATTTTTTGCCTTTATAAACAATGTTGTTATGTTTACTGGTATTTGTATGAACATGTTTTCTTTTTTGTAGAGTATGTACCTAGCAGTGTGACTGATAAATCATGTGATAACTCTACATTGAAATTTTTGAGGAACTGCCAAGCTATTCTCCACAGCAGCTGAATCAACTTATGTTCCCACCAGCAATATATGAAGGGTTCAAATTTATTCACATCTCTGCCAAAACTTAATATCCATCCTAGTGGCTCCCCCCATGGCTCAGCAGGTAAAGACTACCTGCAATGCAGGAGGCACAGGAGACAGGAGTTTGATCCCTGGATGGGAAGATCCCCTGGAGGAGGAAATGGCAACCCATTCCAGTATTGTCTGAAAAATCCCATGGGTAGAGGAGCCTGACAGGCTACAGTCCATGGGGTCACACAGAGTCGGACACGACTGAGTGACTAAGCACGGACATGCATCCTAGTGGGTTAGTGATGCATTTTATATTAATTTTTTTCTTTTGTCAAAAAATGAATGAGATAGTTATCAGTATGGTTCGAGTAACTTCTATAAGAACTCAAAATTACTTTGGCTTAACAAAATAAAGGCTTATTTCTCACTCACATCAGAGTGTAATATGGGTAGAACGGCAGGGTGAGCAAGAAATGGGGTTTCAATTACCCAGGAAACCTCCTTTATATTACTGGCCTTACCATCCTTTTGCAGAAAGGTCTGCAGCCAGCAGAGAGAGTTATTTGAGAGGCATTAGTTAATAGCCTGTAAACAGCATGCATGACCCACCATTTTTCATTTCTCAGAGTTCAGTCATCTGTCTCTCATCTCACTGCAAGGCAAGTTTGGAAATACAATCTTTTTGAGTACCCAAAAGGTAAAGAAAATAAAGTTGAAGATCGCATTAGATTTTCTCTGCCACCACACACGTCATTAACAAGGATTGAACAATTGTACGTAAACATGATAATAGGAACTTTGGTTTTAGTACTGACAGAAATTCATTATGTCATCTTGGGATAGGTGTTAAAAATTTCTGTTGATGGTTCTTTATCATTCAGTTAGCTCTGGTATTCACACGACTTACATTCTCAATTTTTTTTTTTAACTGCCTTTTTGTGTAAAAGAATCTTTAAAATTCACATTACTTTAATGAAATTTAATGGCCACTGGAATTATTTAAAAATACATTGCACATGTTTTAAAAAGCAAAATCTTCTGTGATATGTTTATGTCTTTTAAAACTCCCTCAATCTGCTATTCAAACTATCATTATAATGGAAAGTAAATTATGTGCCCACATTTAAAGTTTATTGGTTATTTCATACTGAATTGCTATTTGCAATACAGATTGTAACCTGATTGTGTCCATAAGTATTTTTTATCAAGCCTTTAAACTGGCCTTATTGGCTTCATAAATACTGAAATCTTACATGGCCTTATAACATTCTGTGGTGTAAATCTTGTATATTCAAAGTTCATATGCATATTTATTGCATAGACCATAATATTACTACCATAACCATAGGCAGTAACTGCTGGGAATAAATTTAGTTCTTTATATAAAAATTCAGATTTTAATCCTTAAAATTTAGGAAGCTTTGTATTTGCATATATGCAAATGAACTTTTTAAAAAAATAGTCATACCCACACATAGTTTCAGAAGTGTATTGCACTTTTATTTTTTAAAGATATGTAATTTTATTTCTGCTAGATGGCCAGCAATTTGTTTGCCCACCCTCTTTGATTTCCATTTTTATTTCCTTATTACATAGCATATTTGCTTAAATTTTTATTACCTTTTCTTTTTACCTTGTTTCCTCAATTCTACTTTTTCATCTGAGATTATACATGAAGAAATTAAATAGTTTTTTAAATAATGACAGATATAAATGTTGATAAATTATGCAGAATATAACATAATGTGATCAAAGACCAAAAAAATTAAGAGGAATGTTGAGTTACTCTGTAAACAGAAGTATCTGCTCCTGAATTACATATAATCTAGTCTAAATAAGCACAGGAAATAATATTGAACTGCAAGATGGCCTATTGTAAAGTTTACTGAACACAAAGCACTAAGCATTATTGTCCACAATTCTATTATTCGGCAACAGATCTCACACTTATCCATCACATGAAGAAAGGGAAACTGGGTGGGAATTTGGCTGTGACTTAATTTGCCATCTGTGCGTTGATAACATAATTTGTCATATTTTGATTGCTTCACAGAGTTTAGTGAGGCAAACCTGAACACCAAGTGTCATTCAAGAAAATTCTGCTTATTTTTTGTTAACTGACATTCTGGTAGTTTATAATAAGGTAACATGGCTTGCATATTGCTTTATTAACTATTTATTTGGGGCTGTGCTGGGCCTTCATTGCCACAAGGGATTTTCTCTAGTTGTGGTGAAAGAAACTGAAAGTCACTTAGTCATGTCTGACTCTTTGCAACCTCATGGACTATGTAGTCCATGGAATTCTCCAGGCCGGAATACTGGAGTGGGTAGCTGTTCTCTTCTCCAGGGGATCTTCCTGACCCAGAAATCGAACCGGGGTCTCCTGCATTGCAGGCAGACTCTTTACCAGCTGAGCTACCAGGGAAGACCCTGGGAGTTGCGGTGAGTGAGGGCTAGCTGTGGGGAGTGCTGCTCTTTAGCTGTGGTCCATGGGTTTCTCATTGCGGGGGCTGGTCTTGTTGCAGAGCACAGGCTCCAGGGTGCATGGCCTAGAGTAGCTGTGGCACATGGGCTCAGTAGTTGGTGGCTACCAGGATCTAGAGCACAGGCTCAGTCACCATGACACACAGGCTTCGTTACTCTGTGGCATGTGTGATCTTCCCTAATCCATGTCTCCTGCATTGGCAAGCAGATTCTTTACCACTGAGCCACCAAGGATGTCCCTGGTTTGCACTTTTTTTTTTTTTTTTTCATTTATGATGATGAATACTCAGCAGAACTTGGGAACCCAGGAGTATATATCTATGAATTCTGACAATATGGAAGGCATTATTTCTTTAAGGGGGCTTCCCTCGTGGCTCAGACACTAAAGAATCCACCTGCAATGCAGGAGACCTGGGTTCAATACATGGGTTGGGAAGATGCCCTGGAGAATGGAATGGCAACCAACTCTACTCCAGTATTCTGGCCTGGAGAATTTCATGGACAGAGGAGCCTGGCAGGCTATAGTCCAGTCACAAAGAGTTGGATATGACTGAGGGACTAACACACACATACATACACACACACACACACACCTCTTTAAGGATTCCTTCTCTTCTGTTTTCCAATTCTGTATCTTTCTAGAATTCCTACTAATGATCTATGATTTTTTATCCTTTTCTTCTTATTATCTACCTTTATATCTCCTACTTCTAAGAACCCTCCTTAGAGTTATGTTACTAATCTTTTCTTAAAAGTAAGTATGTTTTTTCTCTTAATTTTTATTTTGAAATATTTATACATTCATAGAAGTTGCAAAGATAGTAGAGGTACTATTCACCTTGCTTCTCCCAATGGTTGCATTCTCACTTCACTTCACTTCAGCCACACAGTCATGTCCAACTCTTTGCAACCCCATGAATCGCAGCACACCAGGCCTCCCTGTCCATCACCAACTCCTGGAGTTTGCTCAAACTCATGTCCATCTAGTGGGTGATGCCATCCAGCCATCTTATCCTCTGTCGTCCCCTTCTCCTCCTGCCCCCAATCCCTCCCAGCATCACAGTCTTTTCCAATGAGTCAACTCTTCACATGAGGTGGCCAAAGTATTGGAGTTTCAGCTTTAGTATCAGTCCTACCAATGAACACCCAGGACTGATCTCCTTTAGGATAGACTGATTGGACTCCTTGCAGTCCAAGGGACTCTCAACAGTTTTCTCCAACACCACAGTTCAAAAGCATCAATTCTTCAGCACTGAGCTTTCTTCACAGTCCAACTCTCACATCCACACATGACCACTAGAAAAACCATAGCCTTGACTAGACAGACCTTCTTTGACAAAGTAATGTCTCTGCTTTTGAATATGCTATCTAGATTGGTCATAACTTTCCTTCCAAGGAGTAAGTGTCTTTTAATTTCCTGGCTGCAATCACCATCTGCAGTGATTTTGGAGCCCAGAATAATAAAGTCTGACGCTGTTTCCATTGTTTCCCCATCTATTTCCCATGAAGTGATGGGACCGGATGCCAGGATCTTAGTTTTCTGAATGTTGAGCTTTAAGCCAACTTTTTCGCTCTCCTCTTTCACTTTCATCAAGAGGCTTTTTAGTTCCTCTTCACTTTCTG
>SJYQ01001850.1:78320-115211 GCA_006410935.1 Redunca redunca | reverse complement strand
CCAGTCGATATCCGATGCAGGATGCAGGATGCAGGATGCTTGGGACTGGTGCAAGGAGAGGACCCAGAGAGATGGTATGGGGTGGGAGGTGGGAAGGGATTCATGTTTGGGAACGCTTGTACACTTGTGGTGAATTCATGTCAATGTTTGGCAAAAGCAATACAGTAATGTAAAGTAACCTAAAGTTAAAATAAAAATTAAAAAAAAAATTAAAAGCAAAAAAAAAAAATACATCTTAATCATATCCAGTTTCTTTTTGATTTCCCTAAGTTTGGAGAGCAAACTCTGTATGCTTTCAGAGTTTTTGTTGGCTAATGTTTATTTAATGATCCAGGGAATGGTCTACATTGGTATAAGTTCCTTGGCCACTTGAAAAATATTTTTTCCCATTGTTGAGTGGAGTGTGGTATACATGTTGATTACATTCCGTTGACTGAAGGTGATGTTGAATTATTCTATAACTACTCTTTTGTCTAATTGTTCTACCAGTTTTAAGAGGAGGATATTGGAGTCTCCAACCATAATTTGGAAAGCGTTTTTTTTTAAATCAATTTTTGCTTCACATGTTTGCAACTCTCTTGTTGGGTGTATCCACATTGAGGATTTTTATACTTCTTAGGTGGTTGATCCTTTTTACCACTATTTAATGTTTTCTTCTGTCCCTGATAATTTTCTCTGATATGGTACCTACTTTAGTAAAATATATAGCTTTAGTAAAAATATAGCTTCCCTGATAGCTCAGTTGGTAATGAATCCACCTGCAATGCAGAAGACCCCAGTTCAATTCCTGGGTCAGGAAGATTGGAGAAGGGATAGGCTACCCATTCCAATATTACTGTGGTTCAGCTGGTAAAAAAAATCTGCCTGCAATGCAGACCTGGGTCTGATCCCTAAGTTGGGAAGATCCCTTGGAAATGGGAAAGGCTACTCACTCCAAAGAGTCAGACACAACTGAGTGACTTTCACTTCAACATAGCTACAGTTGCTTCCCTTTGCTTAATGTTTGATTATATGTTTTTCTGACTCTTTACCATTAATATACATATACCATTATATTTAACTGTTGACAGCATATAGGGTTTTTTTAATCTCTTCTGCAAATGTATTTTAATATATTTAGACTATTGACATTTAATTTCATCTTTGATTTGTGTACATGATGCTCATTAAGTCATGTCTGACTCTTCGGGACTCCAGGCACTGTAGTCTGCCACGCTCCTCTGTCCATGTAATTTTCCAGGCAAGAATATTGGACCAGGTTGCCATTTCCTACTCCAGAGGATATTCATGACCCAGAGATCAAAACCGCATCTCTTGTACCTCCTGCAGTGGCAAGCAGATTCTTTACCTCTGAGCCACCTAAGAAGCCCAATTGTTGGGTTAGGGCTTAAATCTGTTTTCTGTTCACCCTGATTTTTTGTTTCTCTATTTCCTTTTCCCTGCCTTATAATTACTTAAACACTAAAAAGAAGTCCATTATACCTATTATGTTTTTGACTATATCTCTTTATGCAGCTTTATAAAAGTTGTTATAGATATTATACCATGTATTCATAACTTATCAGAGTCTTCTGATGTTGACATTTCAGTCCCTCAAATGAAGCATGGAAACCTGACTTCCTTTGATTCCCCTTTACCTTCTCTCACATATAATGTACTTTTCTTAAATATCACTTCTACATACTTTGAGAACCACATTTGACACTCTAATTTTTGCTTCTGTCATCAACCACAATCTACAAAACTCAAGTGGATCAGTGAAATCTATTTTATTTACCCATAATTTTGTTCTTTCTTTATTTAACCTTTCTTCCTGATGTTCCAAGATTTCTTATTTTATCATTTACTTTTTATTTAGAGAACTTCCTTTTCCATTCTCTTAGGATTGAATTGTTGGGTAAAGATTATCTTTAGCTTTCCTTCATCTGAGACTGTTTTGATTTTCCCTTCATTCCTGAAGGAGGTTTTCACTAAGTATCAAATTCTTGGTTGATGGTTCTTTTTGTTCAGCTCTTGGGAAATATCTCAGTGCTTCCTTTTGGAAATCATGGTTTCTGATGAGAAACCCACTGTCATTGGGATGATCTTTCCTTTATAGATAAAGCATTATTTCTCTGACTTTTTAAGAGTTTTTCCTTTTTTAGGAGTTTCACTGCAAAGTGCTTTGGCATAGATTTTCTTTGAATTTATTCTCTCTGCAGATTACTCAGCTTTTTTTTTTTCCCAAAATATACTTTATTTTAAAAATTAATTTATTTTAATTGGAGGCTAATTACTTTACAATATTGTGGTGGGTTTTGCCATACATTGACATGAATCAGCCATGGGTGTACATGTGCCTCTGTAGGTTTATGCTGCTGCTGCTGCTAAGTCGCTTCAGTTGTGTCAGACTCTGTGCGACCCCATGGACGGCAGCCCACCAGGCTCCTCTGTCCATAGGATTCTCTAGGCAAAAATACTGGAGTGGGTTGCCATTGATACTTCTTGCCAAATTGGGGATGTTTTATGTCATTATTTCTTTAAATATTTTTCAACTTCATGCATTTTATCCTCTCCTTCTGGGACTCCAATGACACAAATAAGTTTTTTTTAATAGTCCCACAGTTTTCTGAGACTTCTTTTGTTTTTGTTTTGTTTGGTCTAATTTTTCCATTTTTTAGATTGGTAGATTCTATTGTTCTGTTTTAAGATCACAGATTCCTTCTTCTTTCCTCTTCTTTCTNTTTTCCATTTTTTAGATTGGTAGATTCTATTGTTCTGTTTTAAGATCACAGATTCTTTCTTCTTTCCTCTTCTTTCTGCTATTGAGTCCTCCAATTCAGTTTTTTTTTTTTTTAATTTAAAAAATTATCATTTGGTTCTTCTTCATACTTCTATATATTTTTCTGCCACTTCATCTTTTTTGTTGCCAAGACTTCCTATTTTTTCATTTGTCCAGTTACATTTGTAAATATTCAGTGAAACATTTTTATTGTGGCTGCTTTAAAAACTTTGTCAGATATTTCTAACATCTTGCTAATATCAGTGTTCTCTTAGTATTGGAACCTGTTCATAGTCTTTTCTCAATCAGGTTTAAATCTTGATTCTTTGCCTTGCTCCTGCTGAGAGGTGGTAAAAGTCCTACATCTCCCCTACCCCTCCTCTGACACCACCCCAGCAGGGAAGAGGAGAATACCACCTTACCTTTGAATGGAGGCAGGGGTGGGGGGGTGGAGGTCTAATCTCCCTATGATCCCAACTGACACTACAGAGGTCCAGAGTACTTTGTTACAGCTCAACAAGGGTGGACATCTAGGCTCCTTTGATGGCAGAGGTGGGATTAGGCTAACATTAATTTTGTTGGTGTTTGTCTGGAGTGGTATAGTTATTATCCAAAAGTTTTGTTTTGTTAGGCACCTTCTTTCCCATCCTTTGGCTAAAAATAAAAAGGTTTTCTTGGTGCTTTTTTCCCCCTGCACTGGTTGACACTTCCCTGATGCCAGTTTCTCCAGCACCTAGTCTGGGATATCTGAGACAAAACAAAACAAAACCTGTAGTCTCATCAGTGTGTTGTGTCCTGGGCTCCAAGTTACCTAGTCAGTCTGCCTTGTTTCTCCCTTTCAGAGTCTTCTTTCATTTGTTTAATATACAATGTCCAGGATATTGAGTTGTACTTAGGAGAGGAACAAGAAAAAGTATATCTATTATATCATCCTGGAACCAGAACACTCAAGCAGATTACAAAGAGTTCATTTTTGTCCTCTGAATTTTTTTTTTATTCAGAGCATCTTATCTCATATTTTGCATTTTAATGCCAACAATTATAGCTGACTATTTTTTGGAAAATTTTCCTTCTTCCCACCATGTAGTCTATTTATTCTTCTTTTATAATTTATCCTTCTATTTTCCCTACAGTAAAAAAAATCTGAAACACTTTGTTGCATAATTTTTTCACATTATGTCATAAGAACTTTCCATGTTACTGCATTGCTGTTTTCAGTCACTATGTCACGTCTGATTCTTTGTGACCACATGGACTGCAGCACATTAGGCTTCCCTGTCCTTCACTGTCTCTCAGAGTTTGCTCAAGTTCATATCCATTGAGTCACTGTTGCTATCTAACCATCTCATCTTCTGTTGCCCCCTTCTTCTTTTGCCCTCAATCTCCCAGCATCAGGGTCTTTCCCAGAGAGTCAGCTCTTTGCACCAGGTGGCCAAAGTATTGGAGCTTCAGCTTCAGCATTAGTCCTTCCAAAGAATATTTAGGGTTGATTTCCTTTAATGTTCTACTAAGTCACTTCAGTCTTGTCCGACTCTGTGCGACCCCAGAGGACAGCCCACCAGGCTCCCCCATCCCTGGGATTCTCCAGGCAAGAACACTGAAGTGGGTTGCCATTTCCTTCTCCAATGCAGGAAAGTGAAAAGTGAAAGTGATGTCACTCAGTCATGCCCAACCCTCAGCAACCCCATGGACTACAGCCTTCCAGGCTCCTCTGTCCATGGGATTTTTCAGGCAAGAGTACTAGAGTGGGGTGCTCTTGCCTTCTCCGTTCTTTAATGTTACTGTATACATTTTATAATTAGAATTTTAATGCCAATTCTGCTTGTTCATTGTTCATCCCCATGAATATTTTAGAGCTTACAGAATTCTTTAATTAAAAAAATACTTAATTTCTTAGAGCAGTTTTAGATTTACAGAAAAACTGAAAGAAAGGTACATGGATTTCCCATATGTCCCCAGTCCCCACACATGTCTCCTTTGATTATGAACATTACTCACCAGTGTGGTACATTTGCTACCAAGGATGAACCTACATTGATATAATCACTCAAAGTTTAAAATTTACATTAGGATTCACTTTTGGTGTTGTACATTCTATGGGTTTGGACAAATGGAAAGTGACATATTTTCATCACTATAATTGCAGCCATGAAATTAAAAAATGCTTATTCCTTGGAAGGAAAGGTATGACCAACCTAGATAGCATATTCAAAAGCAGAGACATTACTTTGCTGACTAAGGTCCATCTAGTCAAGGCTATGGTTTTTCCTGTGGTCATGTATGGATGTGAGAGTTGGACTGTGAAGAAAGCTGAGCACTGAAGAATTGATGCTTTTGAACTTGGTGTTGGAGAACACTCTTGAGAGTCCCTTGGACTGCAAGGAGATCCAACCAATCCATTCTGAAGGAAATCAACCCTGGGATTTCTTTGGAAGGAATGATGCTAAAGCTGAAACTCCAGTACTTTGGCCACCTCATGCGAAGAGTTGACTCATTAGAAAAGACTCTGATGCTGGGAGGGATTGGGGGCAGGAGGAGAAGGGGACGACAGAGGATGAGATGGCTGGATGGCATCACGGACTCGATGGACATGAGTTTGAGTGAACTCCAGAGATGGTAATGGACAGGGAGGCCTGACATGCTGCGATTTATGGGGTCACAAAGAGTTGGACATGACTGAGTGACTGAAGCGAATATTATACAGAGTATTTTTACTGCCCTAAAATCCTTCTATGATCTGTCTATTCATCCCTCCCTAAACCCTAGACATGGATCTTTTTATTTTCTTCAAAATTTCATCCTTTCTAGAATGTCATATAATTGGGATCTTTCAGCATGTAGCTTTTTCAGTTGGCTCCTTTCACTTCAGTTCAGTTCAGTTCAGCCGCGACCCCATGAATTGCAGCACGCCAGGCCTCCCTGTCCATCAGCAACTTCCGGAATTCACCCAAACTCATGTCCCTCAAGTAGGTGATGCCATCCAGCCATCTCATACTCTGTCGTCTGCTTCTCCTCCTGCCCTCAATCCCTCCCAGCATCAGAGTCTTTTCCAATGAGTTAACTCTTTGCATCAGGCGGCCAAAGTATTGGAGCTTCAGCTTTAGCATCAGTCCTTCCAATGAACACCTGGGGCTGATCTCCTTTAGAATGGAATGGTTGGATCTCCTTCCAGTCCAAGGGACTCTCAAGAGTCTTCTCTAACACCACAGTTCAAAAGTATCTAAGATTCCTCCATGTCTTTTCACACCTTGAAAGTTCATTTATCTTTAGCACTGAATGATATTCTGTTTTCTACATGCAATGCAGATTATTTATTCATTTACCTACTGATGGATATATTAGTTGCTTCCAAGTTTTACAGTTATGAGTAAAGTTTCTATAAATATCTGTGTGCAGGTTTTTGTATGAATATAGTTTTCAGTTTCTTTTTGTAAGTACCAAGGAGCATGACCTTTATATCATTTGGGAAAGTATGCTTAGTTGTTTCTTTTTTCCCCCACTGCGATCTAAGTTGTGGCTTGTAGGATCTAGTTCCCTGATTTGGGTCCCCTGCATTGGGAGCCTAGAGTTTTAACCACTGGACCACCAGGGAAGTTTAGTGTTTTTAAGAAATTGCCAAGCTGTCTTGCAAAGTGGCTGCCTCATTTTGCATTATTCCTAGCAGTGAATAAGAATTCCCATTGCTTCACATCCTCCAAGGAAGACTGTCATGCTGCAGTCCACAGGGTTGCAAAGAATCAGACACAAGTTAATGACTGAACAAAAACAATCACATTCTCACCAGCATTTAATGTTATCAGTGTTTCCAGATTTTGGCTTTTCTAATAGGCATGTGCTCAGTCATGTCAAACTCTTTGCAACTCCATAGACTGTAGCCCTCAGGATCTTCTGTCCATGGAATTTTACAGGCCAGGATACTGGAGTGGGGTGACATTCCTTCTCTAAGGGATCTTCCTGTCCCAGGGATCAAGCCTGCATCTTCTGCATTGGCAGGCAGATTCTTCACCGAGCCACCTGGGAAGCCCAACCGGGATGTAATTATAAGCTTGTTATATAAAATTTGCATTTCCCCAAAACATATGTTGTGGATCATCTTTTTCATGTTTATTTGCCATCTTTTTGCAAGTATATTGTCCCAGTCATCTTATCTTCTAATTCTCTTGACACTGTTTTTTTCATGGAGCAGTTGTTGTTTGTTTATTTGTCATGAACAAATCATTATCAGTGATTTCTTTCATGCACCTTGTCTTAGTTGATGTATCTAAAAAGGTATCGCCATATTTAAGGTCATACAGGTTTTCTTCTATGTCATCTTCCAGGGGGCTTGGGAAATTTTTTTTTTTTTTTTTTTAAGAATGAGACATTATAAATTTGACTGGAATTTCTGTGTGTGGTCAAGGCTTATTGATTATTGGGTTTACTATAGTATGATATGTGTGATCAGGTGGCTACTAAAAATGAGGATAAGACCTAATTATTTCCTATAAAAGTCTTTTTCTCTGGGGTGGTTTAGTTTCTCTAGTCTTAAGATGCTATGCCCTAGTTAAGATGAGGTATAATTCCAGCCATTTCCATTCCAGAGGTCGATGGAGTGAAAGAGCTGGGTGTCCATCTGTCTGTTTATTAATAGATTGTCACTTAATTTTTATTTCCAACACCTATCTCTTCATCCCCATGTTTTCTCCCATGTTTCCTCCCTATCCTGTCATATCACCAAAGTCCCAGAGTCTATTTGCTCAACTTTTCCAATTTCCCACTAACAGAAGGGCTAGCTCTCCAATCATTCCATATTCATATTTTCAACCAATTCCCATGTTTTCAGTTTAGCACCTGACCTACTGTTCCTGAGATAAATTGAGTCTCTCCAATTCCTAACCATTTGGAGATGATCTTATAGGAACAAGTAAATTTGCTTCTTATTGACATAAACCTCAGTAGTCACCTAAGTTATAACTTTCTCCTCCAATCAAGCATCTTATTTACATCTTGAACATTATTAAAATTACCTGTCTGATGTTATCTTTTCTCTTTGCCCTTCAGAATCTATGCCCTTATCATTATCTTACTGTCATTTTAATGACATTTAAAGTAGAGGAAATAAACATGTACAATCAGTATTAAGTCTTACATTGTCACCATTTGCATCTATAAGATTCACACTATTAAAGATGTTGTTAATGATTACTATTGGGTCACTAAATAGTTCATACTATATGCTAAATGAGGTTGATTAGCTATGTTTTTTTTTTCACTTATATGAACGCCTTTAGTGTATTTTCTTAATAGTCCATGCTTGAAACCATTGTACTTTAATCATACATTAAACTATGTATGCCAAGCCTCATAAATCACATAATGTAATCACTGACAAATAATTACATTTTACCTTCAAAGAACTAAGTGAACTTCAAATAGACACTGGTAGGATAGGACCATAAGTTCACTTAAAAATACATTTATTAAAATAACAAAAGGAAAACCATGACTTCCTAAGCAATTTAAAAATTTTCTTGGTTGTCATAAGATACAGTGAAGCATCACTAAAACTTTTAAAGAATTTCATTTTTCATTACTAGTTTAAGTCAAACTAGTAACACATAAGGTGTCTAAGCATAGTCATTTAAAATGATAATTCATTGACTTGCCCATAACACTATTTTCTTACCTTTCAGTAGCCTATGGATTCAAATGGAGCCTGTTTGAATTTTAAAACCCACATCTTGCTATTTTATTTCTCCTACTCATCCCCTCAGGACTGAAGCTCTCTTGAAGCTACCCTTTCCTGTCCCTTCCCACACTGCTGGACTATTTCAGAGCAGAACCACCTGTCCTTACTATCAGTGTGAACTGCTTCTCCTATAAATCACCCTTCCGATCTAAGACTAGCTTGGAAACACAGCTCACTTTGCTCACTGTAAGATCTGGCAACCAGTGTTACTTCTAACACTGCCGTAGAAGTGCAGCTCTGGCTTCCTATGTCTCCGGGTCTGCACTGTTATTTGCTGCATCTTTGTGTCGCTGTCAGTGCTGCTTCTGCGGCTCCTGACTCACTGCTTCTGCTGACCACCGCTGCAAGTGGCCCAAGGTCTTCCCTGTCCATCCCTGCCTTCTGCTGCTCTGAAAACCCTCCTCTGTTGCCCACTGTGCCCAATGGAACTGCCAGGTCTCAGGCTCTGTGGCAAAGTGAAAGGACAGTAGACGCTTCCCCTATGTGCTGAGCATTTTAAGACTCAGGGAAATCTTGTTTGGTTTCCAAGACATTACAGTGTTTAATAAGCAGTTTTCTTATTTCACTCATAAGCCTTTTCTCTCTGTGACTAGAACGTAGCTTGCAGACGACAGTTTCACAGTGGAATCAGGACCTAGAACCATCATCTCCTTTTGATCCTGTCAAATAGCAGTGTTTTTTACCTGGTGATAGTTTTGCCTTCCAGGGGATATTCATCAGTGTCTGGAAACACTCAGTTGTGACAGCTAAGCAACTACCAGTGGCAATGAGTGGGTAGAGGCCAAGGAGACTGCTAACTATTCTACAAAGCAAAAGACAGCTCAGCTCTTCATAACAAGGAATTATCCATCTCTCTCAAATGCCAACTGCACCGGGATTGAGAAAGCCTGTTATAGAGGAACGGAAGGGAATGGGCAGGCCCACCACAGACATGACAAGGCAATCTTAAGAATTCTAAACTGTGTGTGGATGACACAGATTACTTTTTTGCAGAAATGAAATCTTGTGGAAGTGGTCCAAAATGAACTCATTATATACTTCACTCTGCTTTAAACAAAGAATGGGATAACAGTTTTCCCACGTGATAACAGCTGCAGAATTTGTAGAATGACCCAAGGAAATACATGTATAATGACATGTGTAGACATGTATAATGACATGAGGGAACACAATGCTCCAAATATTTACTTTTTAGCTGATCTTATTTCATATAAATGTCTGCCACGAACAAAAAAATTTCCCCTGGATTTATAATGGCTGAGTAATATTCCATTGCATATATATACTACATCTCCTTTATCCTTTCCTCTGTTGATGGACATTTAGGTTGCTTCCATGTCTTGGCTATTGTAAATAATAGTTCTGCAATGAACATTGGGGTACACATATCCTTTTGGATCTTGTTTTTCTCTGGATTTAAAAAGTAAATTCAATAAAATAATAACCAATAAAATAAACTCTCTTTAGCTTCCCATGAGAGTGTGCATTTTTTTTTAAAGGGATGAAAGTGTACAAGAGTGCTAGGAACAAAGGCTAACGGGAGACCTCACGGTAGCATATGAAAGAATGTCTGCTAATTGGGACTGGATTGAATTTGAAAGCAACAGCAGCTGCTATAAATATCCTGGCTGGTGGGGAATGGCTTAAATAAGCCTCTGGCTTTCTTTTATTGTTTGGCATAATTCTGGAGCATAGTGGCTACACTAAACAGAAATCCAAGAATTCCCATACCATGTCTGTCCGTCTCCGTGATGTGAGAAACAAACTGTGAAACAGCCAGAAATATGTCTCCTTTCTACACTCTCATCTTCACCTACTTCAGTCTTTTTTACTTCCTTTCCATCCCTAAATTTCAGCACAAAGTATTAGAAGAGGAAGGCAGGTGTATAGCAGTGCATCCTGAAATATATTTACAACCATGCAAAACAACAAAGATAGAGGCAGACCTACAGGGTGAGTTCTACAAGCAATGCATGCTTCTAAGTCTGCCATATATTACACTCAGATGAAGTAGTACATGAGCCTGCCTCCCTGGCTTAGAATTGGACCATTCAAACCTTAGTAGACATTAACTCTGCTCAAAAGTAACACACTGAATTCCTGCTTGGTCATACACATTATATTCAGGATTGTGAAGAGCAATCTTCCATCTGTCTTAAATATTTGAATAAGAATCATGAGACCTCTGAGTGCCAGTGAGAAAGGCTGAGGACATTAAATCTACTGATGTATCCTAGAATAGGGTAGAATGCTTGTGTTAGTTTCCTACTGCTTCTTACCACAAACTTAGTGGCCGAAAAAAACACACACTGTCATGCAACCTTGAGAACAGATATGTCAAACGGGTTTCACTTAGCTAATGTCAGGTTTGGCAGAACCGTCTTCCTTGTGGGGTTTTCAATGTGTGTGTTCAGTCATGTCTCACTCTGTGCAATCTTATAGGTTGTAGTCCCCAAGGACTGTAGCCCATCAGGCTCCTCTGTCCTTGGGATTTCCCAGGAAAAATTACTGGAGTGGGTTGCCAATCACTTCTCTAAGGGGTATTACTAACCCAGGGATTGAAACTGGGTGTCCTGCATCTACTGCATTGGCAGGCAGATTCTTTACCACTGAGCTGCCTGGCAAGCCAGTCAAAGTGGTAATCAGAACAATCTTTCAAGATTATTAACCAAACCACATCTACGAAATGCTTTTTGCCATATGGGATAACATATTCACATGGCATCAGGGCACAAACATCTCTAGGGGCCATTAAATGCCAGCTATATACATTTTAGACAAAGGCTAGTTCAAAAACTTAAATTGAAAGAAAGTAGGGAAACCCACTAGACCATTCAGGTATGACCTAAATCAAATCCCTTATGATTAAACAGTGGAAGTGACAAATAGATTCAAGGGATTAGATCTGATACAATGCCTGAAGAATTATGGACAAAGGTTTGTGACATTGTACAGGAGGCACTGATCAAGACCATCCCCAAGAAAAAGAAATGCAAAAAGGCAAAATGGTTGTCTGAGGAGGTCTTACAAATATCTATGAAAAGAAGAGAAGCAAAGGCAAAGGAGAAAAGGAAAGATATACCCATTTGAATGCAGAGTTCCAAAGAATATCGAGGAGAGATAAGAAAGGCTTCCTCAGTGAACAGTGCAAAGAAATAGAGGAAAACAACAGAATGGGAAACACTAGAGATTTTTCAAGAAAATTAGAGATACCAAGAGAACATTTCATGCAAAGATGGGCACAATAAAGGACAGAAATGGTATGCACCTAACAGAAGTAGAAGACATTAAGAAGAGGTGGGAAGAATACACAGAAAAACTATAGAAAAAAGATCTTCATGACCCAGATAAACACAATGGTGTGATCATTCATTTGGAGCCAGCCATCCTGGAATGTGAAGTCAAGTGGGCCTTAGGAAGCATCACTACGAAGAAAGCTAATGGAGGTGATGGAAATCCAGTTGAGCTATTTCAAATCCTAAAAGATGATGCCGTGAAAGTGCTGCACTCAATATGCCAGCAAATTTGGAAAACTCAACAGTGGCCACAGAACTGGAAAATGTCAGTTTTCATTCCAATCCCAAAGAAAGGCAATGCCAAAGAATGCTCAAACTACTGAAAAATTGCCCTCATTTCACATGCTAGCAAAGTAGTACTCAAAATTTTCCAAGCCAGGCTTCAACAGCATGTGAACCATGAATTTCCAGATGTTCAAGCTGGATTTAGAAAAGGCAGAGAAACCAGAGATCGAACTGCCAACATCTCTTGGATCCATCGAAAAAGTGAGAGACTTCCAGAAAAAACATCTACTTCTGTTTATTTAACTTATATGCAGAGTACATCATGAGAAACACTGGGCTGGAAGAAACACAAGCTGGAATCAAGATTGCTGGGAGAAATATC
Organism: Redunca redunca; assembly: GCA_006410935.1. NCBI lineage: Eukaryota > Metazoa > Chordata > Mammalia > Artiodactyla > Bovidae > Redunca > Redunca redunca. The sequence continues at coordinate 102,819 of SJYQ01001850.1, read as the reverse complement.
AATAACCTCAGATATGCAGATGACACCACCCTTATGGCAGAAAGTGAAGAACTAAAGACCCTCTTGATGAAAGTGAAAAATAAGAGTGAAAAAGTTGGCTTAAAGCTCAACATTCAGAAAACTAAGATCGTGGCATATGGTCCCTTCACTTCATGGCAAATAGATGGGGGAAACAGTGGAAACAGTGTCAGACTTTATTTTTGGGGGCTCCAAAATCACTGCAGATGGTGATTGCAGCCATGAAATTAAAGACAGTTGCTCCTTGGAAGGAAAGTTATGACCAACCTAGATAGCATATTAAAAAGCAGAGACATTACTTTGCCAACAAAGGTCTGTCTAGTCAAGGCTATGGTTTTTCCAGTGGTCATGCATGGATGTGAGAGTTGGACTATAAAGAAAGCTGAGCACTGAAGAATTGATGCGTTGAACTGTGGTGCTGGAGAAGACTCTTGCGAGTCCCTTGGACTGTAAGGAGATCCAACCAGTCCATCCTAAAGAAAATCAGTCCTGGGTATTCATTGGAAGGACTGATGTTGAAGCTGAAGCTCCAATACTTTGGCCACCTGATGCAAAGAGCTGACTCATTTGAAAAGACCTTGATGCTGGAAAGATTGAGGGCAGGAGAAGGGGACAACAGAGGATGAGATGGTTGGATGGCATCACCAACTTGATGGACATGGGTTTGGGTAGACTCCGGGAGTTGGTGATGGACAGGGAGTCCTGGTGTGCCATGGCTCATGGGGTCGCAAAGAGTCGGACAGGACTGAGCGACTGAACTGAACTGCTTTATTGACTATGCCAAAGCCTTTGACTATGTGGATCACAACAAATTCTGGAAAATTCTTAAAGAGATGGGAATAGCAGACCACCTGACCTGCATCCTGAGAAATCTGTATGCAGATCAAGAAGCAACATTAAAACTGGACATGGAACAACAGACTGGTTCCAAATTGGGAAAGGAGTATATAAAGGCTGTATACTATCACCCTGCTTATTTAACTTATATACAGAGTACATCATGAGAAATGATGGGCTGTATGAAGCAAATCTGGAATCAAGATTGCCAGGAGAAATATCAATAACCTCAGATATGCAGATGACACCACCCTTATGGCAGAAAGCAAAGAAGAACTATAGAGCCTCTTGATGAAACTGAAAGAGGAGAGTGAAAAAGTTGGCTTAAAACTCAACATTCAGAAATCTAAGATCATGGCATCCAGTCCCATCACTTCTTGGCAAATAGATGGGGGAACAATGGAAAAAGTGAGACATTTTTTTGGGGGGTGCTCCAAAATCGTACAGATGGTGACTGCAAGACATGAAATTAAAAGATGCTTTCTCCTTGGAAGAAAAGTTATGACCAAACTAGACAGCATATTAAAAAGCAGAGACATTACTTTGTCAACAATGTCCATCTAGTCAAAGCTACGGTTTTTCCAATAGTTATGTATGGATGTGAGAGTTGGACTATAAAGAAAGCTGAGCATTGAAGAATTGATTCTTTTAAACTTGGTGTTGGAGAAGACTCTTGAGACCACAAGGAGATTCAACCAGTCCATCCTAAAGGAAATCAGTCCTGAATATTCATTGGAAGGACTGATGCTGAAGCTGAAACTCCAATACTTTGTCCACCTAATGCGAAAAACTGACTCATTGGAAAAGACCCTCATGCCAGAAAAGATTGAAGGCTGAGAGGAGAAGGGGACAACAGAGGATGCGATGGTTGGATGGCATCACTGACTCGATGGACATGAGTTTGAGTAAGCTCCAGGGGTTGGTGATGGACATGGAAGCCTGACGTGCTGCAGTCCATGGGGTCACCAAGAGTCAGACATGACTGAGAGACTGAATTGAACTGTGTTCAAAAATAGAAAACCTGTAATTTGTGGCATCTCAACTAATCTACTTGAAGGAACATGCCTTGAGGAGAATTAAAGATGAATTCCTATTTCTCCTTGATTTGGAAAGTTAGGTGTGTTTTCCTTGGTCTCATACTGTTTTTATACTCTGTCTACGATTGCCAGAGCAGAAGCTATTACAGTAAAGGAAGACCTGTTCTCATAGAACATTCAGAAACAGTCATTTTTGGCTCAGACTATGAACAATAAGACTCAATAGAAATACTTCACTTGTACTGTCTCCAGGTATCATTATTCTCCCCCTTGCCTTTGGTTTCTCTGACCAAGATGCTTTCCCAGCTTATCTTGTTAGCTCTTGTTCCTTAAAAAAAAAAAAAAAGCAACTTTCTTTTGAGAAACTTTTGGGCTAAGTACACCTCCAAAAATTGTTTTATATATTATCTGATGTAAACCTCTTAAAACAGTGGTAAAGAACCGACCTGCCAATGTGGGAGACAAGAGATATGGTTCGATCCCTGAGTCAGGAAGACACCTGGAGGAGGGCATGGCAACCCACTCCAGTACTGTTGCCTGGAGAATCTCATGGACAGAGGAGCCCGGCATGCTACAGTCTTTAGGGTTGCACAGAGACATGACTTAGCACATACATGTGAGCGTACTAAGCCATTTTAGTTGTGTCCGAATCTTGCATACTTGCAAAAATAATATAAGGTAAGCATTCTTATCAGACACAGGTAAGGACATTGTACTTCCCATTCTGCCATCCCCTGTGAATTAGCCTAGCAGAAGACTGCATTTTCCTGGCTGTGTCTAACAGGGAAGACCAGTATCAGACACCAGGTCCAGTGCTAAATAAATTGAATGGAACACTAATGCTCTATTTCTTCTCTGATAAGACTGGGAGGGTGAGGCAGAGTTGAGTACCTCTTTCAGTTAAAATTCTTATCAGTCTGAAATCCTATCAGTAGATGCAATTTAATCAGAAGTGAAAAAATTTGTAACTGCTCTTAAGTATCATCATAAAGCTTTTTTATCTGTCATTTTAATTGGAATTTTTCAGACTATACTAGAGAAGGAAATGGCAACCCACTCCAATATTCTTGCCTGGAGAACTCCATGGACAGAGGGGCCTGGTGGACTATGGTCCATGGGGTCACAAAGAGTCGGACACAGCTGAACACCTGAGCAGGCACATCAGTGTGTACAAACACAAACCTACGAGTGTTTGGAAGCCCAAGCAGAACATGGAAGGTCATAGCAAGAGGGGAAAAAAAAAAGTTTCTTGTTCTAGGGAAAGAAACCATTTTTTTTTTTCTTTTTGGTATTCTTTTTGCCCATCTATCCTACTTTTATTGCCTTCTTGGTCTTTGAATTCTAGTTGTCTACCTATACTCCTTTTTATGCATCTGAAGACATGTAGACCAAAACACACTTTCGCACTAAACAAACCTGGGTTCAAGTCTTGCCCTTTCCATATACTGAGTATATCTCTGATTTCATGCAAGGAACTTTTCTACACATCAGTTTACACATTTGTATATTGGAAATAAACTGCCTATCTTGAGGGGTGATTTATGAAGTTCAGTTTTGTTACAGAACAGATGGTTAATAAATGTTAAATCCTTTTGCTGATATAATTTTTAATATTATTATTATATTAATATTCAGCTCTGAGGAGTTGAGTGTATATGTTCATAGTTTTTGGAATAATGCCAAGCAAAAAAAATTCCATATAAATATTAGCTATTGGTACATTTTAAAGCAATTATTATTTTATTAATACCAGCTTACCTTTGATTCATGGGTTCTGCCTTTTTTTTTTTTTTTTAACTGAAGTTTTCCCATTTCTTTTCTAAGAAAGTATCCAGATTTAATATTCAGTCTTCCTGCTTTGTGGTACTGGACTGCTTGTCCTGATAATATTTAAAACCCTTGACCTGATAATTCTATCTAAGCTCACAATATCTAAAAGCACCCTTCCACCTATATAGCCTCCTGGAATTAGCTTGACCTCTGCTGACTCTCCTTTGTTCCACTGCAGTGAACACTCCCTGAAGGACAACACCCTAGGTCCTATTGACATTATGAAATCATAAAGCCAAGATAGTGTTTGATAACTTGTCACTCTGTGAACTAAAATACTTCTCTGCATCTGAATCTCAGTCCTGGTGTTCTAAAGCTGAGCATGACCAATCTTTTCTGTGAAGGGCCAGATGATAAATATTTCAGGTTTTGTGGGCAAGACAGTCTCTGCAACAACGATTCAGCCCTGCAGATACAGCCCAGAAACAGCTAAATGAAAGGGCATGATTATGTGCCAATAAAACTATTTATAAAAATAAGTGATAGTCTAGGCTTCCTGGGTGGTGCAGTGGTAAAGAATCCACCTGCCAATGCAGGAGACATGGATTTGATCCCTGAGTTGGGAAGATTCCCTGGAGAAGGAAATGGCAACCACTCCAGTATTCTTGCTTGGAAAATTCCATGGACAGAAGAGCCTGGCAGGCTACTGTTCATGGGGTTGCAAAAGAGTCAGACATGACTTAGTGCACACACACACACACACACAAAAGTGATAGGCTAGATTTGATCCTCAAAACATACTTTGTTTGCCCTTGTCTTAAAGCATACAATTGTCACCCCCAAGGAATTGTAAATTAGATATTGGCGGGAGATTGCAAAAAAATCTTACTCTCTGTACAAAACCCAGATAAAGTACAGAAACAGATTGTTCTAAGTTGAATTTTCTCCAAAAATTGATGTCTACCCAGAAGCTAAGAATGTGACTTATCTGAAAATAGTGCCTTTGCAGGTAAAATCAAGTGAAGATTGGGTCACACTGGATTTGGAGTGGGTCCTAATCCAATGACTAGTGTCTTTATCAGAAAAGGGAAGCCTGGCCACAGAGATGTGCACAGAGGTTTCACTGGAAAGATACACAGGAAAGTGCTATGTGATTGGAGGGGTGCTTCTACCAGCCAAAGAAGTAAGGTTGTCAGTAACAAGGGTAAAGAAGAAAGAAGCAAGGAAGAGTCCTTGCTATAGTCTTTAGAGAAAGCATGACCTAACAGCATCTTTTTTTCAGTTAATTTGCTTTTTAACTGGAGTATAATTGCTTTACAATGCTGTGTTGATTTTTGCTATACGATATCATTAATTAGTCATAACTATGAAAATGAAAGTGAAGTTGCCCAGTCGTGTCTGACTCTTTTTGACCCCATGGACTGTAGCCTACCAGGCTCCTCCCTCCATGGCATTCTCCAGGCAAGAGTACTGGAGTGGGTTGCCATTTCCTTCTCCAGGGGATCTTCCCAACCCAGGGATCAAACCCAGGTCTCCCACATTCCAGGCAGACGCTTTAACCTCTGAGACACCAGGGAAGCCCATATACGTGTATATTTACATATATATATAAACACCCTCCCTTTTGAGCCTTCCTCCCACCTACCTTCATCCTGCCCCTGTAGATTATCTCAAAGCACCCAGGCTGGATTCCCTATGTTAGAAGCTTCTCACTGGCTATCTATTTTACACATGGTATATGTTAATCCTACTTTCTCAATTTGTCCTACCCTCTCTTTCCCTTGCTGTGTCCATAAGTCCATTTCTACATCTGTGTCTCCATTCCTTCCCCAGGTTCATCAGTGCCATTTTCCTTGATTTCATATATATGTTTTATCATATGATATTTGTTTTTCTCTTTCTTACCTCACTCTGTATAAAGGCTCTAGGTTCATCCACCTCACTATAACTGACTCAAATGTGCTCCTTTTTATGGGTGAGTAATATTCCATTGCATGTATGTACCACAACTTCTTTCCTTTCATCTATTGGTGGACATCTAGGTTGCATCCATTCCTGGCTATTTGTAAATTGTTGTACGTGAGATAAAGTTACAATGAAAAATCTGAAAGAAAAATTAAGGAAACAATCCCATTCACTGTTGCAACAAAAATAATAAAATACCTAGGAATAAACCTACCTAAAGAGACAAACGATCCATATGCGGAAAACTATAAGATACTGCCAGCACGTTAGTATCAGACTTCTAGCCTCTAGAATTATGAGACAATAAGTTTCTGTTGCTTTCAGCTACACACCTTGTGGTAATTTGTTATGGAGGACTAGGAAATTAATACACAGGTACCTAACATATCTGTGGTATTATACTTTCATAAGTCGGCCCACACAAAGCCCTCCCAACAAAGCCTCTGGGCTGGGCTGGGTCCGGGAAGATTGGGAGGGGCCGTGGTGTTGGATGGAGAAGGCAATGGCGCCCCACTCCAGTACTCTTGCCTGGAAAATCCCATGGACGGAGGAGCCTGGTAGGCTGTATTCCATGGGGTCGCTAAGAGTCGGACACGGCTGAGCGACTTTCCTTTCACTTTTCACTTTCGTGTATTGGAGAAGGAAATGGCGACCCACTCCAGTGTTCTTGCCTGGAGAATCCCAGGGATGGGGGAGCCTGGTGGGCTTCCGTCTATGGGGTCGCACAGAGTCAGACACGACTGAAGGGACTTAGCAGCAATAGCAGCAGCAAGATGATTATGACTATGGAAAAATATTTTTAAAGTCTCCAAGAAGGAGGTCATATATTTTTTAAAGATGCTGAGAATCACTGCTCTAGATATGTTATTTTACTGATCAGCTTGACAAGGTGTCAGACAAGAACCAACATTTATTTTGAAAATATTTTCCACTTTTCTAAACCTGGCCTCCCCTTCAAACACTAGTGATTGTGTTTCATCCCCAACCTTACTATATAGTTGTTCCAACTCTTAGAAATGATGACTTTATACTTAGAATGAACTTGACCTTTGCCCTAAATAACTTTATCTTCAGGGATGAAGATATGGAACAATCATAATTGAGCTGCAGACCTAACATCCAAGCAGCTTTCTATTGTCAAAATACACCAAAGAATTGTGTTGTTCCAACTCTAACTTTCAACAGTAGGTAGACTCTGAGTTAAAGGAACTAAAACCACCTCCAAATTTCAGAGCATGAATAAACTTGCATTTTTCTTATGGACCACATTATGGTCTAACTATTGTGAGCTCAATATTTTCAAGCTTGACTTAAAGAGAACAAAACAAAAGCTTAGAAATCCTAAGAAACATCACCTAGGTCACAAACGTCTGAGTAGTCAAGTCCAATTTAATTTTAAGTTGTTGTATTCTTCACAGTGTGTTACTTTGTATCTGAGACCTCCATGAGTGCAGATCTAGAGGAGTCCCACAAAAATTTGCAATCAGAGGTGTTATGACTCTTTTAATTAGATGCTTGGACCAGAATGGGTAATCCTTAGAGGATGAGCAACAGAGCTTTCTTATCCAGAAATTGTCCTGCATTGTTAGCCAGGAAACAATTGAATTATTTCACACATAATTGGGAAATGCCTCATTCCTGACACCCTAGGTTGAGCTATTTGGGGCCAAACTCTTGAGAGCTCACATCTTCAGTGTCAGTTTCCCTATATCCCCAAAAAAGAATCAGCACAATTTATTCAATAAATATTAAGAGTCCTCAATGCACTAGGCTCTGGGAAAAGGCAGCAAATCAAAGAAAAGAGAGATGAGAATCTATTCTTATGGAGATAACAGTATAGCCAGAGTGGAATAAACCAACAAAAAATTAAAGAAATAAGTAAAATAAGTAGTATACCATATACGGTACTAACATAAGTGCTTAAGAGCACAGAACAGGCTGCATGGCTCTGTACCACACACAAAGTGTGACCTGTGAAATGAAGAGAATGACAGAGCCTGTCAGATTGTTGGAAGGTCTGATGGATAGAAAGCACTTAAAACTAAACACTTAGCCAACACATACATTATTCAGTTCAGTTCAGTCACTCAGTCATGTCCAACTCTTTGCAACCCCATGGACTGCAACATGCCAGGCCTCCCTGTCTATCACCAACTCCCAGAGTTTATTCAAACTCATGTCCATTGAGTTGGCAATGCCATCCAACCATCTCATCCTGTCATTCCCTTCTCTTCCCACCCTCAATCTTTCCCAGCATCAGGGTCTTTTCAAATGAGTCAGCTCTTTGCATCTGGTGGCCAAAGTATTGGAGTTTCAGCTTCAGCATCAGTCCTTCCAGGACTGGTCTCCTTTCGGATGGACTGGTTGGATCTCCTTGTAGTCCAAGGGACTCTCAAGAGTCTTCTCCAACACCACAGTTCAAAACCATCAATTCTTCGGTGCCCAGCTTTCTTCACAGTCCAACTCTCACATCCACACGTGACCACTTGAAAAGCCATAGCCTTGACTAGGTGGACTTTTGTTGGCAAAGTAATGTCTCTGCTTTTGAATATGCTATCTAGGTTGGTCATAACTTTTGTTCCAAGGAGCAACTGTCTTTAATTTCATGATTTTGGAACCCCCCAAAATAGTCTCTCACTGTTTCCACTGTTTCCCCATTTATTTGCCATGAAGTAATGGGACCGGATGCCATGATCTTAGTTTTCTGAATGCTGAGCTTTAAGCCAACTTTTTCGCTCTCCTCTTTCACTTTCATCAAGAGGCTTTTTAGTTCCTCTTCACTTTCTGCCATAAGAGTAGTGTCATCTGCATATCTGAGGTTATTGATATTTCTCCCAGCAATCTTGATTCTAGTTTGTCCTTCATCCAGTCCAGCATTTCTCATGATGTACTCTGCATATAAGTTAAATAAGCAGGGTGACAATATATAGTCTTGATGAACTCCTTTCCCTATTTGGAGCCAGTCTGTTGTTCCATGTCTAGTTCTAACTGTTGCTTCTTGACCTGCGTACAGATTTCTCAGGAGGCAGGTCAGGTGGTTTGGTATTCCCATCTCTTTCAGAATTTTCCACAGTTTGTTGTGATCCACACAGTCAAAGCTTTGGTGTAGTCAATAAATGAGAAGTAGACAGACATTTTTAGCTCTTATTAAAGATAAAACTGAAGCTAGAGAGGGAAGCTGGTGACTGTGGAGATGAATGAAGACAATAAGACAGATTTTTGAAAACTATGGTTTTGAATCTTGGCTCTTCTGCCGGGAGCCAGCATAAGGAATCCTGCCCATGGCAAAGGTCATGAGGAAGGAAGCCTGACAAAATGTAAGAGTGTGATCAGGCTTCAGGGGTTCCCCCTGGAATTTCCTGAGCATCCATCCCCAAAACCAGAGTCTGCCTGCTTTACTGTGTTATGCTTTCCACCTACTCTTTTGACATTAACAGGGGGCTGTCCCCCCACCACCTTTTTCTGGAAAAAGTTAATTTAGAGCTTTTAAATAATAAATTTCCTTGGCATAATATGAGTGTTTCAATCCAAAAACCCCTCTGATGGCTTTCTAACCTGCCTGCCATACTCTTACAGCTACACATGTGACTGATTGTGGCCTCCTGACCACAAGAGGCACAGGAAGCTTAAAACATCCTAGGAATGTAGGGGCTTCTGAGGAGTCAAAATCATTAGAATAGGACTGATTAAAGGTTTCATTTGTTGAGCCAATACTTGCTGCCAAATTTTCATATCTTTTATTTGTAGATACAGTTGGTATATAGAAAAAACAGGTAGTAGACCTGGTATTAGCAACATTAGATCTTTGAGTTAAGTACTTTCTCTGTTATAACCCACTGCACCCTTGTTCTACAGGAATGTAACTTTATTTAGTACTTTGAGGGTGATGCAGAGTAAAGAAAAAACACTTCTAGGGAAAAAGAGTTTTCTGGTTGATAGACATTTATCTAGGAANAAAAACTCTTCTAGGGAAAAAGAGTTTTTCTGGTTGATAGACATTTATCTAAGAAGAGAGCCATAAAAATGTTAACAGGCTTCTTGGCCAGAAGATAATGTAAACCACCTGAGACCTTTTGTATACAGGAAGATATACAAAAAGAAAGCCTGGTCTCAATGAGGGTCAGGACTGCTGCCCCTACATAACTCTGCATATTCCATTATTTCTTTATGTACAACTTGGGGTATATAAGCTGATTTTAAAAATAAAGTTGTGATTCTTGCACTGATGCTGGGCTCCCCCATGTCATTCTTTTCTCCCCTTTTCTGGCTGAATTCCCATCTGGAGAGTGGAGGCTCACCAAGTCTACTTACTTGCCCTGGCTTCTAAGATCCACGAGAGAGGGAGCCCAAGGCAGGGCACCCTCCGCTATTCAAGTGGGCGCCAGTGGCCTAATGTAGATGGTGCAAACCTCTTGTCTCGAGGTTTTATTAGTTTTCCACGTAAACCAAGTTATTCAGCCTCTTTTCTCCACTAATTTTCCTACTACACTATTCTTTCCTAATCTCTTTATATTTCTAATTCAATAGTCCTTTTCCAGACTCTGACTCTGTCCCCGCTTCAAATTCCCTGAATCCACCGGGGCTGGACCCAGGCACTCTTCCACTTTGATATCTTGGAAAAAGTATGTAAAATCCACTTTGATATCTTGGAAAAAGTATGTAAAAGATTCTCAGTTTTTGTGTTTTTGGTTTTGTTAGGCTGTAAATTTGAATAACCCTACTAACCATGTCAGTTTGAGACAGAATAATTTGGATAGAATGAAACAGCTTTGGTAAAACTCACAGTGGTCCTAGACAGAGAATATGTAACTCATGACTGTTTCTTCTTAATCCCTAAACCATGGTTGACAGGGAGACCTTTCCCAACCTCTTAAATGAGAATACATTGCCCTGCCCCTCCATATCCATGGGGAATACATTTGTTTCAAGACCTCCAATGGATTCCTAAAACCACAAATAGTACCTAATCCTATGGTTTTTCCATATACATATATACCTATGATAAAGTTTATACATTAGGCACAGTAAGAGAATATACAGATTGCCCCCGTCACTACTCTTATACTTTGGGGACATTATTAAGTAAAATAAGGGTTATTTGAACACAAGCACTATGATGCTGTGAGAGTCAATCTGATAAGATAGCAAATACAGCATGCACAAAGGGATGATTAGGTCCTGGGCAGAATAGGGCAGAAAGGTGGGAGATTTTATCAGGCTTCTAAGAACAGTGTACAATTTAAAACTTATGAGTTTCTTATGCCTGGAACCTTCCATTTAACATTTTTTGCACCACGGTTGACCACAGGTATCTGAAATCACAGAAAGTGGCACCAGGGATCAGGAGGGGCCACTGTATTGAGAAGGCTTCGGGCACTCCCATGTGGCCCAAGTCTCCCCAAGGATGTGTTGATGGAGCTGATATCGGTACCAGTGTTTTACTTTTGCTATTAAGTAGAGGTCTTCTCCTCAAATAAGTCTCTCTCGGGGGATTGATTAGTGTCTCTTCCTGTGGGTAATTCAGATCTTGCCATATATTTCCGTCAGGTCAGCCTACTCAGGAGAAGGCGATGGCACCCCACTCCAGTACTCTTACCTGGAAAATCCCATGGACAGAGGAGCCTGGTAGGCTGTGGTCCATGGGGTTGCGAAGAGTCGGACACGACTGAAGTGACTTAGCAGCAGCAGCAGCAGCCTACTCTAAGACCACAGAATGAGTCGCTTAAACAAGAAACACTTCTTTCTCACAGTTCTGTGGTCAAGAAGTCCAAGATCAAGGTTCTGGAAGATCAATGTCTGGTAAGAGTACTCTTTCTGGTTTGAAGATAACCATCTTCTCTTTTTATCCCCACATGATGGAAAGAGGGAGGGAAGCAAGCCCTCCCCTGTCTCTTCATTTAGGAGCACTAATCCCACCACGAGGGTTCCACTGTCATGACTAACTACTTCCCAAGGACCCCATCTCCAAATACCATCACATTGGAGACTGTGGCATCAGTATATGAATTTTGGAGGGACGCATACATTCAGTCCAAAGCATATATCTCCATGAATTCTGGCTCTGCATTCACAACCTCAGGTTATAACCTCTATACATTCATAATCTTAAAACTAGGTAACATGACAACATGATCCAACACCAGAGACTGGGAAGACCTCCATGATACTATTACTCCAGGGTAGTATCAGTGGGTTCACCCACAAGAAATTGCCAAAATCCCATTGTTCTTTTTTGTTTTAATAAGTCAGCATCTAAGACAACATCCTTCTTAAGTGGCTATTTCTTGAGCCAGTAATTTTCTTACCAAAATAAGATACTTTGGCATAATTATTTCTTGTTAGGTCTAAAATTTAAAAAAAGTAGGCAATTCTATCTCTTTATACATAAGTGAAGAAGAACTAAAGAGCCTCTTGATGAAAGTGAAAAAAGAGAGTGAAAAAGTTGGCTTAAATCTCAACATTCAGAAAACTAAGATCATGGCTTCTGGCCCCATCACTTCATGGCAAATAGATGGGGAAATGGTGGAAACAGTGGCTGACTTTATTTTTGGGGCTCCAAAATCACTGAAGATGGTGATTGCAACCATGAAATTAAAAGACGCTTGCTCCTTGCAAGGAAAGTTATGACCAACCTAGACAGCATATTCAAAAGCAGAGACATTACTTTGTCAACAAAGGCCCATCTAGTCAAGGCTATGGTTTTTCCAGTGGTCATGTATGGATGTGAGAGTTGGATTATAAAGAAAGCTGAGCACCGAGGAAGTGATGCTTTTGTTTTTTTGTTTTTTTTTTTGTTTTTAAATTTTTATTTTAACTTTATTTTACTTTACAATACTGTATTGGTTTTGCCATACATTAACATGAATCCACCACGGGTGTACGTGCGTTCCCAAACATAAATCCCCTCCCACCTCCCACCACATAACATCTGTGGTGTTGGAGAAGACTCTTGAGAGTCCCTTGGACTGCAAGGAGACCCAACCAGTCCATCCTAAAGGAGATCAGTCCTTGGTGTTCATTGGAAGGACTAATGCTGAAGCTGAAACTCCAATAATTTGGCTACCTGATGTGAAGAGCTGACTCATTTGAAAAGACCCTGATGCTGGGAAAGATTGAGGGCAGGAGGAGAATTGGATGACAGAGGATGAGATGGTTGGGTCACATCATCAACTCAATGGACATGGGTTTGGCTAGACTCCAGCAGTTAGTAATAGATAGGGAAGACTGGCATGCTGCAGTTCATGGGGTCACAAAGAGTTGGACACAACTGAGTGACTGAACTGACTGACTGATACATAAGTGGAATAAAGGTATATGTTTAAATAAATAATAATAACAAAATACATAATTTAACAATACCCCCAAAGCCCTGTAAGTGGTACTATTATTATCCCCCTTTAAAGATGAAAAAAGTAAGCCAAGAGAGATTAACTAACTGGCACAAAGTCATAACAACAGAATTCTTTGGAGAAAGAATTTGAACCAGATAACATGGCTCTTGTTCAATATATTATGCTGCCTATTATGTGTCTGTCACATCATAGTGACTCAATAAATACTTGTGTAAATGAATGTATCAAAGTAGAGGCAATAAATAGTTAAATCTAGATTACTACATGAATTTAAGTGTGGTACATGTCATTACAGAGGTGGATGCATAGTGAGAGAATGGGGGAAGCTATCCACATCAGTTTGAAATACAATTTTGGGCTTGAGAACCAAAAATAATTTCCAGTGGCCAAAATGCCCTTTTGATTCCTTTCTTTGATGATCTGAAATATTGACAACTGGCCTGTAGAAACAACAGAGTTTACATCCATACACAGTGAAAAACCAAATCTCATAATCAAAGACCTTACAATATGTAGATGCCCACTAGTTTCACTTATTCATGGGATCCTCCAATATATTTATTTAGGACTCACAATACTCCAAGTGTCATGTCAGGAAGAGGAATAACAGAGCTAAAGTATTATTCTTTCTGCTAAAGCAAAGGAAGGGAATATGAAGCCAAAGAAGAGCATAAGTAGCAAAAATGAGAGTAATCAATACTTTCATAAAAATGCAAGAATTTTGAAATGAAGTTGGAAATGCTGACGTCACTCTTCCTAGGGACCAGTTTCCATAAACCTGTCTTCAGTTTAAGCGGTTCCAGTTCTTCAGGTATTTTCTCCATTCTGTTCTCAGTGAGAGAAATTGTCGTAGGCACAGGTCTTGCCATATTTCCTCCAGCCATTAATGTAAACATTCATCCTTCGCAAGCAGAGAAACACAGGGCCCAGTATTCATGTCAGAAATGTATTATATAGTAACAATCAGTTCTTGGCTTTCTGCAGCAGCATTTTAGGCCATCATCAATGCTTATGGTACAAATTGAAATAGAGATGATGCAAATACCTACAATACAATGATGCCAACATAAAGTCCATGGTGTTTCTCAAAGCAGAGCAGTACCAGAAAAGACATGGCTTTCAATTTAATGGCATTAAAATTGGTCTCTTTTGGCATATCTTCTTGGAAATGAAAGGGAAATAAAATTGCATTGTCTCCATGTGTGTATGTTTGCAGAATTGCATGATTTATAGAAACAACTCACCACTCATGAAAAAAGGCCTAAACTGATTTCAAAATGTTTAACAGATATTAAATATCAGAGCTTTAATCTAAATTCCATTGAATGATCAGTGAAGAATACATAGAAGAACATAGAATTATCACCTATATTGGTTAGAGAATGAGTCCTAATAATCAAACATGTGTTGATGGCAAAAGCATTTTGTTCTTTAGAAACATATAAAGGACAACTAGTCAATATCTACTGAGCATTGTTAAATTTTTCTCTTTAAGTATGTCTATCTCAGGAGATAGCTTTTACATGTATGATAGTTTACTAGTTATACCTTAACACCCAAACACAGTCAAGCACAGAGACCTCCCAGTATGCATCAAAATGACATTTCAATTCTTATTTCTTAGGGTCTCTTTCTGCAATAAACATAAGTGCATTCTTCATCTGTCTTTAGTGAAGCATTTAGCTATAAAGGTCTAGACCCAGCAAGGAATTTCAGAATACAATGATAAAAATACCAAAAGATAAGAACCTAGTTTTTCATAATACTCTTAGAAAGATTTTCTTCATCTAAAAAAAATCATCTCATAAAGAAAGCAAGTGCAGTGGCTCAAGCAATAGGTTTGCTCTTGTATTGCTTTCAAAATATGAGGAACTGGCAGACAAATGTAGTGGCAATAATTTATTTTGAAGCATGAATAACATGTGCTTTTCTTAATTTTTTTCCAAAAGAAAAAAAAAAAAGTCTTCCTAGATTTCAAGACATAAAATTGAAAGATTTTATCTCCTGTTGGAATTATAAAGTAGAAATTGAGACAGGCCTATACTAACTAGGATATATTCCTCCCCTTAGTAGAAAGTTTCCTTCCTTTACAAGGTCAGATGGTAAAATGCAAGTACCTATCTCTCTCTTTCTTTCTTTCCCTCTCTCTCTCTCTCTCTCTCTCTCACTCACATACACACATACACATCTTTTGCCAAGGCTTACCAAAGATGGCTCTTTTCTTATTTCATAAAAATGCCTGATTCATCCTCTTTCTGAAGGGTAAATTGCCCCTTATAGTTGAATGACTTCAATTTGTGTTGATTCATTCAGCAGAGAGTTAAATAAAAGTTTACTCACATGATGCCATTGACTTAAAAATCTATTTTCTAATCCTTAAAATTTCATTGAGAAACATTCTTTCTGTTGTATACTGTCAGAGGAACCTTGCTGCAGTTAGTTACATTTCTAATGCATGGTGCTGCTTCAGTGACAGGGCCTTGCTGATGGAGACATTCTAACTGGACTGGAAGGAAAGGCCACTCAGTCTCTGTGCTCATTTGCTTGGTGACCTCCTCACTGAAGGGTAATGAATTGCCTCTTAATGTTAACCATGGGCTTTCAGGAGATTATTTTAAGTTAAATTAATTTAAAATCATCATCAGTGGTCTATGAAGATAAGTTTTACATAACTATATTCATTGATGGTGTATCAGCATGTATGATCTCTCCAGTTGGAGAATTAATATATGTGTACACAAAACACACACACACAACTTTGCTTTAGTAATACTTAGCAGTGCTACTTCAGAGAGGAACAAACATAATGGAGATAATAATTTTGTGGCAATTCTTTTCAACTGGTTACCCAGGTTAAGTTATTTTGGAAGCAGTGTATCACATCCACTATATTGTACATCCCTACTAGAATTAAAGCCCCAAATGATTATGCAGCTTAGACAAATATCAGACACTGTATGGTCTTGTTTACCATTCTAACAGCAGCATCTATAACAGCAGCTGGCACAGAGTTATGATATGTTGAATCAATGATGTCACAGTTACTCCAGCAGATTGGAAAATCCTCTATTAAATTATTTAGGCATGTTTTTTGGTATTATTTACTTTTCTTATGATGACTTTAGCATGTACAAGGTTAATTTCTCGTGGCCAATTATGACCTTGAAAAATATTGCACTCTCTTCTGGTTTTCTGATTATTATAAAAATTTGTATTAAAACATATACCTATTTTAAGAATAGGATATAAAATTCATAAACATGTTTGTACCTTATGTAGCAGCACTTAAATATTTAAAGTAAGTGTTAACAGATATAAAGGGAAAAACTGCCAGTGGCACAATGCAGTATTAGTATATATATACACATATATATCAATGAAAAGATAAAACACAAAGGAAAACAGTGGCCTTAAACAAAATATTAGAACAAATGAACTCAACTGGTATCTATGGAACATTTCATCCAAAAACCACAGAACGCACATTTCTTTCAAATATATATGGGATTTTCTCCATGTAGATCACAAAAGAGGCCACAAAACAAATCTTAAGTGAAGTGAAGTAGCTCAGTCATGTCCAAATCTTTGCAACCCCATGGACTGTAGCCTACCAGGCCTCTCAGTCCAAGGGATTTTCCAGGCAAGAGTACTGGAGTGGGTTGACATTTCCTTCTCCAAAACAAATCTTAAGAAATTTTAAAAGATTGATATCATATCAAGCATCTTTTCTGCCAGCAATGATATGAAACTAGAAAGCAACTGCAGTGAGAAAACTGAACAAAATAAAACCCACTAATATGTGGATATTAAACAACATTCTACTAAGAAACTAATGGGTCAATGAAGAAATCAAAGAGGAAGTCAAAAAAACACCTTGAGATGAAACAAAAGAGAAACACAAATTTCCAAAATTTACAGGGCATAGCAAATGCAATTCTAAATGGGAAGTTTATAGCATTAGAGGCCTATATATAGAGGCCAATAAATATGAAAACTGTCAAATACACTACCTAACTTTCCTCCTAAAGGAATTAGAAAAAGAACAATAAACAAAATGCAAAGTCAGCCAAAGGCTCACTGATCTATGATTGGCTGAATCTGTGAATGAAGAAATGTAGGTAGGAAGGACTGACTATAAAGCACGTATGCAGACTTTATTTTTTGGGGCTCCAAAATTACTGCAGATGGTGACTGCAGCCATGAAATTAAAAGACGCTTACTCCTTGCAAGGAAAGTTATGACCAACCTAGACAGCATATTCAAAAGCAGAGACATTACTTTGCCAACAAAGGTCCATCTAGTCAAGGCTATGGTTTTTCCAGTGGTCATGTATGGATGTGAGAGTTGGATTATAAAGAAAGCTGAGCACCGAGGAAGTGATGCTTTTGAACTGTGGTGTTGGAGAAGACTCTTGAGAGTCCCTTGGACTGCAAGGAGGTCCAACCAGTCCATTCTGAAGGAGATCAGCCCTGGGATTTCTATGGAGGGAATGATGCTAAAGCTGAAATTCCAGTACTTTGGCCACCTCATGTGAAGAGTTGACTCATTGGAAAAGACTTTGATGCTGGGAGGGATTGGGGGCGGGACGAGAAGGGGACGACCAAGGATGAGATGGCTGGATGGCATCACTATGCGATGGACATGAGTCTGAGTGAACTCCGGGAGTTGGTGATGGATAGGGAGGCCTGGCATGCTGTGATTCATGGGGTTGCAAAGGGTCGGACACAACTGGGTGACTGAACTGAACTGACACAGGTTTCTGAACGTATGAGGGTCAGCAACAAGACTTGCATTGTTCAAGGGTCAGGTGTATTTTACCAAATTCTTAAAAAATAATTCAAGCAATATTGAATAAAAATATAAACTCAAAAGGCTATGATGGCATGATACCAGTTTTATAACAGTGAAAACAGCAAAATCAAGTTTATTATATTTAAATTTGTGTAATGTTTAAAAAAATAACTTGCATTTTAAAATAGCTGGGAAATACAATATTCACAACAGTACTTACCTTAAGGAGTTGCAAGGATCAGAACAAAATATACTAATGGTTACATTGGGAAAGATAATGATTTACTTACCAAATTCCATGGTGGGTTTACCAGTAAATTCTGTTATTTGGCTTCATAATTTTTACATACATTGTATAATAGGCATTGCTAATGCTTTGCCCATTTCTTTTCAGGTCCCACTTACTGTTCCTTTATGCTTCTTTTTTTTTTTTTTTACTTTAAAAATTTTTATTTTAACTTTAGTTTACTTTACATTACTGTATTGGTTTTGCCAAACATTGACATGAATTCACCACGAGTGTACAAGCGTTCCCAAACATGAACACTTTTTTTTTATGCTTCTTTTAAGGCTTTGTATCTTATTGATTATAAAAGCTCTTAACTATACTGCTTATGATAGCTGCCATTAGCCTAATAGAATCACTTTAGCTAAATGCACAGAGAACCAGAAGTACCTGAGAGTTCCTTTCTTCCTGGGATGACCCTCGCCAATAGAGAAAAATCAATGAAAAGAGAAACTGGTTCTACTGGACATTTCTCCTCTCTCCTTTGCTGGCTCTATGACCTTCAGTCTTAGAATGGATTAGGTTCTCAGCCTTTGGTCTTCTTTCCTTAGTTATCAATACCCAGTGCTTGGATGAACCCACGGATTGTCATGCTGGTGTGACCATGATTCTCAAAGTTATATTTTTTGCTTAATAAAAACACCATACAGACTCAAGGCCTGTATATCTGGCTTCTTAATTAACATCTATTGGATGTTCAATAGGCTCTTCAAATTCAATAAATCTCAAGGTTGGAACCTAGAATTTCTTCTAAACTAACAATGTTCATGTAACAGTACATTCTCCAGGTTCTTTGACCAAAACACCATAAAATTTCAGTGCTTCTGTAGGAAAGGGTTAGCTCAATAAAACAAGGTTCCTCAAACCCTACACTTCCAAAGAAAGGCTTGTCTTTAGGACTGGCCCTTAACTGGCTCCTTTGAAATAAGCTCTGAACTCTTGAAATATTCTGCATGATGACATCATTTCTGTATGCCTCTGACTTTGGGCTCTGCTGAATCCATTTGACCAGATAACTTTGTCTTAAAAGTGACTCAGGGTTCTCTAGAGAAGAAGAATCAATAGGACATATACAGAGGTGTATAAGAGGAGAATTATTAAAATTTGCTCGCCTGTTTAATAGAAGCAGAGAAGTTCTATTATCTGCAAGCTGGAGAACCAGGAAAGCCAGTGATATAACTCAGTCCAAGTTCAAATGACTGAGAAATAGGGAACTGATCTTTTAAGTCCTGATCTCAGTCCCAAATATCAGGAACCAGGCGCATCAATGCATGAAGGCAGAAGAAGATGGATGTTTCAGCTCAAGCAAAGAGCTTCTCCCCTTTTCTGTTTTATTTGGGCCCTCAACAGATTGGACAATACCTACTGTCATTTGTGAAGGCAATCTTTTCTACGTGGTCTACTAATTTATCCCAATCTCTCCCATAGACTCACAGACAGACAGATTCAGAATGCTTATAAGGAATACATCATAGATTGAAAGGATGAGTATTATAAAACCATCGATTCACCTCTAATTGATCTATGTGATAAATACAATCTCAGTCAAAAGCAAACACCAAGAAGAGCCAAGATAATCTTGAAGAAGAAAAAGGAAAATGGAAGATAATTTTATAAAGCTACAGGAGAGAAAAATGAAATAGATGTTCAACAAAGAGACACATGTATGTGGATATAGCGGAAAAATGATGGTATGTTCAATAAATGTTGATGTCATTTATAAAAATATATTTTCACCTATACCTCCCACTGTACACTAAAATCAATTTCAGATGGGTGATACAAATATTATGAGTAAAAAACAAACAACTATCTTCTTCAAGATATCTCAGGAGAAAAGCTTCATGATTTTAAGGTAGTCAAAGTTGTCTTAACCAAGAAACTATTGTTAATTGGAAATAAATTAAAATTAGGAATGCTCGTCCATTGAAAATACCATTTATAGCATGAAAAGGCAAAGTTAACAGAAAGACAGGTCAGGAACTTGAACACAGGATATTCAAATGGGCAAAAAACACAGAGTTTGGAGAACATATGGAATTGATCTATTCATGTATCACAGGTGAGAAGGAAAATTGCTTCTGTGATTTGAAAACTGTTTGGCAGTATCTTCTAAAAAGCTGAACATATACCTATCTATGCCCTAGTTAGTGACATTTTCAGCACAGAAAACTGTGAGTCCAAAGACTGTAAGACAGCTGAATATCTGGTGCTCTCAAGCAACAACAAAGACACAGGTGTGTTTCCATTTTGGTGTTTTTTTTTTCCCTCCCACCTCCCTCCTATTAGAGTGTAAAAAGACTCACAGGAAAATCCTATCAGTCTTTTTCACTGAGGACTTTCTAGCAGTTAGGTTTGTAAAGTGAATAATATAAAAGTTCACCAAATGCCTAAGGAATGAGTGAAGGAATGAATGAGTGAAGAGTGATATCTTCAGCTTCCTGGATTTTTATTAGCACATGTCTGTTCTTTCATTAAAAGCATAAATCTTTATAATGATCCAAATAATAAAGAGATGAAAGCTTCTGCCCTAGGTTCAGATTTCTTACAGGGTTTTTTGATGGAGTGTTGGTTCTATAAATGCTCTCCAAAAAAAAAATCTCATATCCATATATGGAAATGTTGCTTACTGTGTCTCCAGCTTAGAAAATCACATTGTACTTTAGCATATTAAAATAATTTGAAAGCATATAAAAAGCTAAAAGCATATAAAAACATAAGATGTAAAAGTTGCTGAATTGAAAAACTCTTGCAATTAAGCAATACTCTTGTTACAACTTTTCAAATATTTTCCAGACAGAGTTGACCCTGGAACCATTTTTATTTAATGTTTCTTAACATCCCAAAGAATCTAGTGGTCCACCATAAACTTGGAGAAGTTAGGAGAGCACTGATAAACAAGCTTTACTCTGAAGAGTTCTGCTGAGGTGATGCACAGCAAAGATCAGAGATGAAGCTAAGAAGAAGATGTAACGTGATGAGGAGTCAAAGGACTTCTCTCCTCTCCCTTCTCCTTTGACAAGGTTTTAAGTAGAGTCATGTGGCTTAAAAAGGGGGAAATGGATATGAGCAGCACAGAACAAACAAGTAAATTAATTATTGTGTCAGGATTCCCACAGAGACAGCTCTAAAAGCCTGCTTGTTTTCAGTGGCCATAAACATGTCTAAATTCAAAATTGAGACAGCCTCAACTGCTTGCTATCTTATCCTGGAATCCTTGCCTAATACACCAAGAAGGCAGTCTCTCTCTCTATATATATATACACCATATATATATATATAGCTAGAGTGCAACATACATGTAAGGAAAAAAGGCACGGGAGAATCACTAGCGATTCTGTGATTTTGGGTATTTGCTGTGTGGCTGAAAGAGCATTTGGTGACAAATGCCTCTATATTTCCCCTTTTCTCATAATGCAGCTTCAAAATTGGTCCCACATTTCACAAGTGTTCCCTATATATTTTCAAGTTCAATATTGCCTTTTCTGAAATGTGACTCTGGTTACATTCAGGATGCAGACATCCATATAAGATGAAGCATTCTTAATAGTGTACTTTGCTACCAGGAAAAAAAAATCTATTTTACTCAGCGTTACATAAACAAGTCATATCTAATTCTCTGAAGTGAAAATGCCATAAAAGATATATATATATATACATTCTTTCAGTTAAATTGGTGCCATAAAGCTGTATTGCAAATGTGAATAATGCTTTTCTGCAGTGATGTTTAGGGCTATACAAATACAGTTTAGAGATATTTTGGTTTCTTCTACTTTTGCAGGACAAGACATTAAAAGAAATCATGACTATATCTTATTGAAGTTAAAATTGTTACATTATAGTATTTTTAATATGGTGAACCTAAGGCCAAACATTGAAGCTAGCATTTATTTTATTGCTTTTGACATGTCTTGTTTGAAGGCTTTCAGAAATGAAAAACTCCAGTGAAAGCCATATTGAAGTTTATTGATATAATCTCTATAAAGTAAAATCTCCATAAAAACTTATTTCACTCCATTTAATGAGAAGACAGGAAATGGAATTATTCTTGGAGACATGTTTAAATGGTCAATCAGGTACAATTTAACTATTGCCTTGATATCTTTATACTATTGGAAGTTATAGGATGTGTTTTCTGAAGTGTTTGGTTGATGTCTTTTTATTCTACAGAGAACTTAATGGCATTTATTACAACATGCCACACTACACTGATTGTACTAAAACAATTCAATAATGTACAGTTAAAATGTTATCTAAGATCTATGAAGAATATAGAAATTCCCCCTCTATCTTTCTATGGTTCAAATATCTTGGTATGTTAAAGCATATATGTGAGAAGGAAAATTGATATCTTATTAAAAGTACTATAAACAGCTATTGCTATAACTGTACTAAATGCTGAACATATATTATGTTTAACTGTATTAAAAACTGTTAGGAGATACAAACAAGGAACTTCTACAGTTTGCCTCCCATCAAACTTTTATTACACATTTTATTACAAACTTTTTTTTACCTATCAAACAGGTAATTTATTTTTGGCTAATAGCTGGTCACTTATGCCTGTTAAGGAGAACTTCTGTTATGTATCTGACCTGTGATATCAATGTCTCAAGGATCTGTGTTCTCTTCTTTCTATGCGTGTTCTTTCTGGTCAATCTTACTTACCATTTTGACTGAAAATGCTTCCAACATTTCCTAATTATATATTTATCATGAAATCTAAATACTGCTTATCTAAATTCACTGGACCACTCCCCTTGCTTGTCCTATAAGCACATCAAATTCAATTTTTTTGCAACCAAATGTATTAAGGCAATTGCTTGGCTTGGATGTCAGAGTGTATTCATTAGTCAGATAATGGATGAGATATGGAGAGTTACCTTGTCCTGCCTTCTAAGGGGAAGGTGGACCCTTTTCTCTCCCAACTGGGGTCCTTAGTATGTCTTCATATTAAAAGTATCAGCCTCTAGGTTTAGGTTACCAGATTCAGGGGACACAGAATTCCCAGTTAATTGTTGATTTGGGATAAGTTAAAATATGTATACACTTCATATGTCTCATAATATTTGGGAAATACTTAAAAATATTTATTATCTGACATTAAAAATGACCTGGGAATCCTTTATTTTATCTGGAAATTCTAACTCTAGGGATTTAGAGTTAGAAGCTCTTGGGTTGGTCTCTAGGTAAAGCAGAAATGAAAAATGAAGACATTTGTTTTCATAGTTTGGGCTACAATAGTATTGCCTACATTTCAAATCCTTTCTATAGGATTTGAACTGTTTCTAACTAAATCTTCCCTAAGTTTTACTGGTTGTTTTGATAGTAGTTTAGATAATGGTTACAAAATATTTTCCATCTTGAGATTATATTTCATTACTTATAGAAAAATTTTATTTCTCAAATTTATTCAAGTTCATCCAGAAACCAGAATGTAGAAGAATTCCCAGCATATTTAACAATCAGTTTAACCCCATCACATTGGTTATTTCCAAGGAACCAAAACTTTTTGAAAAAAGTCTCAATTCTGACACTTAATTCTCTATAACTTTAAATTTAAAAAAATGAATATGCCTAGAATAAATTCAGCATCTGCTCTAGTTTCTTTTTGTTCTCCACATATTATACTGCTCCCATTTTTATAACTTTTTAACATTTTAATCATTATGCTTCCACTTTAGTACAGCCTACATACTCCAGTATTTGCATAATTACCCCAACCCAATGACACACACTTCTGTAAAAAGTTCCCAAATCCAGCCTCTAATAACTCTCTTCAGCTCTGAGTGATTACTGTACCTCTAATATCAACCACCTGCATTGACATTTAAATCTGTCATCATTGATTTTTAGTTGCTTTCTCTGTGGAATCTTACTTGTACAACTAGTTTACAAGATCACTTTGACTTTTGACACAACACCACACAGCAAAATGTCAACCCCCCCAAATTCTCAAAGAATGAGCTACCTTTTCACTTCTTTTGAAATAAAAAAAAATTAGAGCAGATAGTTAGGAGTTATATTTGCTTTGAGATTCCTTATGGCTCAGTTGCTAAAGAATCTGCCTGCAATGCAGGAGACCTGAGTTCAATCCCTGGGTTGGGAAGATCCCCTGGAGAAGGGAAAGGCTACTGACTCCAGTATTCTGGCCTAGAGAATTCCATGACTATAGAGTCCCTGGGGTCACAAAGAGTCAGACATGATTGAGTGACTTTCACTTATATTTACAAACATGTGATAGGCACAAATTAAACAGTAATGCACTTAAACTACCGCTGCCTTTTTAGTAATTCCATCATGTTGCTCAAGGAAATCATGATATACCCTGATTTTAGAAAAATTTTGAATAAATAAAAATATAAGAAAAAATAAAACGCTTATAAATCTATTTTTCCACTCTATTCCATGTGAAATAATTGATAAATTTCTCTTCTGAATAT
>SJYQ01001850.1:45153-78294 GCA_006410935.1 Redunca redunca | reverse complement strand
CATATTAAGACAAACATTTACATAAATGTTTTAATATTTTTCACATGAAAGTATATTATGAGCATGTTTCCATTTTATTATTTGGATACATGTGGCCAAATAAGCTGCGTAGTGCTCTTTAATAAACATAAAAAACTATTACCTACATAATTTTTGAGTATGTAGCTATGATTATGTGTGCATGCATGCATGCTAAGTCACTTCAGTCATGTCCAACTCTTGCAAATCTATGGACCACAGCCTGCCAGGTTCCTCTGTCCATGGGATTCTCCAGGCAAGAATACTGGAGTGGGTTGCCATTCCCTTCTCCAGAGGATCTTCCTGACGCAGAGATCAAACCTGAGTCTTTTAATTCTGCATTGGCAGGCAGGTTCATTACCACCAGCGCCACCTGGGAAGCTTCAGCTTTGACTATAATTCTGAATAATTCCTTATCAAAATTATAAATACCTGCTAAAAAGTTATTCTTCACTTAAATCTTCAGATGCATGTTTATAAAATTATTTTTAGAAGGCTTGTGGTAATTGCATTCTAACCAATAGTCTATTTTAATGTCTGATAATATTTTTGTCTAGTGTGTATCAATTTTTATGTGAAATAGTAGTATATTATTTTAAACTAGAGTTACTTTGATTATATTGGAATGTAAATGTCCAGTCACATGTTTTAGTCACTATTTTTTTCTTGAGTTGCTTTTTCTTTAAATTATTATTAATTCCTAAGATATAAATAAAATTTGGAATATTAGTTTACTTTTATTTCAATGTAAGAGGTCTTTATATACAAACTGGCTGGTGTTAGTATTGCAAATAATTTTTATATTTGGCATTAACATTTCTTTACTGAGCTTTGAAAGGGGTGGCAAGCATGACGTAACAACATGACTACCAAAATCACTTGTACATGTAAGTTGATTTTTTTTGGTCCCCATGTTTCTCCATTTGTAAAAGGAACATAATAGTAACACCAATTACACAAGGTTTTTTAAAAAGAGCAATTCAGTCATATATATACTTATGGCTGATTCGTATCGTTGTATGGCAGAAACCAATACAGCATTGTAAAGCAATTATCTTCCAATTAAAAATAAGTAAATTTTAAAAAAGCAATGAGTCAGTGCATACATACAATATTTTAGAATTATGCCTGACATACTTTTCAATAACTTCTGTTTATAAAATATGATTAGGAATACAATTTTAATAGCTCTATTGACAGATAATTCACATATCAAACACATTTAAAATGTGCAAAAAACAGTGACTTTTTGTATATAAACAGGTGATGCAAACATTGCTGTGATCAATTAAAGAGTATTTTCATCATTTCCAAAGAAACCTTGCAACTCTTAGCTATAATTCCCTGACCATCCAGCTCTACTTTTCATCTCTAGAGACTTGCTTATTAATGGAAGTTCATTTAAATGGAACCACACAATATGTGATCCTTTGTATCTGGTTTCTTTCACTTAGTATGGGTTTTTAAGGTTTATTCCTTTTATAATATGTATCAGTACTTAGTTTCTTTTTACAGTTGAGAGATATTTCATTGTACTACTGTAACATATTTTTATTCAGTCATAATATAATGGACCTTTAATTGTTTTCCACTTTTTTTCTTATTATGAACAATGCTCCATTGAATATTCATGTGCAGGTTTTTCTGAGGACACTTTTACACTTCTCCTGGGTGTATGCAAGTGAAAGTGTTAGTCACTCAGTTGTATTCAGCTCTTTGTGACCCCATGAACTATAGCTCACCAGGCTCCTCTGTCCATGGAATTCTCCAGGCAAGAACACTGGTTGCCATCCCCTTCTCCAGAGGATCTTCCCGACCCAGGGATTGAACCCAGGTCTCCTATTCTTTACCACATCAGCCTGGAGTTATATTGCTGGGACACACGATAGTTCTGGAGAAGGCAGTGGCACCCCACTCCAGGACTCTTGCCTGGAAAATCCCATGGACGGAGGAGCCTGGTGGGCTGCAGTCCCTGGGGTCTCTAAGGGTCGAACATGACTGAATGTCTTTACTTTCACTTTTCCCTTTCATGCATTGGAGAAGGAAATGGCAGCCCACTCCAGTGTTCTTGCCTGGAGAATCCCAGGGACGGGGGAGCCTGGTGAGCTGCCGTCTATTGGGTTGCACAGAATCGGACATGACTGAAGCGACTTAGCAGCAGCAGCATGGCTCCTAACGTTGACCATCTTTCCTCATGATTTTTGTCAAATATATGTTTATATTAATAGAGTATCAATTTAGATCCTTTGCCCAGTTTTTGATTGAACTATGTCTTTTCATTAATGAGTTTTAAATATTCTTTATATATTCTAAATATAAGTCCATTATAAAATATATGATTTGAAAATATCTTCTCTCATCCTGTAAGTGACAAACTGGTATCCCTCATGGTTTGATGATTACTTCAAAGAAACCAATGTTCATTTCCCTCAAGGTACATACTGAACATTGTATACAGCACAGCATTTAAAAGACCAAAAGCTGGCAACAATTCAAATGATAGCAGTAACATAACTGGCACTCATACAAGGGAATATGTTACAACAGTAAAAATATACTATAGTTACACATTTTATGATGTAAAAGGAAAAATATAGTCACAGAAAACATATATATGTGTGTATATACATATCTTCAGGTCTGTATGTATATATGTGTGTGTGTGTATATATATATATATATATAGTAATTCCATTCTTNTCTTATCTGGGTGACAAATGAGCAAAACTAAACAAAAATTCATCAAATTAATTTTTACAGAGAATTATTAACACAAAATCGAGATGTTAATTACTTGCAGAAAGACTGGGATCCAATCCAAAAGATGCCTACAGGGAATTTCCAACACTATTGACAATATTCTATTTATTCAGCTAGACACAATGCATACACATGTATTTCTTGATTAGCATTCTTCACATTGTACAAATATGTCATATCTATAGGCCAGAAAAAGCAATGATAATCAATTTTTTAAATGAGGTATGCCCTTTCTTTACAAAGAAAATATAAATGTATATTCTCATAAAGTAATATACTTAACTTTTTTTTTTTTTGCTCAGAATGAATTATTTTGGAGAGTTTGTTTAAAATTACCATAAGATAGATGTTTTGAATAATCTGAAATAGTATCTTAAAGGGAAGTGAATAGATTTTTTTTGCTAGAGGACCTTTACATTTTTGTGCCTTTAGGAGGTTTCTGCCCTCATTCTATGCCAAGAATCTGCCAACCCTTACAATAATTCCCTTCTAAAACCCCTATGTAGTTACTGTTTAATATTACTGACAATACCTTTATTTTATGAAGACCCCAGCCTCAAACACAGTGATCTATTGAAGTTACTTAGTCATCAGGTTAGCAATTCCTACAGTGAATTATAAAGTTGTTTTGCCCTAAAGAAACAAACCAAGCCAGAGGAGAAATCAAATACACTGTGAATCAAGAGACAAAACACAGCTAATCACTTTGGATAGATATTTCACTGCTTGCACAGCTGGGCATGGTGTGCTCATTTTGTAAATATGCTTTGCTATTTTCTTGGTATTAGTCAGTTTGCTCGAATGGATTAGAAATTTGAAAGCGGCTTTGTCTAATGTCATGGTAAATTTGTATCCTGATAGAAGAATGCTTATGTCCTGATAAGGATTGTTGTTTTCCCCAGCTTGCCTCCACTGTTATTGGAAGCCAAGGGGTGAAATGCCACACAAAGGCTTAAACTCAAGATTTTTAAGTTCCTGTAGCAGCTTGGAAATTGTTAAAATTGCATTTTACCCCCTGAATAAAGTTTAATATTCAAGATGTTGGCATAGTGTAGCACTATAAGAGAAGAGAGAGACAGAAACAGTATATTCTTTCTCCTCCTTACCGAGGTTTTACCTACATGTAACTTCCCCATCACCATTAGCACCAGGGGCATCATCAGCTATAACCCCCAAATTTCTTTGGAATTCTGGATAAGATCATACAAATATTCTGAGAACTATATCCCTGTTTAAGCGAGTAAAAGGCATTTAAAAGGCATTTTTGGTGGCTGGGGTTGGGGGAGAGGATAGACTAGACTGTTCAGAGGGTAGGCACTGGAAACCACGTTTACCAAACATCTAAATTGGCTTCATGGTAACAATCACTTCAATGATAACAGAGAATGTGTGGCAGATTGTTTTTCCCCTGGAACTCCATACTAGTATCTACTACCCCACATGCTCTTCCTGATCTTGCTACTTTTCCAGCAAGAGGTGGAGTCTGTTTCCTCCCCCTTGAAACTGCAGAGATGATTGTGATTGCCTCCACTAAAGATATAGGGAAAGTCTTACTAGGTGGCTCCAGAGGCTGGATCACAAAAGGTAACACAGCTTCCCACCTGGCTCTGCCTGGGGATGCTCAACTTTGGAATCCAAGAAGCCCAAGCCACATGAAGTCTCATGGCAAGGAGAACAGAAGACCCAGTCCTCAGCACTATCTGACTCCCAGACAACAGCCAGTAAGGAGTAACCTGTGGCTGAGTGAGCCAAATTGGAAGCAGACTCTCCAGCCTTCAGCTGAAGCTGCCTTAAGAGAAGCTGAATCTCTCCTACCATATCTGCCCACTTTGAAAATTTGGGGGCAAAATAAGTAACTGCTGTTACTTTACTCAACTTGGGGATGGTTTATTGGGCAGCAATATATAACTGGAACAAAAGTCCACAACTAATGGCTAGATAGAAGTCAATAAAAAACTGTGCTCAGAAAAAAGGGAGAGAGAGAGAGACGAAAAGAAAAACATTTGAAGGGTTTTGAAGGAACTCTACAATAAAAGCTGAAGTTCTTCAAAGAAAACATTCTGGAGGACCATTCAAAGAGGTTATTCAAAGTAAGCTTTGAATTAAAAAAAAGTAATTGAGAAAATAATTAGATTATTTCATTTATGTTTTAATGGGTTTCTTTGGATGAATTGCTATCCTAAGTTCTCCTTTGAAGTCAGGATCAGCAGTGCAGATAAAGTCTTCCAGAACTTCTTGGCAAGGAAGATGTCAATAGTTATAGGGGCCATAATAAATTCCTCTTAACATTTGGAGGGTTGAAATTGTGGAACTGCTGAACATAATGTGTAAATTATTATTTTGACAAAGGTCTTATTCTACACACATTAGTAATTTAGAGGGTTTAGATTTTTAAAAAGTGAATGGAACTCAAGTGAGACTGTCTACTTGAGTAAAATTTACTTCCTTAGAGTAGATTATTGAGTCTAGAATGAGTTTTAAGACTGTTGACCACTTAGGCACATACACACTGAAGGTAAAATCTGTAGGGGATATAATCCCTGAATATTAAAAAAAAAAGAATAATANCATATCATTTCTCTGGATCATCCCTGTGCACCAGCCCCAAGCATCCTGTATCCTGTATCGAACATAGACTGGCGATTCATTTCTTACATGATAGTATACATGTTTCAATGCCATTCTCCCAAAGCATCCCACCCTCTCCCTCTCCCTCAGAGTCCAAAAGTCCGTTCTATACATCTGTGTCTCTTTTGCTGTCTCGCATACAGGGTTATCATTACCATCTTTCTAAATTCCATATATATGCGTTAGTATACTGTATTGGTGTTTTTCTTTCTGGCTTACTTCACTCTGTATAATCAGCTCCAGTTTCATCCACCTCATTAGAACTGATTCAAATCTATTCTTTTTAATGGCTGAGTAATACTCCATTGTGTATATGTACCACTGCTTTCTTATCCATTCATTTGCTGATGGACATCTAGGTTGTTTCCATGTCCTGGCTATTATAAACAGTGCTGCAATGAACATTGGGGTACATGTGTCTCTTTCAATTCTGGTTTCCTTGGTGTGTATGCCCAGCAGTGGGATTGCTGGGTCCTTTTGGATTCTATGGATTTTAAATTGCCTATTGTAAGTACACCTCCGTAAAAGTTTCTTTGCTTATATTGATGCAACTTTAAGACTGAAATTTCTGTCTGTGGCTCACCCCACTCCTTGAGTGTGGACCAGTAACTCAGAGGAATCACGGGAAAGATGATGCTGAACAGTTAAGGGATACATGGAGGACCTTCTGTTCTACCTGATTCAAGTCAGGATAATACATCAAGGACAGAATGGAGTTGTTCTGCTTATAGGTAGTTTCAAATGTAAAAGATTTGAGAAATAAAGGAATGTGAGGACAGGATAAAAGTTAGTCACTGAGTCATGTCCAACTCATTGTGACCCCATGGACTGTAGCCCACCAGGCTCCTCTGTCCATGGATTTCTCCAGGCAAGAGTGCTGGAGTGGGTTGCCAGCAGCAGCAGATCAATTACACAGGCACAAAATCAATGTCCTGCTGCTTACACTGTGAGGATTTTTGTTTTATTTGGGTTCGGTTAATCACGATGGTGTGACCACTTTGGATAATCACAATAATGTGATCATTCACCTAGAGCCAGACATCCTGGAATGTAAATCAAATGGGCCTTAGGAAGCATCACTATGAACAAAGCTAGTGGAGGTGATGGAATTCCAGCTGAACTATTTCAAGTCCTGAAAGATGATTCTATGAAAGTGCTGCACTCAATATGCCAGCAAGTTTGGAAAACTCAGCAGTGGCCACAGGACTGGAAAAGGTCAGTTTTCATTCCAATACCAAAGAAAGGCAATGCCAAAGAATGCTGAAACTACTGCCCAGTTGGACTCATTTCACATGCTAGTAAAGCAATGCTTAAGATTCTCCAAGCCAGGCTTCAGCAATACGTGAACCGTGAACTTCCAGATGTTCAAGCTGGTTTAGAAAAGGCACTAGAGATCAAATTGTTAACATCCACTGGATCATGGGAAAAGCAAGAGAGTTCCAGAAAAACATCTATTTCTGCTTTATTGACTATGCCAAAGCCTTTGACTGTGTGGATCACAACAAACTGTGGAAAATTCTGAAAGAGATAGAAATACCAGACAACCTGACCTGCCTCTTGAGAAAGCTGTATGCAGGTTGGAAGCACCAGTTAGAACTGGACATGGAACAACAGACTGGTTCCAACTAGGAAAAGGAGTACGTCAAGGCTATATATTGTCACCCTGCTTATTTAAGTTATATGCAGAGTACATCATGAGAAATGCTGGGCTGGAGGAAGCATAGGCTGGAATCAAGATTGACAGGAGAAATATCAATAACCTCAGATATGCAGATGACACCACCCTTATGGCAGAAAGGGAAGAAGAACTAAAAAGCCTCTTGATGAAAGTGAAAGAGGAGAGTGAAAAAGTTGGCTTAAAGCTCAACATTCAGAAAACGAAGATCATGGCATCCGGTCCCATCACTTCATGGGAAATAGATGGGGAAACAGCGGAAACAGTGGCTGACTTTATTTTTCTGGGCTCCAAAATCACTGCAGATGGTGATTGCAGTCATGAAATTAAAAGATGATTTCTCCTTGGAAGGAAAGTTATGACCAACCTAGGCAGCATATTGAAAAGCAGAGACATTACTTTGTCAACAAAGGTCCATCTAGTCAAGGCTATGGTTTTTCCATATGGGATGTTGGACTATAAAGAAAGCTGAGTGCTGAAGAATGAATGCTTTTGAACTGTGGTCTTGTAGAAGACTCTTGAGAGTCCCTTGGACAGCAAGGAGATCCAATCAGTCCATCCTAAAGGAAATCAGTCCTGAATAAGCATTGGAAGGACTGATGCTGAAGCTGAAACTCCAATATTTGGCCACCTAATGCAAAGAGCTGACTCATCTGAAAAGACCCTGATGCTGGGAAAGATTGGGAGCAGGAGGAGAAGGGGACGACAGAGGATGAGATGGTAGGATGGCATCACTGACTCAATGGGCATGGGTTTGGGTAAACTCCAGGAGTTGGTGATGGACAGGGAGGCCTGGCATGCTGTGGTTCATGGGGTCATAAAGAGTCGGACACGACCGAGAGACTGCACTGCACTGAGGTTCAGTTAGGTTTGCGTAATTGTGATCATCGTGGATTTAGAGTGCTTCATCCTTGTTTTTCTGGCCATGTAATATTATGAGATGAGTGGTTTTGGTGGCATAATCTACTTCCATAGCACAGAATGGGTAAAATGGGTCTTCATGGGTGCAAGCTCTCAATCTCAAAATCAAAATCAAATTTTAATGAAATTAAAAATATTAAAATCAAAATTAAAAAATTAGCATGGAATTTTTGCAAATTGCACATATTTAGGATTTTGGAAGGATCCCCAATAGAGTCAAATCCATGGTACAATACATTATTTTATTATAAAGTATTATGATACTTTCTAAAAAATTATAGTATGTCAAGGCTGTATATTGTCACCCTACTTATTTAACTTCTTGCAGAGCACATCATGTGAAATGCTGGGCTGGATGAAGCACAAGCTGGAATCAAAATTGCTGGGAGAAATGTCAATAAACTCAGATATGCAGATGACCTGGAGAAGCAAATAACTACGCACTCCAGTGTTCTTGCCTGAGAATTCCATAAACAGAGGAGCCTGGAAGCTACAGTTAAAGGGGTTGCAAAGAGTCAGAGACGACTAAGCGACTAACACATATGCAGATGATTCCACCCTTATAGCAGAAAGCAAAGAGAATTTCATCTTGAAGAAGATGAAAGAGGACAGTGAAAAAGCTAGCTTAAAACTCAACATTCAAAAAATGACATCTGGTCCTATCACTTCATGGCAAATAGATGGGAAAAGAGTGGAAACAGTGACAGACTTTATTTTCTTGGGCTCCAATATCACTGCAGATGGTGACTGCAGCCATGAAATTAAGACACTTGCTCCTTAGTAGAAAAGCTATGACAAACCTAGACAGTGTATTCAAAAGCAGAGACATTACTTTGCTGACAAACGTCTGTCTAGACAAAGCTATGGTGTCTCCAGTAGTCATGTATGGATGTGAGTTAGACCACCAGGAAGGTTGAGCATCAAAGAATTGATGCTTTTAAACTCTGATGTCGGAGAAGACTCTTGAGAGTCCCTTGGACTGAAAGGAGATCAAACCAGTCAATCCTAAAGTTAATCAATCCTGAATATTCATGGGAAGGACTGATGCTGAAGCTGAAGCTCCAGTACTTTGGCCACCTGATGTAAAGAACTGACTCACCGGAAAGGACCCTGATGCTCAGAAAGATTGAGGCAGGAGGAGAAGGGGACAACAGAGGGGATGGTTGGATGGCATCACTGACTCAATGGACATGAGTTTGAGTAGGCTCTGGGAGATGGTGAAGGACAAGGAAGCCTGGCTTGCTGCAGTCCATGGGGCTGCAAAGAGTCGGATTTGACTGAGCGACTAAACAACAACGACAAATGTCTAAATCTATCTATTCAGCTATTATTATCTATATTTTCTCCATGCTAATGAACAGAAACTGATGAAAAATTACCTTTCTTGATAAAGCAATTCCACATCATTCAAATAAGAATTAACATGCTGGGACATCTCCCCAGTTAATGTAATTTGAGTGAGCTAAGGCATTTTGGAAAAGGATGTTGGTAAACAATTAGTAAACTATATAGCATTTACATATGGGACATATAATTTAATCCATAGAGTAAGATGATTTTAAATGGATATATTCCTTCTTTTTTTTTTAATTTTAGGAGATATCTACCTTGAAAGTTATCCACTGGTTTAGTGTAAGAGAGGCAATACAAAAATTTTAAATTTTGAGATAAATGCATATTCACACAAAACAAGCTATAAACAACACAGAACAAAGTATTAGACATATAGTCTGCTCACAATTGCATTTCTTTATAGTCTGCTCACAATTGCATTTCTTTTTCTTTTAAAAGTTTGGCTAACTGAAGTTAATAAAAGTTCAATTATCTGTAAATATTGTTTATTTTCCAAAGCAAATGTGCTAAAGAGTACATCTTTATGCATTTTCAAAAAGCTTCAGCTAGCAGATTTATTTATGAAATTTGAGGGGACACAGATAAATCCCCAAAGTGATGCTAATTTTTAAATTAAATATACATAAATTAATCCACATAACTCTGGGAGCAAAACAATTCTTAGAAAATGCATGGAATTCATTATGAGCCATTAAAGAGGCATTCAGTAATTACTAGCAGTGAAAACAATTTATAAAATAAACTTACACTTTTTTTCTATCTTGTAATAATGTAGTACTTACTTAGAGAATCTAATCACTTCTTGTAGTATTTTCTTCAAAGAATAATTTAAAATTTTCTGTCCTTGTAGGAAAAAAAATATTGTACTAAAATTTCAAGATATAGAGTTTTGAATAGAGAACTTTTGACATGAGTATCATTAAAGCTGAAGTAACCTTATAATCTCAGTCTTTTGTTACTTAAATAATTCACTCTCTCTCATGGACTTGCCTAGAGCATATTGCATGAGTGAGCTTAAACATTAATTTGCTTGCCTCCATCATAGCAATAGCTACATTTAATGTCTATAACAGGCTACATCCTCTCATAGGTATGTTACTTACATTCTCTCAGTTGCCCTGAGTTACATCAAAGCTATGATCTAAGTTTTGGTGCTTCCACGTGTAGATGAGAAGAGAGGAATTTGCCCTTCACTGGAGGTTGACAAGCTATGGCCTGTGGTCCAAACATGCCCACCACCTTTTTTTGTAATTGGAGTTGCATTGGGATACAGTCGTAAGCATCATTTACTTACTGTCTATGGCTGCTCTCTAACAATAATGTAAGGATTGAGTATTTGCATTAGAGACCACAGCCTTCCCAGGTGGCTCAGTGGTAAAGAATCTGCCTGCCAGTGCAGGAGATGCAGGTTCAATTCCTGGGTCAGGAAGTTCCTATAGAGTAGGAAACAGCAACTCACGCCAGTATTCCTGCCTGGAAAATCCCATGGACAGAGGAGCCTGGTGGGCTACAGTCCATGTGGTCACAAAGAGTCAGACCTGACTGAGCTCACTCAATAGAGACCACAGCAGTGCAAAACCACAGATATTTATTATTTAGGCCTTTATAGCAAAAAATTGCTGATCCTTGCTCTATGCCACTCAGTGAGAATGGCCTTTCAAATCCAGGGTTTTCTGACGCCATTGCCAGTGCTTTTCAGCTATATTATGATACATGCCACAAGCAGAAAAAAAGTTAAAGGCAGAGGGGCAAGGGGGTAGAAGGAATAATTATTGATTTTTTGTTGCTGGGAATGCAAACTAGTACAGCCACTATGGAGAACAGTGTGGAGATTCCTTAAAAAATTGCAAGTAGAACTGCCTTATGACCCAGCAATCCCACTGCTGGGCATTCACACTGAGGAAACCAGAATAGAAAGAGACACATGTACCCCAACGTTCATTGCAGCACTATTTATAATAGCCAGAACATGGAAACAACCTAGATGTCCAACAGCAGATGAATGGATAAGAAAGCTGTGGTACATATACACAATGGAGTATTACTCAGCCATTAAAAAGAATACATTTGAATCAGTTCTAAGGAGATGGATGGAACTGGAGCCGATTATACAGAGTGAAGTAAGCCAGAAAGAAAAACACCAATACAGTATACTAACGCATATATATGGAATTTAGAAAGATGGTGATGAAGACCCTGTATGCGAGACAACAAAAGAGACTCAGATCTGTAGAGTGAACTTTTGGACTCTGGGGGAGAGGGAGAGGGAGGGATGAGATGGGAGAATGGCATTGAAACAAGTATACTATCATGTAAGAAACGAATTGCCAGTCTATGTCTGATGCAGGATGCTTGGAGCTGGTGCATGGGGAGGACCCAGAGAGATGGTATGGGATGGGAGGTGGGAGGGGATTCATGTTTGGGAACGCATGTACACTCGTGGTGAATTCATGTCAATGTTTGGCAANAGATCTATAGAGTGAACTTTTGGACTCTTGGAGAGAGGGAGAGGGTGGGATGAGATGGGAGAATGGCATTGAAACACGTATACTATCATGTAAGAAACGAATCGCCAGTCTATGCCCAATGCAGGTTGCAGAATGCTTGGGGCTGGTGCATGGGGAGGACCCAGAGAGATGTTATGGAGTGGGAGGTGGGAGGGGATTCATGTTTGGGAATGCATGTACACTCGTGGTGAATTCATGTCAATGTTTGGCAAAAGCAATACAGTATTGTAAAGTAAACTAAAGTTAAAATGAAAATTAAAAAAAAAAAACTATTAGCCTTGATGATCTATAAAATGAGGGTTTTGGATATAAATTCTGTCTCAGAAGTGTATCACTGCTGTGAATCTAGACCGAGGCATGTAAATGTTCATGGACTCAGACACATGGTTTAAAAAATGGGAATAATGATACCTGACTTCCCTACATTCAAGGGTCTAGGATGGATAGGCACTTTCTAACTCTATTACCTATTTTTCTGTAATTCTGATTCCCATGCCAGACCTATGGTATATCTGATTCTCTTAACTGGAAATGATCTAAAATAGTTTGAAATACTGTTTTAAATCTACAGTGCAGATGAACTCTGCCCAAACATACAACATAATAGATTTATTACATTTTTATGATCCATAGTGGTTCATTCAGTGGAATACAAAAATTATTTTTTGAGGATTCTCCTGGCATTTTGAAAAGTCCTCCAGGGGGTCATAGAATATTTGTATAGCTACTGATTTAATGTTTGAGTCACTTTTACATATATTGCTGCTTTTGAATTACCCATATACACAAACACACACAATATACAAACAAGCATGGCCTACTTATTCTAATTAAAATTTAATAAGCAGCTATAATGTATAAATTATTATGCTAGACACTAGGCATCAAATGTTTACATTCTTGAAATAAAGGCAGAGCATGAAACATACTTTTTAAAATAATATTACACGCACAATTTTATAAAGGTAATTGTACAAAAGTAATCAGGACACTATGACAGACCCATTAAAGAAACTGATAGTGGATTTGAACAGGGAAAGAGGGGAAGTATGTCAGTGCAGAGCAAAGATTCCTCAACCTTGGTCTCTCAGCACCACTGACATTTTGGCCTGGATAATCCTTTCTGTGTTCTCCTGCGCAGTATAGGATGATTAGCAGTTTCCCTGGCTTCTACCCTCTAAATGCCAGGAGTAGCTGTATGTTCCCAATTGCGATAACAAAAATAAATATCTCCAGACATCATCAAATGTCTCCTAGAGGCAAGTCATTCCTGGTGCAGGACCACAGTGTAGAAATGGATGGGAATGAGCAAGCTCAAAAATGAATGTAGGAAAAGAAACTAGATTAAATGGCTATTTTAGTCACCCAGATGAGAAATGAACAGAAGAAGGAATGTCAAAGGTGCATTTTGGTGGTAGTATATATAGCACTTGATGGATTGAAAGTGGATTGTAAAACAGTTTCAAACTCTAGTGGGAAAAAGTAGCATTAGGGGGAACTGTTATAAAGTCCAAGTTAATGGCAATTCTGATTTCATTTGGTTATAAAAAAGGGGCCCAGGAATATAGATTTTGACAAACATCACATTTTGAGAAAAAAACAAAAAACAGAGGTAAATATTGGAATGCTATTAGAAAACAGGGCCAAAAGTAATGAGAGACTAGCCCATTTGGAGACAAAACATAAGTAGAATAATTGACCAAGTGTTGCGAGCGAAATGACACAAAGACAAGACACACATGAAAGACAGACAAGGACACAACTCCGGCCGGAGGAAAAAGACTGCGCAAAACTAATTGCGGTTTATTTTTATAAGCCCCCCCCCAAGGCAGAACTCCAGACAGTATGAATAAGTCTTTTTAGTACAATGCAGGTGCATACATGTTATCGTACAGCAAGGGGAGTGAAACCCCTGTCTACTACAAAGTTTATCCAAGGCCCTTTCCTTCTTTTTATAGCAAGGGAATGCTTTCTCTATAGCAAGGGATAATTAAACTCAAGGCTATGTCCAGACTCCTTGGCAGAATGCCTTGGTTGCAAGCACATCTCTGTGACTCTATTGTGGCTGCATTAACCCTTCACCAAGTAATTGTAGCAATGTAGAATATACTGGGAAAGATTGAGGGCAAAAAAAGAGAAGATGGCAGAGGATGAGATGGTTAGATAGCATTAGTGACTCAACGGGCATGAATTTGAGCAAACTCTGGGAGACAGTGGACAGAGGAACCAGATATGCTGCAGTCCATGGGGTCTCAAAGAGTTGGAAACAAGTTAGCAATTGAACTACAAGCATATACCCATTTGATCAATGAATTAGGGTACTTGCTTCTTTCTTGGAAGTAAATGTCTAGAGGCAATGACTTATGAGATGTTTCTTCCTGAAAATCTGTAAGGTTATGCCATCTTTAAGTTTGAGCCAAGGATTCTCCAGGTCTGGTTTCCCTGGGTTACTATGCTGGTTTTATGCATTCCAGGAAAAAATATTGTGTGTGTGTGTGTGTGTAACCTATAGTTATCAAAAATGCTTGTGTCCTAAGAACATTCTAATATATATGACATAAAGTTACTTGGGGGAGAATCTCGTGTTCATGATTTCTAGGGTTTGAACCACAAGGAAGAGAAGTGTGCTGTACAGATTTGAGGGCAGAACGGGGCTCCACCAGGCACTGTCATCTCTGCTGAAAGCGTGGGAAGCTGTTGAAGTCTTCAGCTCCTGTCACAAACTGCAGCGCCTCTCAGTACTTTGTACGGTTTATTTTATGTGGCTCATGGTTCAAGAGCCCAGTGGTTGATGTTAATAAAATGAGATGACTTTGAAGACGTACAAGAATGACAAAAATCATCTTAGAAATCCTGTGTTCTGCTTGATTTAAGCTCTCACTAAGCCATCTATGATATTAGGTCTTTTATTTAGTATTTATTTATGCTAAATATATTTGTTCATATATATTCTACATTCTAGGTATTAATATAAAATATGTATCTGTAATATATATGTGTATATATATATATTTATATACACTAAAAATAACACTTACAACAAAAGAAAGAGGGTCAAGTTATTCTTCTAAAGTATTGACTGCAGCTTTAAGAAACAGTCAATGAGAAGTGTTTTTAAGCATTTTGTTCAGCATTCGCTAGTATTTAGTGAATTAGAGAACAAGGCTACTGAGTGTGACATATTTACCAGTCATGCATCTCCATTTTGCTAAAGAAAAGAAATGGATCAAATTATATATCTTCTGTACTGTCTGTAATTTTCTTTACAATTCTTCCACATCAATAGCATGTGATTTGTTTTTAAATTATAACCTAGTCGAATTTAGTTAACATATACTCTAATTGGATACACACATGTCAAGGCAGCAATAGTATTCCCATTAGCGTACTGGATGTTAGAGATGATTTTTTTTTTTTTTTACTGTTCGAATTTAGTGATATAAAGACATGTGGTTGGGTTAGAATCCATCTCCTTTATCAAACTGGAGGTGCTCTGCATAGAATGTATGTGTTTCTGGAACAAGAGAAAGGAAACTGCTGAAGGACCAGTCTGTGGCTGATGGACTCTTCCATTCAGCCCCTGCTTCCTGCCTTTCCCATTTGCCCCCAGGCTGATTGGCTCCCACCACGAAAGGTCACGAGCAACAGAAGGCACTGTCTGCTCTCAGCGAAGGGGTGACAAGGCACAGCTATCTGTATTCACCAATGCGAGCAGAGATTCACAATTTAAGAAGTTGAGTGTCTCACTCACCCAAGGAGATCTAGAAAACAAGAACTCCAGATGTAAACACAGAGATCAGGCTCAAAGGAATAAAGAATGTCACTTATTTACTGATGGTATTAAAGCTTCCCAACCAAAGGCCACAGGAATACCTTAGTAGTCTCATAAAAGTCAGTTAGAACTATTTGTTTGCTACAACAAGAACACACTCAAGGGGAACCAGAGGAGGGTTTCATTAGGAGAGAGATGGCAAGGGCTCCTTCTAGGGTGTGGGCTGCCTGGACTCGTGCCAGATGATTCTGGAGGACTGGGGAAACAGGGTCCCAGTCAGGATAGGATGCAGGCCAGAAGCAGGAACAATTCAGTAATGTAATACTGTGATAATTTTTGTCCCTGAGGTGAAAATATTAAAGCGTTGCTGCTGTCCAGTTGTTAAGTCATATCTGACTCTTTGCCACTCCATGAACCTCAGCATAGCATGCTTCCCTGTCCTTCACCATCTCCTGGAGTTTGTTTAAACTCATGTCCATTGAGTCAATGATGCTATTCAGCCATCTCATCCTCTGTCANNCCTCCCACCCCCCCCCATCCCACCCCTCTGTGTTGGTGCAGAGTACTGAGCTCAGCTCCGCAGTGGTATTTTACAACAGGTGTGCTAGTCATTTGGAGGATTATGCTCTGGCCTGGTCTATCTCCTACCAGTCTTGCCGGACACACTGTTATGTTAGGAACACTGCAGCCTGACTGCTAGCTGAGCGGACTTTGATTTCCTCAGTAGGACTGACCAGAAAACATAATGAGGTTGAAGATTTAGCAAAAAGCTATAAACACTGCTTACTTATTAACTGTCAACACTTACAAAACAAATAAATGGTCAATGGGAATGAAAACAGACAGCCTGATTATCCTAATACTGCTATCAAACTGCAATAATTAAACAAGCATATGAACCCGGATCACACTGCATCACAGTGTGATGTGACTAGAGCTGCATGTGACCCACACGAAACTCTAGTCATCACAACCTGAGTAGAAGAAAGACCACTGAAGTTTCCCCGAGGAAGGCAGCCTTCATCATGAGAACCCTGAGATTAAGATAAGACTGAAGGAGAGATTTGGTGGCTTAAAAATAATGTCTGACACTGATTTAATGTTAAATACCTAGTTATGTTTCCTATGATTCTGTGAATATAAGTGGTGTACTTATCACTTGCTTTGAATGACAAGCATTTCTAAGTACTACCCAGACAAAAATTAAATGTTTATAAAATCCTTACTTTGGATTTTATAAACTGAGCCCTCAAAGAGAGACCTAAGTAGAAAAAAAAATCTAGACACCAGAATGTGAATCATATTTCACATAGGTAATCTTGGAAAAAGAACTTAAACTTTCT
The DNA here is from genome assembly GCA_006410935.1 of Redunca redunca. NCBI lineage: Eukaryota > Metazoa > Chordata > Mammalia > Artiodactyla > Bovidae > Redunca > Redunca redunca. The sequence continues at coordinate 61,317 of SJYQ01001850.1, read as the reverse complement.
GAGTTTCTATTCCCTCACTGTAAAATAGAGATGGTTAATAGTATAAACCTTTTATAACATACAAGGCATTTTGTGAGTATAAGTAAAAACAAAAATTTACATGCAGTTTTTCCCACTAACATCTTGATTAAATCAAGAAATACCTATGTTACATTTCTGTGGCTGCACAGTTGCAAATAACACAAACAGATATAAATTAGGGTTAGTGAAAAGAGAAAGAGGAGGAGGTAAAGGAGGAAGAGAAAGCAAAAGAAGGGACAAACAGGCTGAGAGTGGAGAGAAGGGTATTCATAGGAAGCATAGTGTCTCCTTTTTCTGGGCACCCAGGAGACAGGCAGATATGGAGAACTGGAAATTAACAAAGCTGTTAGCAACACTCCCTGTACTTTCTCCATTTCGTGATTTTGCTTCCTCTCCAGTACTCTTGCCTGGAAAATCCCATGGATGGAGGAGCCTGGTAGGCTGCAGTCCATGGGGTCGCTAGGAGTCTGACACGACTGAGCGACTTCACTTTCACTTTTCACTTTCATGCATTGGAGAAGGAAATGGTAACCCACTCCAGTGTTCTTGCCTGGAGAATCCCAGGGACGGGGGAGCCTGGTGGGCTGCCATCTATGGGTCGCACAGAGTCGGACACGACTGAAGCGACTTAGCAGTAGCAGCAGCAGCACGCTTCTTTCTTTCTCTTTCTTTGCAACTCAAGATTTCTCAATGCTTCATATTCATGTCTGCCCAACAATTAAAAGGTTGCATATTCCCTATTCAGAAGAACATCCCAACTGTATTGCTGTCACTCAGTTCAGCTCCTCAGGGGAGATTATCTGATTGCAGATAGTGAGGCAGACCATGAGATATATGCAGAGCAGCTGGAGGCTCAGACATGGGGACTAGCAACTGTGGGTTGTTACTGAATAAAGAATGTCAAAGGTCACTGTAAGTTGGGAAGATAGGAACAGATATTTACCATGAATATCTAATAATAAATGTTATTTTCCTGGATCATAGTGGCAAGAGTGGAATTTAAATTTTGTTTTTATTTGAAGATTAATTTGACTAAAATAATGATAACGATCATTTAGAAGTCCTTCTGATCTAGGCAAGCATTTTTTCAGGTATTATTAATCTCCACAAACTCATGGGTAGGTGCTTTCATTTTCTTCAATTAGTGATGAGGACATTTAGGCTGAGAGAGGGTATTCAGATGTGCATGCTTTTTAGGGTCTATAATTGTGAGTGTAATGACACCAAACCTGCTAAACAGTCCAGAGGAGATTTGAGGCCTCAATATCAGGAACATGCTAATAAGAATCTGAAGGAAAATGGAAGGCATTTTCTATGGATGTTAGACTCATTTAATGTTAAGATAAGGAAAGTGAGAGAAAATTATGTGTCTTTAGAATAGTGTATGTTTCAAAAATAATAGTAAAAACTGCTTCATTTTAATGACTGTGATCAAACTTAAAATAAGAAAAGCAACACAGAAATTTCAACTTATGATTTCAGAGAATCTCTGTATTTTACAATATTTGCTAACTTTTTAAGCTTTAAGATATACAATTTAAAGTACAACTTTAGATAACACAAAGACATAAGATAATGCCCCATGGTTCAAATTCATAATAAAGTATAGCAGTTTAGCCAAGGCAACTCAAGAGCAAATTTGTCAGGTATGTATCAACCAAACTTAGAAAATCATTCAACTAAGAGCCAAATCTAATTCTGTATTTTAAAAAAAAGTGAAATTAAAAATTATCTTTCAAAAGGAAAAAAAATGACATGAAATAGGATAAAGAGCAAGGAGAAAGACGACAAGGGCAGAGTGAAAAACAGTAATTATGTCCTCTTGTGGGAGAGCTCACTTGGAGAGTTAGAACTCGTCTTACAATTTAAAGAACATGGAATATTAACCTGATATAAAGGGAAGCAGCACGTCAACTTGTACTTTACAATTCAAACACACAGATTTTCAGCAAATATGTCTTCATACAGGAAATAAAAGAGCCCAGTTTTATATAGGTTGCATTTCCTGAGCCAGTGTTCTATAAATAACCCACTGATGTCAAGTGAATTACAGCCTTCTCCAGCTAAGGAAGCTGCAGGCAAACCCAGAAGCCTATTAAGAAGGAAATGACAAGCTTCAGGCACCTAATTGCATTAGCCCATCACCAGTACGACACCAGAGGTCTCCATCTCATCTGACTGTGGACTGACTGGAATCGAAGCTACCCTAAAAGCTGTCCTCCCTTAAAAGCCTTGCATATTTATAGAGAAAAAATATGTTTACTAGTTTGGCAAAGGCACTTTTATTTTCTTAAGTCAATGAGATACATTTCTATGCTTTGGTTATTTTCACTGAGTGTTTAAAGAAAACAAGATATATATTCATTCTTCACTGATCAGTCACCTAGGAAAGTCATAGATGATAACTCTATATCAGTAGACACTTCAGTTCAGTCAGTTCAGTTGCTCAGTCATGTCCAACTCTTTGGGCACAGCACGCCAAGATTCCCTGTCCATCACCAACTCCTGGAGTTCACCCAAACTCATGTCCATCGAGTTGGTGATGCCATCCACAACCATCTCATTCTCTGTCGTCTCCTTCTCATCCTGCCCCCAATCCCTCCCAGCATCAGGGTCTTTTTCAAAGAGCAAACTCTTCATATGAGGTGGTCAAAGTTCTGGAGTTTCAGCTTTAGCATCAGTCCTTCCAATGAACACCCAGGACTGGTCTCCTTTAAGATGGACAGCTTGGATCTCCTTGCAGTCCAAGGGACTCTCAAGAGTCTTCTCCAACACCACAGTTCAAAAGCATCAATTCTTTGGCACTCAACATTTTTTCACAGTCCAAGTCTCATATCCATACAGGACCACTGGAAAACCATAGCCTTGACTAGATGGACATTTGTTGGCAAAGTAATGTCTCTGCTTTTGAATATGCTATCTAGGTTGGTCATAACTTTCCTTCCAAGGAGTAAGCATCTTTTAATTTCATGGCTGCAATCACCATCTGCAGTGATTTTGGAGCCCCCCAAAATAAAGTCTGACACTGTTTCCACTGTTTCCCCATCTATTTCCCATGAAGTGATGGGACCAGATGCCGTGATCTTACTTTTCTGAATGTTGAGCTTTAAGCCAACTTTTTCACTCTCCTCTTTCATTTTCATCAAGAGGCTTTATAGTTCCTCTTCACTTTCTGCCATAAGGATGGTGTCATCTGCATATCAGGTTATTGATATTTCTCCCAGCAATCTTGATTCCAGCTTGTGCTTCTTCCAGCCCACCGTTTCTCATGATGTACTCTGCATAGAAGTTAAATAAGCAGGGTGACGATATACAGCCTTGACGTACTCCTTTTCCTATTTGGAACCAGTCTGTTTCATGTCCAGTTCTAACTGTTGCTTCCTGACCTGCATATAGGTTTCTAAAGAGGCAGGTCAGGTGGTCTGGTATTCCCATCTCTTGAAGAATTTTCCACAGTTTATTGTGATCCACACAGTCAAAGGCTTTGGCATAGTCAATAAAGCAGAAATAGATGTTTTTCTGGCACTCTCTTGCTTTTTCCATGATCCAGCAGATGTTGGCAATTTGATCTGTGGTTCCTCTGGCTTTCTTAAAACCAGCTTGAATGTCTGGAAGTTCACAGTTCACATATTGTTGAAGCCTGGCTTGGAGAATTTTGAGCATTACTTTACTAGCATGTGAGATGAGTGCAATTGTGTGGTAGTTTGAGCATTCTTTTGCATTGCCTTTCTTTGGGATTGGAGTGAAAACTGACCTTTTCCAGTCCTGTGGCCACTGCTGAGTTTTCCAAACTTGCTGGCATATTGAGTGCAGCACTTTCACAGCATCATCTTTCACCACTGTAAAGACCTCTCTTTCCCCACCTTTACTCTGTCAAAATTCTTTCCTGTCCTCTCTTGTCCACAGTGGGTACCTGCTGTATCTAAAATGTTTCTTTTAAGGTAATCAAAAAACTATTGTCATTCCCCAAAGTGAATATAACCCAAATGTCCACCAACTGATAAGTGGATAATAAAATCTGGCCTATCCATGCAATGTAATATTATCAGGCAATCAAAAGAAATGAAATAGTGATACATGCTACAACATATATGAATCTCAAAGACATAATGCTAAGTGAAATTAGCCAGTCCCAAAAGACCATGTATCACATGATTACATTGATTTGAAATATCCAGAATAGTCAAATCCATTGAGAGAAAAAGCAGTTAATGGTCATCTAGAGTTCTGGGTGGGGTGACTGCAAATGGGTACTGGGTTTCTTGTTGGGGTGAAAAATGTTCAAAAATTAGACTGTTGTTAGTATATTTTAAATGGATGAATTATATGGTATGTAAATTATACCAGAATAAACCTATTAAAACTAAAGAGGAAAAAAGAAATATTGTCACAGTATCAGATAAAATCAACGCCATCCCCAAATATTTTTGGAATCTTATTCTGTAAGCTTCTGTTTGGTGCCTCTGTTCCTTGACTTCTAATAGCCTATCCCCGAAGCTCTTTTAGGAGTGTTTATTCAGATTCAAGTCCATGCAATTGAGTTCTGACCAAATCAGTGTAGGTGGAAGTGATGTAAATGGTTTTGAGAACTGGTTATTTAAAAATAGTTAAATGTTGCCTTTTGGTAATGCATGATAGAAGGAGCTCAGAATTCTGAGTCACTGAGAAAACTATCCCCAACTTATAAACAATCTCTGTAACCCAGAAATAATTCTCTATTTATTGAAATCACTGAGATTTTAAAGTTTATTTTGGTTGCTTAATGGACTGGTTAGTCTAGTCCATTTTGACTAATACAGCATCCAAACTTTGCTAATATACAATTTGTCAATCAACAGAAGACTTAAATAAATATTTGTTGTATAATAAACATTATTTGCATTATAAAATTCACAAAATATAAAAGACAAATTAAGAGTTTTAAAAAAATAGACTTTCCTCCTATATAGGCTTTTGAAAACCTCAAGAGAATACCACGGCCAATATAGCAATGATAGTCAGACATATAAATGACAAAACTATATTTTTAACACATCAGAGATGTAAGCATGTGAAGACACCAATGATCTAAAATTTAGAAAACAAAAGGTCCTCTGTAGGAGAGAAGGTGCCCGTGGCTGGCATCACCCCTGGCAAAACACTGGAAACAGGAAGCAGCCACCATGGATGTGGTTGAGGATAAAACAGCTAGACTTCTCATGAAGTTTAAAGGTCAAGGACGAACTTGATAGTTTATGGACTTTTGGACCTTCACAGACAAAGAGAATTAGAAGTAAAATGTCAAATATTCTCCATAGGTCTTCACCAAATACTTCCAATTATGCTTGGAGACAATGGGACAAGGCAGGAAAGCTGAGGAAAACCCAATGCTCACCCCCCAACCTGAAGTTCAGGGCCATGGTGCCCACTGAATTCTGAGGGTGGGAAGAAGAAATCAGAGAAACACTTTAGACATTCTGGTTTTCAAACTGCATAGGATAGAGTGGTGGTCCAAACTTAGACACAAAAGAGAGCAGAAGCATTAAACACAGAAATGATCATTCCAGATATACCATACAGTATCAAAAGGTCTATTGTATTTCTTAGTGGCTTTCCTGGCATCTCAGCTGGTAAAGAATCTGCCTGCAATATAGGAGACTCCGGTTTGAATCCTGAGTCAAGAAGGTCCCCTGGAACAGGGATAGGCTACCCACTCCAGTGTTCTTGGGCTTCCCTGGTAGCTTAGTCAGTAAAGAATCCACCTGCAATGCAGAGGACCCCTGGGTTGGGAAGATCCCCTGGAGAAGGGAATGGCAACCCACTTCAGTATGCTTGCCTAGAGAATCCCATGGACAGAGGAGCCTGATGGGCTGTCGCAAAGAGTCACACATGACTGAGCAAGTAACACTTGCAGGAACAAAGGTGGAAAGTGGGGCAGAACAAAAAGTATTTGAAGAGAGACCGGCCAATACACATTTTTTAAATTGACAAAACATATTAACTGAAAGAACACACAAGAATTTCAGCAAATACAGAAGCAAGAAAGTTGCACTCGGCTGGCAGTTGGTGTTGAAAACCAGTCATGGGTGAGTGCGGGGCATATTGTTCTTGAGGAGCAGCAAAAAAATGATGGCTACCTTCTCATTAGAATCAACACAGGTCAGAAGGATAACGAGACCACATACAAAAAGGAAAAAAGGCAAGCTGCTTTAGAATTATAAAACTAGACAAAAATCCTACAAAAATGAAGGCAAGATATAGACATTTCAAACAGACAAAAACTGAAGAAATTTATCTCCTGCAGACTTCAATTACAGAAAGGCTAATGGAACTTCTTTGAGCTGCAGAGAAATAATAGCAAACAGGTTTTGTAGGAAAGAATGGAAATAAAATAGTTAATATGGTGGAAAATATAAGGAACTCAAACACTTCTTTGTTTTCATACAGAATCTTTGTATATCTTTAAAAAGCTATTTGCTAAAGTTTTAAAAATATATTGCGTGACTTATATGTAGAAGTGAGGGGTATGATAACAAGAGTATAAATATTGGAAGATTGGTAACTGGAAGCATACTGTTGTAAGATTTTTATATTTTTAAGCAACAGAATATTCTTTGAAGCTTGACTGTGATAAATATGCATATTATAATCTTCAGAGTAACCACTAAAAATAACAAGAAAGGCATAACTAAGAAGTTAATAGAGTGATTTCCAGTTCTGGTGAAGTTGATACAGCCCCCTTCCACAGGTTTATTCCAGGCTACTCTCTCTCACAATTAAAACACTGGAACCATAAATAGGAAACACTGGCAGACACTGAACTGAAAATGGAAACAAGAAGGCATCCCAGTTAGGAACCCTGTGGCCTCAGGAGCAACACAATATATCCCAGAGAGGGCGCTAAGAAAACTTGTGACCTGCAACCACCACCAACAAAACCCCAAGGGAAGCTTGTTCCTTGGGGCCAAAGAAGTGGGATGCAGATGGTTTACACGCATTCATGCTCAGTTGCTTCAGTCGTGTCGGACTCTTTGTGACTCTATGGACCATAACCCACCAGGCTCCTGTGTCCATGGGATTCTCCAGGCAAGAATATTGGAGTGGGAAGCCATGCCCTTCAACAGATCTTCTCAACCTTTCAAATTTGCGTCTCTTGCACTGCAGGGGGATTCTTTACTACTGAGCCACCAGGGTCGTTAAGCAGAATAGAAAACCATTTTGGTGATACCCATCCTGCTCTAACTAAACATGAAAGTGAGACCTGCCCGGCTCTGCGGTGTCTCTGTGACTGGATGGGGTGCTGGGCTTCCAGCAGCACCTGGTTGTAGCAAGTGGTAGACTCAGCACTCCTCCTTCCCTGGGATGATGTCACTGAGAAGAGGAACTTCTCCTCTGTCCCAGGAGCACTGCCATGAGATAGCCACTGCTCCACCACCCCTCCTAAATGAGGATGTGGCCCAGCAGGTAACCAAACTTTGCCACACAAGGCAGCAACGAGTGGACGAGGCAGTGCTAGGTGATACTGCAGGCCTGGTGCCTTCTACCCCAGGGAGGCAGTGGAGTCCAGGGGCCTCACCCTCACCCAGCAGCGACTGCTGGGAAGGAGCCGAGCAAGCCTCTGTTAGCTGGCATCTTTGCTTCTGTTCAACCCCACTGGTGTCACTTTGGGAAACAGGGGACTGAGCTGCTTCTCACATTTGAAGGCAAAAGAGTAAGAACAAGACAGAAAGAAGTTATGGAGTCAGTGGCCTGCTTTGTCCCTGTTGGTATCAGCAGGACCCAGGATGGAGCAGAAATTTCACTCTTACAAAGCAATGGGGGAGCAGAATGAGGGGAGGCAAGGCAAAACTGGTGGAAACTTCCTTCTAGTCCCATCTCGGGCACAGTTTGGAGAATTCCTATCCCCACGTGGCAGAATGAGGCTGTCCACTGAGTGCTCTGCATTTGCTGGGCTGGTTCCAGCAGGGACCAGTGGGCACCTAAACCTTGACCCCAATCTAGCCACACACACCTCACCTAAAAAGGACGACTGACTCCAAAAAAAGAGGCTTGAATGTGATCTGGAGTCTTGCACCATAATTCCTAAAATATCTGGTGAAGACATCACTCATCATCCCAAGAACCAGGAAAATCCAAATGTGTATTAGGAAAGTCCATCAGCAGAAGCAACACAGAGAAGATTCTTTGTGAAGAACTTTCAAGAAGCCATGATACATACACATCAGTGGGCCATTACAAAGATGCTTTAAAAAATGAAAAAAAGAATTAATAGCAAAGAAATAGAAGACATCAAGAAGGATCAAATGGAATGTTAAAGACTGAAAAATACAAAAAGAAAGCTCATTATTTGGGTTCAATAGCAAAATGAAGATAACAGAGGAATTGGTGAGTTGTTAAGACAAAATCTATTTATGTACAAGAGAGATGAAGAATACAGTAGTGGTTGCCAGGGGTTAGGGATACGGTGGGCAGTGGGTGTCACTATGAAGGACCAGCCATCTATGGATTGCACTGATAGCCATTGCCTGGTTTTGATATTGTACTCCTGTTATATGAGAGGTCCTCACTGGGAAAAATCACGTTATGGTTACATGGGACATATCTATTCCTTATTCAACTTCCTGTGGATCTATGATTGTTTCAAACTTTTAAAAAGTCAAAAGAGAACTTAAGGTAGAATACAAAACATTAATTCATCCATGGGAAGACAAAGAAGAGAAAACAGAGGCACAAAAAGCCAAAGGGACTAACCAAAAACAGATAACAAAATGATAGGTTAAAATACAAATATTTTACCATTGCAACATACTGTGGTATTCTATCAAGCAACAGAAGGAACAAATTTTGATACACACAACAGCAGTGATGAATCTCAAAAGAATGATATTGTGTGGAGAAAAAAAAAAATACAGAGTCTACAGGTCTATTTGTTTGAGGCTTGAATCCAAATAAAGCTAATTATGGTAACAGAAGTCAGAAACCAGTGGCCAGGGGGAGGCCTATTTGGAAATGGGCAGAAGAGAGCTCTGCAGGGTGATGGAAATATTCAACACCTTGGAAGGTGTGTGGGTTTTACAAGTATATGCATTTGTCAAAACTAATCAAATTGTACACTTAATATGAGTGCATTTCTATGGCTGCAAATTATACCTCAATTTTAATGTGCTCTTTAAAAAGAACTTCAAAATCTTTTTCCCACACCCATATGAATCATCTAGTTCACTTCCTGTAAGCCCACGCTCTATTTGGATACCCTGGGGGTCTAGCAGTAACATTTTATGGTACTTGGAGATGTTTTGGAACTTAGATCTCAAGGGCTGGACATCTGTTTTTCTATGACTACATACTAGCCAGATGATATTCAAATACCCCAACTTATTTTACTTCCCAAGATGACAATATGAGGAAGCTCCAAAGTGTTTTCAACCAAAGAAGCTGAGGTTTTATGTCAGTTTGGAAGAGCACTGTAAGGAGAGTGCATGCAATGTCTCCATTTCTTAAGAGATGAAATAAAAGAGGCTTGATTAGGTTATAGGGAACACTTCAATAATCTATAAGTATATAACCATGCATCTATGAAAGCAAGTAAACTTAAGATACACAAAACCCATATTGTAAAACTACAAATTGAAGGTGAAAGCTAGCCTGTGAAGATGCCACCTTTAACTCCTTAAGAATTTTATCTACCATCATTTAAAAAAATTGGTGCTGTATAACTTCTAGCCTTATATTCTTTTACTGTGAGCTGTTCTTAGAAATTGATCTTTATGACAAGTATTGGTTGGAATGCCCTGTCCCTCTCCTCCAGTATGTTTTTATACAATCTGACTTAAAAGACTAGAAAAAAGTTCCACTATACAATGAAGCAGGCACTGTATAATGTCACTGGAGGTATTTACAGGACTATTACGAAAAGGGTATCATTTTCTGAGAATATTTAAAAATCAATAAATATGGAAAATGTAGCAAAATAACAGGCCCAGAGGTGTTCTGCCAGCTGATCCAGAACCAATAACTATATGAAGGAACATTTCACATCAAGCTAAAAATAAAATATTCCGAGATAACAGAAGTATGGCAATTAAGCTGTGTGTCACAATACCTGTAAAGGTTTTATATACTCCATGCCTGTTAAAGTGTCATTATTCCATGGCTACTATGTCCTTTGTCTCATAAATAAGTAATTAGTGTTTTAATTAGTGTTTTATTTTTTCCTCCTAAGCATTTTAAGATGCCACTCTCAGTGCTGGTGCCTGTCTTCATTCTATTACAGCAAATAAATAAGCGAGCCTGTTTATTAAACAGACGAGCAGAATGCAGGAACTACTCTCTGCTGAGAAATGTAAAATGAAAACACTGGCCCCTGCCTTCATGGAGATTAGCACTTTGTAGAAGTTCTGAAATATCTGTTGAAAAAAAATCAGTGAAAAAGTTTCAGGCACACAAAGTGGGGAAGGTGGATGAGAACTTCTATTTATGGTTCATACACAATTCCCATGCTCTGTGCTAAGTCTTCTCCATATCAGCTCATTTAACACTCAACCCTACCTTGACTCTTTTTAGAAATGAATGAAGGACACTCAGAAGACTCCAGTTCTATGTACCTATGTTCAAAGGTACATAACTGAAGAGCAAAACTGTATTCATAGCTGTGCTCAACACTGCTAATTATTGGAGAAATGCAGATCAAAACTACAGGGAGGTATCACCTCACACTGGTCAGAATGTCCATCATTAAAAAGTGTACAAAAAACAAATGCTAGAGAAAGGAACTCTCCACTGCTGCTGGGAATGTAAATTGGTACAGCCACTGTGGGAAATAGCATGAAGGTTCCTCTGAAAACTAAAAATGGAGTTGCCATACAATCCTGCAACCCCACTCATGAGCATATATCCAGAAATAACTATAACTTGAAAATATACACGCACCCTTAGGATCACAGCAGCACTATTCACAACAGCCAGGACTTGGAAACAGTCCAACTGTCCACTGACAGGTGAATGGATAAAGAAGAGGTGGTGCATATGTATAATGAAGTACTACTCAGCCTTCAAAAAAGAATGAAATAATGCCATTTTCAGTTACATGGATGGACTGTAGAAATTATACTAAGTAAAGTAAGTCTGAAAGAGAAAAGACAAATATTATATGATATCACTTATAGGTGGGATCTAAAATGTGACACAGATCAACCTATCTATGAAACAGAAACAGACTCACAGACATAAAGAACAGACGTGTGGTTACCAAGGGAGAGAGATGGAGTGGGAGGCTGGGGTTAGCGGATGCAGACTTTTATCTACAGAATTGAGGGCAACAAGGTCCTTCTCTATAGCATAGAAAACTGTGGTATACCCTAATTGAATACCATAATAATACACCTGTGATAAATCATAATAGAAAAGAATGTGAAAGAGACTGTATGTATACATGTAAAAATGAATTACTCTGCAGTACAGCAGAATTTAACACAAAATTATAAATCAGCTGCTGCTAGTCGTGTCCGACTCTGTGCGACCCCATAGATGGCGGCACACCAGGCTCCACTGTCCCTGGGATTCTCCAGGCAAGCATACTGGAGTGGGTTGCCATTTCCTTCTCCAATAAATCAGCTATACTTCAATAAAATACATTTTAAAAAATTGATGGAGCAAAGTTAGGAGAGAGAAACTGCCTCCTGATGAAATAAGGAAAAGTCTCTGGCTCTTGGCCCTTGAGGGTCCAGCAACCTGGCTTAGCTCCTTGGCAAGGCTGTTATAGTCACTGTGAAACACCTCTAAAGACATGGAGCCTTAGGGGGCCCAGGCTTGCTAGAGAGTTTTATGTCCTAGAAGAGCATAGCAGTTGAAGTAATATGTCTAGTTTCAAGGGTCCATCCTAGGCTTAGACTATGAAGATGCTTGGTCAATAAATCACTTGACTTTTCAATATCTTCTTCCCTACCTCCAAAACATTTCCCTGATACTTTCAACCTTGCCATTAGTTCAGTAACAATTATGAAACTCCAGGAGTTGTCCTTAATTTCTCCTTTTCTTTATCCTGCCAATCCTGTCCCCAATCAACCACAGAGCGAGCTCTGCTATTTCTACCTCTCAAATTCACCACCTTCCTACTTTCATCATCTCCAGTGACTACTCCCTACACTAACCACTCTCTATACTTTCTGCTATAGCTTCCTAACTTCCAACATGCTGGCCCTCCTTCACTCTACAACATTGATTTTATCAATTAATGAAATTAGGTTGTCGTTCTCCTTCCAAAACCTCTAAAATCTTCCCCTTACTTATAATCAAAAAAACATAGTTGTTACCTAAAGTTCCTGCACGATGTGGCCCTCAGGCTTGCTGTGTTCTCTTCTCTATAACTTACACGATTTCCTTGAGATCTTCCTATCCAAGGGAACTTCTCCTCATTCAGTTTCTATTCTCATTCAACATCTTTGAATGAAGCTTTTCCTGACCTTCCCAGGAAGTCTAGTCCCCACTCCTCTTGGCAAGGCATGTGTACATCTGCCCATAGGAGTAACTTTTGTTAAGTTCCACCATGTACCATTTGGATTATCTGAACTAATGTTGAGAAGATGGCAGATTAAATAACTCTCCTAAGGGTAACCAGTTATTTTGCACTTTAGATTCAAAGTCTAGAATAATTTGTTCTTTTAAGCTCTATGCTAATGTATTATAAAATTATTTGTTGAAAGGGTGGAGAAATGAATGTCAGCAAAAGCATGGAGAACTAGAAATGTTACCCATTCCTCATTTCTGGGTTCCATATTGGTTTCCTAGAACCTAACCTTTTGTAGGAAGAGGAAGCCACAACAATAACTAAGAATGAATGTTCTTGAAATCTGGGGGGATTAGATGTCAGAGCCAAATAAACTTTATGTTAAAGTGAATGAAAAGAGTAATTTATTTCTTTTTTTAAAAAGATGAGTATATACACTGAGAATTCAATCATTTAACAGTGGATTTTTGGTTCTATTATTTCACATTAGCTTTGGGATTCCAAAACTGCATCCATGCTATATCATTCTTCATCTACCTCCCAACTTTGTGTCTATATTTTTGACACTGTTTTAGACACAGACAGTTTAAGCATGTATACCAGTAGAAGGACATTGCTAAACAACACTAACAACAAAAGATGTTTGAAAAATACTGTAAGTCAAAAATTTCAGAAGCCTGAGAAATTTGGTAAAGAAGACCTACACAGAATCAAGTAAGTGGCCTGCAAGTGCTAGTTCAATGCTTTTTAGTTTTCTAGAATCTTCTTTAAAGTGGTGCTTTAGGTATCATAAATAAGTTTCACTGTCTCTGTGAAGGAGAGGATCAAGGTCCTATTATTATGAGGAAATGAAAGCTTAGGCAGTTGCAGCAAATTATTTGAGGCTTTGGCCAAGTGGCAGTGAAAATTACCTTCTCCGCTTATAGTGTGTGTTGGGGATGAAAATAATTGGGAATGGCTGAGAGTACCCAGTAGCAGGGCAAAATGTCTTTCTAGGAAACTAATTCAACTCTCAAACTACGTCGTATTCTCAAAGAGCCTCTATTTTTTTCTAGTTACAATCAGATTCTTATCATCACAAATGGACACACTACTCTGGAAATCCATTTCATTAGCCTCATTTCTGCTTGTAGCACAGTTATGGTGTTAGGAAAGTGGTTATTTTGGTATTCTGGATACTTTCTGGTGCCACTGACGTGTTCTATTTTCTGATCTGACTTGCACACATCAATTCAAATTTTATTGTACAAAGCTTTCATGACTTTTCCCCTTTATTTTTATCTCCCCACCCCCCACGCCCCCTGCATATTTCACTTGAGAAATAATCAGAGGTGCATGGAGCATGTGCAGGAAAATTAGCTCACACTGCAATTAATGTTCAATTCTAAAGTCAACAATTTTCTTGATTCAGGTTGAATTGATTCACATTTTCATTGTGAGTCTTTTTTAAAAAGTGATGCTGCTCATTTGGGGAGGGGTTATGGGTGGTTGTGGTACTGGAGTCATTGTCAAAAGCTCTTTTTATGTTTTACTTGGGCCCTGACAAGTATATGTAACTTGTTCATTGGCGTTTTCCACTGCTTTGTTTACTTCTGATTTTCCTCTGTTAAGCAAACATATCTTGAAAAACGAACCGATCCATCAACATTTTTGAATATTTTACAGTCAACATTGTGGCACTTATAAAGTGAGGAATTAGACTGCTGATCAGGAAGTTATCATCCAGTCAGCCTCTGATATGAAGCCTCTGATCACCACCATTTCTTCCCAGGGAGACAATATCGCCATTCTGTGGTCTTCTCTATCCAACACTTGTTTCTGTCCCATCTCCATTTTTGCTTTTGTAACTTTACACATCTATAGTTTGTTATTATTTTCATTCACAGGAACAAGGATTACTGTCACAATAGTTGTTGAAAAGCACTTTTTAAAATTCACAGTAATTCTCAATTTTAAGAAGACTTAGCATATAGAAATAGAAAGAAGTAACCTTAAAATTATTCCTTAAAAGATTACCAAAAGCAATCAGTATAGAATATATTTACTGATATAATCATTTTTATTCACAGTCAGGAACAAGACATTTAGATATACTTAATGCTACCAATTACTTTTCTGGTTGTTTTAAGCACTGGATTTTTAAAGACTGGAAGGAAAAAGGGCAAATTTGCCATTATTTTCAAATGATGTAACCTGATACTGGGAACATGTAAGAAATCTCCCAAAAAACACTAAGGCATAAAGTCTTGAAGGATGATGAAATCACTCACAAGATAAATGAGGACAGATTAATAATTTGTATATATTAGCACAAAAACCAGTAGTAAAATGTAAAGCAAAGATAACATATTTACAGAAGAAAACTGAATCCAGTGGAAGCCAATTCTCCGTCCTTTTTCACCATTTATTCATGAGCAACCTTTCTTAGTTTGACACCACTTCAGATTTTGTTAATTATACTCAAAGTATGGGCTCTTTGCACCTGCATCATTCATAGCTCACCCACATAGTATTTTGACATTTAATTTGGTTTCACCAGCTCTTAATGATTTTAGGCAAAGTTAATGGGTTACAATAGACAAGCACAGGGAGTTGAAAAAGATAGATCCCTACAAGACCACCCATTTTATACATATAGGCATGCATGTATTGAAAGTGATGTCACCCTTACAATTTCGTATATCTTCTTAGTGAACACACTTTTCTGTGCAGTTCTTTGAGTTTCTTTCTTGTAAATTAACTTTGGATACACACTTCTTTGAAATATAAAGACGTATTGGAACAAATTTCAAAAGCAGCCATATGTGACACGCCAGAGACATGGAGCCTGATTAGACGGGACTTGGATTCTTTTTATGGTGCTGAGTATAATTTAAGACACCATGTTGTTGCTTAGGGGAAGCCTTATTCATAACAGCAGTACCATGCTCCTAACAGATGCCACTGCAAAGGAAAACTATGATGAAATTAATTTGACCTTTCTCAAGCCTGCAGAACGTAAATCAGATATATTTAATAAAGATCAAGTTTGCAAGAAATAGCTTTGACTTCAGATGTGTAAATGCTTCAATGAAAGAAACGAAGGCAACACTTTGTTCAGTTATGAAAATAGTTTAAATTAGCCCAAAAGTGATGAAAAATGTAGTGTGGAGATGTGCAACGGTTCCTCATTAGATGTATGTGGCGTACTGAGTAATTCAGTCATTTCACTGCATTTTTCAGGCCATTAAGCACAGTACAGGTATCAATCTCTTGTGTATGTAGCAAAAATTTAATTTCTGATGTCTAACTAGGATAACTGCATTAAGGAGTATTTTGGTATTTATTTGGGAATGATTTTGTTGTCAAATCCCTTTTAAAGTCTATGATCTAATTTTTAATAAGATCCTAGAGGTTTTGAAATCATTATATATGAAAAATGATAGCACAAATCTTTCTCAAAGGAAAAACAAAATTATTGAAGTTTCTCTGGCTAGGAAAGAGAGCAAAAGTTTATTCTGAACACAGAGATTTTAAAGATTAAAGTCAGGTTTGGCAGGACATCTCCTTTATTTAAATGAAAGAATGGACAAAGTCCAAACTCATTTCTATTGGAATATATAATGACTGCCAAGCATTTAAGTAAAAGTAAGAAGTTACCACATGCATTTTGGCATGCC
>SJYQ01001850.1:31157-45101 GCA_006410935.1 Redunca redunca | reverse complement strand
AACCAAGTTCATTCACTTACTCTATCATTCATTCATAAAGCAATCCCTACTATGCACAGACTCTGGGAAAGTAAAATGTGTAAGAAACAGGTACTGCTTTCAAAGTACTCTCTCCGGTCGATTGCAAACAGTTACTTGCAACATCTCTCTTTCAAATGGCTAATGCTGCAATTACATAACATGTAAGAGTCCAAGGAGTCCAATTCTGTCTGTGGAGTACCAAGAGTAGCTCTTTTCAGTGGACCTGACATAAGTCTCTGAATACAGACAGGAATTCATAAGGCTAGGGAGGTGAGAACACATGTTCCAGGTGAAGGAAAGAGAATGTGCAAAAGCACAGAATCTAGAGTGAGTATGAAGGGTCTTGGCTGTTATGCAATGGAAACGAAACTCTATCATAAAAGTAGAAAAGTTTAAAAGATGAATTAATTCAGAGAAGTTATATGGCTACATTTTGGTTGTGGAAAGATCTCTGTGACTGCAAAGTCATTCTGAGAATGGGATGGAGATGAGCAACAGTGAAGGCTACTGTGATGATCAGGAAAGGATGAGGGCATCTGCATTAGCAGAGGTGATGCTAGTGAAGGAGGAGAAGACAGAGTCAAATGATGCTGAGGAGGTATGATTAATAGGATTCCTGTCTCATTGGACAGATGGAAAATCAAGACAAAATTAAACACAATTTATATTCAAATACTTGGGTTTGGGAAGCCTGAAGGAAATCCAGTAAAATCCAGGAGGTTGTAGAAATAAAAGACTGACTTAGAAATATTTGGTCCAGAAACATCATTTTAGAAATGATTAACACAACAGACTCTTTGTGTGTTGTAGATGAGATGGCCTAACAGTAGATGAGATGGCCCCAAAAGTGGACACAATGAAGGAAAAGAAAGATAAAGATGAAATAAGGGAAAATATGAACAATTGGTTGGAGGGGCAGGTAAGTGTGGGTAGAAGGGAAGGCTAGTTAGCTAGTGGAAGAAGAAACACAAATAAGAGAACAAACATTGGGAAACCTCTCTTATGCCAGGCATAGTGCCAAGTCTTCTATATACAGCTTCTCATGATTATTTCCTGGAATCCAGAATGATATTATGTAAAGTATTGATATCATCATTTTATGGATTCATTTGAAAAGTAAATTCCATAATATTTAAAAATCAAGACCTCCATAATTTCAAGCTTAATTGTCAGCTATGCTTGTATTTTGGGGGTTCCACTTCAGTCAGTAAACTGAAATTTAGTAACATACACTATTAGTAGCTTGTGAAAAATCCCATTGTTAAAAATTCTGAGTGATTTTTGTGCTGTTATATGAGTCCCTCTCATTATAATTTAGAATATTTTTGATGTCCTATAAAAATGTCTCCCAATAAGCAGTGAACTTGTGCTGAAAGACAAGCTGGAAATCAGCAAGGCTGGAACATAAATTAGATGCAGTAAAAACATTAAGGAAATGGTTAAACAGCTTTCCATGAAACATTAGAAATTTGAGAAAGTTGGCAATATTAGACCATGTAAAGCTTTACATTTGCAAAAATGATCACATACCCAGCAGAGGCAAGTATAACACAGCAGAAATGTGATCCTGAAGTGTTAAAATTGCTAGATTAACATGCTCCTAAAACACTTTAGCTACATTCCCCCTCTTCATAAACTCACATTTACTCTCTAAATTGGCCTTAAATTAAGTGATTTTGCATGACCTAAAATGCTTGTATTTTGTTTTATGTTTGTATTATGATTGTCCTATAATACAATCCATGGGGCTAAGAACACAACATTGCTGAACCTGATGAAGATGACTTTAAAGCTTCATGTTTGGAAAGGAAGTTCTAAGCAAAAGGGGTATTGCAAGAGGACAGCAAGTGGTTTTGTTGAGAAGTGAAGGCAAATGAGCGGTGCCAGAAGGCAGTACCCAGGAGCATTGCTCACCTGTGCCCCCCACTTCAGGCAACCTGCCTGCCACATCCACATGGAGCCACAGATTCCCCAGGAAATTTTAAGGAGCAGTAGTCTGCAGCTGCTTCTCTGTAGCCTCCCTGCATGGCCCTTACATTAGTGTCTTGGAAAGAAGCCATTCCCTCTAAAATGTTTGTTTCTAATGCTGGAACTTGAAGGGTTAGACAGAAGTCTTGATCCCCACTCAAACATTCCCCCAAGTGCTGGGGAAACTAAAACCACTGCTTAATAATCCAAACTCACCTGCATCCAGGTTTCAACTCTTAACTTCAACAGTCACCAATTTTGGATTTGGCGAATGAGAAATGAAATATCTCCTGCTCTTATCAGTACACAAAGATGTCATCATCATCAGCAATTGCAGTCCTCCAATTAGAAGCTAGTGAGCCTTAAGGGTACTTAGGAAGGAGAAGAATACCTATAACCTAGGAGGCATCAGACTGCAGGCACTCTCGATGGTAAACCCCAAGGAAGCTCAGGATGTAGAAAAAAACCACAGGACCCTGGCCCAGGATTTCTGAGATGCATATGAAAGGAATGAATTCAATGAGCCCAGACTCTCGAATCTTCCCATACATAAAAACATGCTAGATCACTTAACTTCAGATATCTAGTCTTTAATTAACAACAGTCATTTGATTTAACTCATTTAACTTATATGCAGAGTACATCATGTGAAATGCTGGGCTGGATGAATCACAAACTGTAGTCAGGATTGCCAGGAGAAATATCACAACCTCAGATATGCAGATAATATCAATCTCAAGGCAGAAAGTGAAAAGGAACTAGAAGCTCTTGAGGAGGGTGAAAGAGGAAAATGAAAAGCAGGCTTAAAACACAATATTCAAAAAACTAAGATCATGACATTTGGTCCCAGTACTTCATGGCAAATAGAAGGGGAAAAAGCAGAAACAATGACATTTTATTTTCTCGGACTCTAAAATCACTGTGGATGGTGACTGCAGCCACCACATTAAATTAAATTAAAAGATGCTTGCTCCTTGGAAGGAAAACTATGACCAATCTAGACAGTCTATTAAAAGCAGAGGCAGTCATTTTCATAATATTGATTCTTCCAGTCCAAGAACGTGATCTTTCCATCTGTGGTGGGACTAATCAAGTGAGTAGTATGGAAACATATACATTACCATATGCAAAATAGATAGCCAGTGAGAATTTGTTGTGTAACACAGGGAGCTCAACCTGGTGCTTGTGACAAGCAAGAGGGATGGGACAGGTGGGAAACAGAAGGGAGGTCTGAGAGGGAGGAAACACAGGTACGCCATGATTGATTCATGGTGATATACGGCAGAAACAAGCAAAATCAGTTCAGTTCAGTCACTCAATCGTGTCCGACTCTTTGCAAACCAATGAATTGTAGCACACCAGGCCTCTCTGTCCATCACCAACTCCTGGAGTTCACCCAAACTCATGTCCATTGAGTCAGTGATGCCATCCAACCATCTCATCCTCTGTTGTCCCCTTCTTCTCCTGCCCCCAATCCCTCCCAGCATCAGAGTCTTTTCCAATGAGTCAACTCTTCGCATCAAGTGGCCAAAGTATTTGAGTTTCAGCCTCAGTATCAGTCCTACCAATGAACACCCAGGACTGATCTCCTTTAGGATGGACTGGTTGGCTCTCCTTGCAGTCCAAGGGACTCGCAAGAGTCTTTTCCAACACCACAGTTCAAAAGCATCAATTCTTTGGCACTCAGCTTTCTTCACAGTCCAACTCTCACATCCATAAATGATCACTGGAAAAACCATAGCCTTAACTAGATGGACCTTTGTTGGTAAAGTAATGTCTCTGCTTTTGAATATACTATCTAGGTTGGTCATAACTTTTCTTCCAAGGAGTAAGCATCTTTTAATTTCATGGCTGCAATCATCCATCATCTGCAGTGACTCTGAGCCCCCCAAAAAAGTCTGACACTGTTTCCACTATTTTCCCATCTATTTCCCATGAAGTGATGGGATCAGATGCCATGATCTTCATTTTCTGAATGTTGAGCTTTAAGCCAACTTTTTCACTCTTCTCTTTCACTTTCATCAAGAGGCTTTTTAGTTCCTCTTCTCTTTCTGTCATAAGGGTGGTATCATCTGCATATCTGTGGTTATTGATATTTCTCCCGGCAATCTTGATTTCAGCTTGTGCTTCTTCCAGCCCAGCATTTCTCATGATGTACACTGCATATAAGTTAAATAAGCAGGGTGACAATATACAGCCTTGACGTACTTCTTTTCCTATTTGGACCCAGTCTCTTGTTCCATGTCTAGTTCTAACTGTTGCTTCCTGACCTGCATATAGGTTTCTCAAGAGGCAGGTCAGGTGGTCTGGTATTCCCATCTCTTTCAGAATTTTCCACAGTTTGTTGTGATCCACACAGTCAAAGGCATAGTCAATAAAGCAGAAACAGATTTTTTTTTTAATTCTCTTGCTTTTTCCATGACCCAGCGGATGTTGGCAATTTGATCTCTGGTTCCTCTGCTTTCTAAAACCAGCTTGAAGTTGGTTTCAAGGTGAACATCTGGAAGTTTATGGTTCACATATTGCTGAAGCCTGTCTTGGAGAATTTTGAGCATTACTTTACTAGTATGTGAGATGAATGCAATTGTGCAGTAGTTAGCATTCTTTGGCACTGCCTTTCTTTGGGATCTGAATGAAAACTGAACTTTTCCAGCCCTGTGGCCACTGCTGAGTTTTCCACATTTGCTGGCATATTGAGTGCAGCACTTTCACAGCATCATCTTTCAGGATTTGAAACAGCTCAGCTGGAATTCCACCACCTCCACTAGCTTTGTTTGTAGAGATGCTTTCTAAGGTCCACTTGACTTCACATTCCAGGATGTCTGGGTCTATGTGAGTGATCACATCATCATGATTATCTTGGTCATGAAGATCTTCTTTGTACAGTTCTTCTTGTATTCTTGACACCTCTTCTTAATATCTTCTTCTGTTAGGTGCATAACATTTCTGTCCATTATCGAGCCCATCTTTGCATGAAATGTTCCCTTGGTTTCTCTAATTTTCTTGAAGACATCTCTAGTCTTTCCCATTCTGTTGTTTTCCTCTATTTCTTTGTATTGATCCCTGAGGAAGGCTTTCTTATCTCTCCTTGCTATTCTTTGGAACTCTGCATTCAGATGCTTTATATCTTTCCTTTTCTCCTTTGCTTTTTGCTTCTCTTCTTTCCACAGCTATTTGTAATGCCTCCCTGGCAGCCATTTTGCTTTTTTGCATTTCTTTTCCATGGGAATGGTCTTGATCCCTGTCTCCTGTACAATGTCACGAACCTCATTCCATAGTTCATCAGGCACTCTATCAGATCTAGTCCCTTAAATCTATTTCTCACTTCCACTGTATAATCACAAGGGATTTGATTTAGGTTATACCTGAATGGTCTAGTAGTTTTCCCCACTTTCTTCAATTTAAGTCTGAATTTGGCAATAAGGTGTTCATGATCTGAGCCACAGTCAGCCCCCAGTCTTGCTTTTGTTGACTGTATAGAGCTTTTCCATCTTTGGCTGCAAAGAATATAATCAATCTGATTTTGGTATTAACCATCTGGTGATGTCCATGTGTAGAGTCTTCTCTTGTGTTGTTGGAAGAGGGTGTTTGCTATGACCAGTGTATTCTCTTGGCAAAACTCTATTAGCCTTTGCCCTGCTTCATTCCGTATTCCAAGGCCAAATTTGCCTCCAGGTGTTTCTTGACTTACCACTTTTGCATTCCAGTTCCCTATTATGAAAAGAATATCTTTTTTGGGTGTTAGTTCTAAAAAGTCTTGAAAACCAGCACAATACTGGGAAGCAATTATCCTCCAATAAAAATTAAAAAAAAAAAAACTCACACAAAATATTTAAAAAAATGAAGCACGGACATCACTTTGCTGACAAATATCCAGATAGTCAAAGCTATAGTTTTCTAGTAGTTATGCACAGGTGTGATAGTTGGACCATAAAGAAGGCTGGGTGCCAAGGAATTGTTGCTTTCAAACTGTGGTGTTGAAGAAGACTCTCGAGAGTCCCTAAACTGCAAGGAGATCAAACCAGTCAATTCTAAAGAAAATCAACCCTGAATATTCATTGGAAAAGCTGAAGTTGAAGCTCCAATACTTTGGCCACCTGATGCAAAGAGTCGACTCACTGGAAAAGAGCCTAATGCTGAGAAAGCCTGAGGGCAGGAGGAGAAGAGGGCAACAGAGGATGAGATGGTTGGATAGCATCACCAACTCAGTGGACATGAATTTGAGCAAAATCCAGGAGATGGTGATTGACAGGAAAGCCTGGTATGATGCAGTCCATGGAGTTGCAAAGAGTCAGACTTGACTTAGCAACTGAACAACAACAATAAAAACAAAGTGTTTTGATCTTAAGTTTATCTGCCCTTTGTTGCAAAACATCTATTAACCTGGCTGTTCCCCTCACCTCCTCGGAACAGTTCTCTTCAGGTCACTTGAAATGCTGTTTCCTGAGCTTGCAGTCCTACAGGTTCCCACTGAATAAAACATAGCTCTCAACAACAACAGACTCAAATTTCAGGTTGTGAATATTTTTAAGTTGACAAAAACAAGTCAAGAACCTTTGGACACATTCAAATGTGAACTGAGATCAGTCTATGATTCAAATTTCCTCAACATTGTGTGTGTTAAAAAGCAAGAACTTGGCTCTGCCTGACCTGAGAGTATCTGAGTAGTACTCATCTGAGGCTGAAAATTTCTACTCTTATCACCTTAACACTACTGTATTAGGTCTTACAGGTTATGATAATGACACTGAACTGGATATCCTCACAAACCTGGAAGAGCTTCTTCTTCATGCAGTTTACAGCTACTACATTGCTTTTCAAATATCTCGTCTATATATCCCACTTGGTAAGATAGAAGTTTATTATAAATCTGCCTCCTAGAAGAGATCTGGTATTCTATTTTCAAAACGAACCATCTGGAAATGCCTGGGTTTCCTATTAGAGCTGCCTCAAAAATAATCAAAATGAAAGTTAATTTTTACTGGGGCTTAACCTGATGTTTTTCCATAACCAAGCATCTTTTAGAGTGTGTCCTATTATACTGGTGCCAAAATGACAAAGAAGCTAAAATACTTGTATCTATAATAGTGCAATCAATTTCTCAAACACTGCAGATCAAAAATCCATTATTCCAGCCATGATTACTGGGAACTGTTGATGACAATGTCAAATATCACAATTTTAAAAAATATATAAAGTATGCAGCACCTCTCCCATCTCTTATTTTTTTTCAATATCTTAATCATTTTGAAAGGATCATGCTTTGAACAAGCAGCAGATGTTAATGCAGAAATATAGAACATCTCAATTTTCTCACTGCTAACTCAGCTTACTGAGCCAATTTCACAATTCTCACATTCCTGAGTCCTGGGAGAAAATGCTAATTTAGATTGTTAAAATTGACACGGGTTAGGGTATAAAGGGTAATTAGCATAAAATCCTACACAAAGTGTTCTTAGCAGCATTAATCAACACCCACCTAGGCATACACTTTTTTAGTCAGAGCTGATGTCTAACGAAGCTGAAAAATATCTAAAATATTCTCTTCTAGTTAGGTAATAAAAAATTCAGAGTTTGTCCTCAAATCCGGTTTGAGGATTTTTTAAGCAAAATACCTCATGTGCAAGTTCAAGCATCACTTTTATGTTACACTTAAGAATTATTTAAAGTATATGAAGTACTCTCTTGAGGAAAACACCTTTTAAACACTGGTGCTTTTGACATATTCATGTCAGTGCTGTTCTCTATGTGTGTTGTTATTGCAGAAAAGACTGATCTGTTTTCTTTTGGCAAAGGCTGCTGCATTTGGCGCCACTGTTTTTATTATCAGTGCAAGGTGCTGTTGTTTCTGCCTCTCACTTACCAGACTTTTAAACCCCAAACAAGTCATTCAGGTCTGAATCTGCTCATCAGGACAGAGATGTTCTTCGTTCCTCAAATTTTGCAAGCCTGCTCTATTAACTAATGCTCTTTTTTTCTCTTCTTGCTAATGATGTGATCCAAAGAACTTTCTTCCACCTAGATAAATGATTTGAAGTCAGTTAACTCTTTTGCTCCTTAGTTGCCTCATTTGCAAGAGAGAAAAATGGCACAAAAAACCCCACAAAACCCTGCCAGACTTGACAAGTATAACCAAAAGTATTTAAATTTAAGGAGCACAAAGGATATATATCCCTGAGAGCTGGTTCACCCATGCCCCCTGGGGAAATCAGAAGACTCATCCTGGGCAATTCTATCTGGGAGGTTCCAGAGAAGGAATCAAGACTGCAAACCTGTTCTGTTACCCTGGAGGCCATTTATTCTGCACCAGATAATGGTGCTTGGTATCAGACAATGGTTAGGTGCAGGGAAGAGAAGCCAACAGAACAGTCTTAGGAGAGACATTGTTTTTAAAACCTCCAGAACCACAAGATAAGCACCCTGATGAATGCCTGTGACTAGAAGCTGCCGCAAAGGCACTGAATTAAACATAGGGCAAAGGACTAAGAAGAAGGATGCAGGCGCCTGGCCCCGGTGAGGAGAAAGTGAAGAGAATATTCCTGACACTGAGAAGAGTATATGTGAGGGTCAGGAAGAAAGGAAGAAAGAAAGAAAATATGGTGTATTCTAGAAGCAGATATTCTGGAGCACTTTGTCAGGCGGGTGTATGTTCCTCGGTTCTTTGCCTCATCACAACAAAGATTTGGAATGATGGACATTAAAGCCCCCTCGGCGAGTCACAGCTCTAGGGTCTTGGATAGACAGTGTTATAGCTCTCAGGTCTCGAAAGGACCATGTTATAGCTCTTAGACAAATCAGTGTTACAGCTCAGTGTTACAGCTCTATTTTATTTAGAAGATAGCAGGAAAACCCATCTTCAAGGCGTGAGGGCACCTTGATCCAAAGACGTGAAAAGAAGAACGCCCCAGTGCGTGGGAGAGAGAGAGCTAGCTTTGGCTCCTTTGTTTTATATGTTTTTCTCTCCTTTGGCCTGTCCTATGTAAATTGGGCTTAGCCAGGAATGTTGTTTGTTTTACCTGAGGTCCTCATTCCAGTCCTCAGACCTTCTTTGTTCTATTTTCGCGGGCTTTTCCCTTCTTTGTCTTTTAGCCACCGCCATTTTGGACTCCTTTTCCCTTTTCTACCTACCTAACAACTTGAAGCAGATGGTGCTCAGTGGAAGGGGCCCAAAATGAGGTCAGCGTGTCAGGTGAGATGGGGTGAAGGAGCTGGATTGGAGCTGAAAAGGAATGGGAAGTAAATGAAGTCAATGAAGGCATTAAGGATGCGGCAAAGTACACACATATCCCTGTAGTTCAGAAAGCTCTCTCTGACTGCAGCATGGAGAACAGAAGGGATTCTGGAACAGACATGGGACAAGAGGTCATTGGAGGAGCTTTTGAAGTGATCCTCATGAGAAATGCCTGTGGATGGAGGCCAGGGGTGGACCAGGTGGGGAGAGAGGGACCAATGATGAGAAGAGCTCAAAGTAGTGAGTATTTATCAAAGCACTTGAGTAGTTATTTATTACCCAGTGCTTTTCCCATATAGTCTCATCAAATTGTTACACACACACACACACACACACACACACACACCCATCTTATAATACAGGTGATTATTTGCTCAGTCATGTCCGACTCCTTGAGACCTCATGGGCTGTAGTCCGCCAGGCTCCTCTGTCCTTGGAATTCTCCAGTGGGTGGCCATTCCCTTCTCCAGAGGATCTTCCCAACCCAGGGATCAAACTAGGGTCTCCTGCATTGGCAGGCCGATTCTTTACCATCTGACCCACCAGTATAGCATAGGTACCATTTTTCTATTCGAAGATGAGGAAATTCAAGTCCAAAGAGAAAATCGGCTCAAACTTCCCCAAAGACTAAATCTGGTTTGAAGCCAGGAAGCTTGGCTTCACAGTTCTGTCTTTCATTTGCCCTCCAGATGAATTTTGGAGGAAAAACTGGCAGTGCTCAGTGACAGACTGGCAGAGGTGGGTAAGAGGACAGGGAGAAGAAGGTCACAGGTGAGCACATGTGCTTTCAGATGGCGAGGGAGGTTGTTCACTTGGCTGCTGAATTCTCAAAGAGTTTCATGGTTGGTGAAGGGTGGGAGGGCAGATGGCAGTAGAGTCGTGAATATCTTGAGTGTGAGGTGCCTGCAAGTTATTACAATGGGCAGCTGGAAGGGTGGGTTCATCAGGTAAAAGGGACTCAGACTGGATACATGAGTTTTAAAGTTATCAGCAGCATTCTCTGTGGTCATGGGGTTGCAGAGGAAGAATGTGTGGAGTTAGAGGGTTAAGGAACCCAAGAAGGAGCTGTTCTGTAGAATTAAGAGGAAAATCAGGAGATGGTCCAAGGAAAGTGATGCTCTGTCATCTGGCATCAGTGACTAAAAGCATCAAACACTCTGGAGAGGTTAATGCAACGTGGAAAGACAAAGGAGCCCTCTGATTTTGTAACAGGAAGGCTTTTTCCTGAAGATGCAGGACATGGTGGACACACAGCATAGTGACCAGAAGGGGCCTTAACTGCTACTCCCCTTCAGATGACACAATTACATAGTATTCATGTATGGATGCAATAGTTAGACCATAAAGAAGGCTGAGCACTGAAGAACTGATGCTTTCAAACTCTGGTGCTGGAGAAGACTCTTGAGAGTCCCTTGGACTGCAAGGAGATCAAACCAGTCAATTTTAAAGGAAATCAACCCCTGAATATACATTGGAAGGACTAATGTTGAAGCTGAAGCTCCAATACTTTGGCCATATGATGTGAAGAACTGACTCATTAAAAAGACCCTGATGCTGGGAAAGATTGAGGGCAGGAGGAGAAGGGGGTGACAGAGGATGAGATGATTGGATGACATCATTGACTCAATAGACAGGATTTGAGCAATCTCCAGGAGATGGTGAAGGACAGGGTAGCCTGGCATGCTGCAGTCCACAGGGTCTCAAGGAGCTGGATATGACTGAACAACTGGACAACACCAACAACAGATTACATGGTGCAGAGAAGAGGGTGCTGCTGAGCCATCTAATGAGTCCTATGACTCCTAATGTCCTGTTCACTGGTACTTATCACTTGGAAGTACAAGCCCCCTGAGAATTACTAAACCTGGTCACTAAGGCGAGATATTAATAAAAATGATATCCCCTATCCAATCTAAAAGGATGATTTTCTGAAGAAATATTGTGGCAAAACACTTTTAGTTTTTAAGCAGGGAGGGGTTTATTGTAAAGAATCAAAATAATAATCAAAGAATTGAATGAGCTGGCTGTCAGTTAGACCTCCAAGAACAACTCCCAGAATAATAAAAATAACAATTAGGGAGACAATTCTATTTACAACAGCATCATAAAGGATAAAAGACATAGGAATTAATTTAACAAAAAAAGTATAGAATTTAAATTTGGCCAAGAAATCCCTGAATTGACCTGAATTTCCTGAAAACATTTAGAATGGGTTTCCTGCAATAAGACAGTCTAGAGCATACTTATAAAATATGTGAAATTCTATTTTTAGCCATTTGATCTTATAGCCCATTGGTACTGTGTCATTACATTATTCTATATACTTTGAATTGTTGCAGACACAAAAAGTGTGCCTTCATATTCAGAACACAGTAACTTAAATGAATTCAACCCACTGATTTAAAAATAAAAAAGTACTGTTAAAAAAAGCTAATATATGGAAGACACTTCTTTCAATGGAGAACCTCTCCCAAGATGACTAATTTTATTTCTAAAAGCAATTATTAGCTTTTATTTAGTAACTATACCAACTCAAGAGTTTATATTAAGTAATATTAAGAAAGTTCTTCACTTGTGGGGCACTTTATATTTTTCACAGCACTTTCACACTGATATGTTCCTCTGGATGGTTTGCAGGGGGAGGATAAGCTGGCAGGGGAGAGGAGAGGAAGCAAAAAGTTTATTGTGCGTATAAAACATACTATGAAAGAGCCTATGATTCTAATTCTTGATTTTTTCAAATCTGTATAAAAAGAAATGTCATTTTAAACTACTCTTCACAAACAAGGCTCTCAACAAATTAACGACTTACACAAACCTCTGTGAGACTCTGTAGAATACTCATTTACTAAAGGGAAATCATGCATTTATATTCTTACTTCAGGTCACTTAAAATGTCAGTAACACAGCACAGAAGGAAATCAGAAGGAATATGTTCCCAGACACTGAATTATAATTTCTCTAAGTCTGAATCTTTCAATTCAACTCTTGTTATGCAGAGGATTAACAAATTTAGTTTTCTCAGAAGGAAAATAAACTCATGGTATTTCTGCTCTGTTTGAAATTCTGAACCAAAATTCAGCTTCACAGAATATTGTTTGGAAGGAAACCAAGCCCATTCACTAAGTAAGGAGGTCTCTGCTGGTAAATGTTTACAAGACAAATGTACAGATGAAAGACAAGTAATTTATCTTTATTTCATACTGAGAATGGCAATTTAAACTACAGTAAATCTGTCCTTTGAAGGAAATATTAAATATAAGTCAGATACCTTTATAACTTTATCAACATGTGAATAAATAATATGAATAGTAAGCTGATTTTGAGCTATGAGACAAGTATAGTAATGACACGTATCATCATAATATTAGTATCAATATATAAGATACACATAAGAGTCAGAGACTACATTCCAGGTTACTGTATGAGTAACCCCTGGAATACCATGCCACTGCAAGTCAGGCAAGACATCAGTTCAGTTCAGTCACTCAGTCGTTCTGACTTTTTGCGACCCCATGAATCGCAGCACGCCAGGCCTCCCTGTCCATCACCATCTCCCGGAGTTCACTCAGACTCACGTCCATCGTGTCTGTGATGCCATCCAGCCATCTCATCCTTGGTCGTCCCCTACTCTTCCTGTCCCCAATCCCTCCCAGCATCAAAGTTTTTCCCAATGAGTCAACTCTTCGCATGAGGTGGCCAAAGTACTGGAGCTTCAGCTTTAGCATCATTCCTTCCAAAAAATCCCAGGGTTGATCTCCTTCAGAATGGACTGGATGTATCTCCTTGCAGGCCAAGGGACTCTCAAGAGTCTTCTCCAACACCACAGTTCAAAAGCATTAATTCTTTGGTGCTCAGCCTTCTTCACAGTCCAACTCTCACATCCATACATGACCACAGGCAAAACCATAGCCTTGACTAGACGGACCTTAGTTGGCAAACTAATGTCTCTGCTTTTGAATATACTATCTAGGTTGGTCATAACTTTTCTTCCAAGGAGTAAGCGTCTTTTAATTTCACGGCTGCAGTCACCATCTGCAGTGATTTTGGAGCCCAAAAAAAATAAAGTCTGAAATTGTTTCTACTGTTTCCCCATCTATTTTCCATGAAGTGATGGGACTGGATGGCATTATCTTCGTTTTCTGAATGTTGAGCTTTAAGCCAACTTTTTCACTCTCCTCTTTCACTTTCATCAAGAGGCCCTTTAGCTCCTCTTCACTTTCTGCCATAAGGGCGGTGTCATCTGCATATCTGAGGTTATTGATATTTCTCCCAGCCATCTTGATTCCAGCTTGTGTTTCTTCCAGTCCAGCGTTTCTCATGATGTTCTCTGCATAGAAGTTAAATAAGCAGGGTGACAATATACAGCCTTGACGTACTCCTTTTTCTATTTGGTACCAGTCTGTTGTTCCATGTCCACTTCTAACTGTTGCTTCCTGACCTGCATACAGATTTCTCAAGAGGCAGGTCAGGTGGTCTGGTATTCCCATCTCTTTCAGAATTTTCCACAGTTTATTGTGATCCACACAGTCAAAGGCTTTGGCATAGTCAATAAAGCAGAAATAGATGTTTTTCTGGAACTCTCTTGCTTTTTTGATGATCCAGCAGATGTTGGCAATTTGATCTCTGGTTCTTCTGCCTTTTCTAAAACCAGCTTGAACATCAGGGAGTTCACGGTTCACGTATTGCTGAAGCCTGGCTTGGAGAATTTTGAGCATTACTTT